>CM077252.1:24520199-24694976 GCA_039654775.1 Spinibarbus caldwelli | reverse complement strand
TTTCAGCATCTGTGGCCTTGAATTCTCTTCATTTGCTTAGTTGCACTAACACAGCATTACAAAGCATTTAGTAATCTTAGAAGCTCTAAACTGTTGCTTCTGAGCATTGAAACTCTAACATAGTTGGTCCTGCAAAAAAGCTCAAAAACAACAAAATCTGTCTTCTGCATTGCACATAACATTTCATTTCATAAGAAAGAGACATCTTTCATGTATATAAGCTTTACTCTTAAAATTGCATTAACCAACTCTCTCTCACTGATCAAGAAGCTTTTCAGCATCTGTGGCCTTGAATTCTCTTCATTTGCTTAGTTGCACTATCATAGCATTACAAAGCATTTAGTAATCTTAGAAGCTTTAAACTGTTGATTCTAAGCATAGAAAGCTCTAACATAGTTTTTTCCTGCAAAAAAGCTCTAACACATGAAAATCTGTCATCTGCATTGCAAATAACATTTCATTTCATGAGAAAGAAACATCTTTCATGTATATAAGCTTTACTCTTAAAATTGCATTAACCAACTTTCTCTCACTGTGAAAAAAGCTTCTGTGGACTTGAATTCTCTTCATTTGCTTAGATGCACTTACACAACATTTAGTGTTCTTAGAAGTTCTAAACTAGTGATTCTGAGCATTGAAGATCTAAAATAATTTGTCCTGCAAAAAAGCTCTGACGCATGAAAGTCTGTCTCCTGCATTGCAAATATCATTTCATTTCATGAAAAAGGAAAATCTTTCATGTACTGAAGCTTTACTTTTAAAATTTCATTAACTAACTTTCTCCCACTGAGAAGGAAGCTTTTTAGCATCTGTGGCCTTGAATTCTCTTCATCTGCTTAGTTGCACTGACAAAGCATTAAAATCGTTCAGTGTTCTAAGAAGTTCTAAACTGTTGATTCTGAGTATTGAAACTCTAACTTAAAGATGCACTGGAAAAAGCTCTAACAAATGAAAATCTGTCTTCTGCATTGCAAATAAGATTTCATTTCATAAGAAAGAAACATCTTTCATGTATATAAGCTTTACTCTTAAAATTGCATTAACCAACTCTCTCTCACGGAGAAAGAAGCTTTTCAGAATCTGTGGCCTTGAATTCTCTTCATTTGCTTAGTTGCACTAACACAGCATTACAACACATTTAGTGATCTTAGAAGCTCTAAACTGTTGCTTCTGAGCATTGAAACTCTAACATAGTTGGTCCTGCAAAAAAGCTCTAAAACAACAAAATCTGTCTTCTGCATTGCAAATAACATTTCATTTCATGAGAAAGAAACATCTTTCATGTATATAAGCTTTACTCTTAAAATTGCATTAACCAACTTTCTCTCACTGTGAAAAAATCTGTTCAGCATCTGTGGCCTTGAATTCTCTTCATTTGCTTAGATGCACTTACACAACATTTAATGTTCTTAGAAGCTCTAAACTAGTGATTCTGAGCATTGAAGCTCTAAAATAATTTGTCCTGCAAAAAAAGCTCTAACGCATGAGTGTCTGTATCCTGCATTGCAAATATCATGTCATTTCATGAAAAAGGAAAATCTTTCATGTACTGAAGCTTTACTCTTAAAATTTCATTACTAACGTTCTCCCACTGAGAAGGAAGCTTTTTAGCATCTGTGGCCATGAATTCTCTTCATCTGCTTAGTTGAAATAACATAGCATTAAAATCATTTAGTTTTCTAAGAAGTTCTAAACTGTTGATTCTGAGCATTGAAGCTCTAACTTAAACATGCACTGGAAAAAGCTCTAACAAATGAAAATCTGTCTTCTGCATTGCAAATAAGATTTCATTTCATAAGAAAGAAACATCTTTCATGTACTGAAGATTTACTCTCAAAATTTCATTAACCAACTTTCTCTCACTGTGTAAGAAGCTTTTCAGCAGCTGTGGCCTGGAATTCTCTTCATTTGCTTAGATGCACTTACACCGCATTTAGTGTTCTTAGAAGCACTGAACTAGTGAGTCTGTGCATTGAAACTCTAACATAAACTTGCACTGGAAAAACGTTCTAACTATCTAAGCTCGAAACTGTTAATTCTAAGCATAGAAAGCTCTAACATAGTTGGTTCTGCAAAAAAGCTCAAACACATGAAAATCTGTCATCTGCATTGCAAATAACATTTCATTTCATGAGAAAGAAACATGTCTCATGTACGGAAGCTTTACTCTCAAAATTGCATTAACCAACTCTCTCTCACTGAAAAGGAAGCTCTTTAGCATCTGTGGCCTTGAATTCTCTTCATTTGTTAGTTGCACTAACTCAGCTTTACACAGCTTTTAATGTTCTTAGAAGCTCTAAACTGTTGATTCTGAGCATTGAAGCTCCAACATAGTTGGTCCTGCAAAAAAGCTCTAAAACAACAAAATCTGTCTTCTGCATTGCAAATAAAATTTACTTCATGAGAAAGAAACATCTTTCATATATATAAGCTTCACTCTTAAAATTGCATTAACCAAATCTCTCTCACTGAGAAAGAAGCTTTTCAGCATCTGTGGCCTTGAATTCTCTTCGTTTGCTTAGATGCACTTACACAACATTTAATGTTCTTAGAAGCTCTAAACTAGTGATTCTGAGCATTGAAGCTCTAAAATAATTTGTCCTGCAAAAAAGCTCTAACGCATGAGTGTCTGTATCCTGCATTGCAAATATCATGTCATTTCATGAAAAAGGAAAATCTTTCATGTACTGAAGCTTTACTCTTAAAATTTCATTACTAACGTTCTCCCACTGAGAAGGAAGCTTTTTAGCATCTGTGGCCATGAATTCTCTTCATCTGCTTAGTTGAAATAACATAGCATTAAAATCATTTAGTGTTCTAAGAAGTTCTAAACTGTTGATTCTGAGCATTGAAGCTCTAACTTAAACATGCACTGGAAAAAGCTCTAACAAATGAAAATCTGTCTTCTGCATTGTAAATAAGATTTCATTTCATAAGAAACAAACATCTTTCATGTACTGAAGATTTACTCTCAAAATTTCATTAACCAACTTTCTCTCACTGTGTAAGAAGCTTTTCAGCAGCTGTGGCCTTGAATTCTGTTCATTTGCTTAGATGCACTTACACAACATTTAATGTTCTTAGAAGCTCTAAACTAGTGATTCTGAGCATTGAAGCTCTAAAATAATTTGTCCTGCAAAAAAGCTCTAACGCATGAGTGTCTGTATCCTGCATTGCAAATATCATGTCATTTCATGAAAAAGGAAAATCTTTCATGTACTGAAGCTTTACTCTTAAAATTTCATTACTAACGTTCTCCCACTGAGAAGGAAGCTTTTTAGCATCTGTGGCCATGAATTCTCTTCATCTGCTTAGTTGAAATAACATAGCATTAAAATCATTTAGTGTTCTAAGAAGTTCTAAACTGTTGATTCTGAGCATTGAAGCTCTAACTTAAACATGCACTGGAAAAAGCTCTAACAAATGAAAATCTGTCTTCTGCATTGTAAATAAGATTTCATTTCAAAAGAAAGAAAACATCTTTCATGTACTGAAGATTTACTCTCAAAATTTCATTAACCAACTTTCTCTCACTGTGTAAGAAGCTTTTCAGCAGCTGTGGCCTTGAATTCTCTTTATTTGCTTAGATGCACTTACACCGCATTTAGTGTTCTTAGAAGCTCTGAACTAGTGATTCTGTGCATTGAAACTCTAACATAAACTTGCACTGGAAAAACGTTCTAACTATCTAAGCTCGAAACTGTTAATTCTAAACATAGAAAGCTCTAACATAGTTGGTTCTGCAAAAAAGCTCAAACACATGAAAATCTGTCATCTGCATTGCAAATAACATTTCATTTCATGAGAAAGAAACATCTTTCATGTATATAAGCTTTACTCTCAAAATTGCATTAACCAACTCTCTCTCACTGAAAAGGAAGCTCTTTAACATCTGTGGCCTTCAGTTCTCTTCATTTGCTTAGTTGCACTAACTCAGCTTTACACAGCTTTTAATGTTCTTAGAAGCTCTAAACTGTTGATTCTGAGCATTAAAGCTCAAACTTAAACTTGATCTTGAAAAAAGCTCTAACAAATGAAAATCTGTCATCTGCATTGCACATAAGATTTCATTTCATAAGAAAGAAACATCTTTCATGTATATAAGCTTTACTCTTAAAATTGCATTAACCAACTCTCTCTCACTGAGAAAGAAGCTTTTCAGCATCTGTGGCCTTGAATTCTCTTCATTTGCTTAGTTGCACTAACACAGCATTACAAAGCATTTAGTAATCTTAGAAGCTCTAAACTGTTGCTTCTGAGCATTGAAACTCTAACATAGTTAGTCCTGCAAAAAAGCTCAAAAACAACAAAATCTGTCTTCTGCATTGCAAATAACATTTCATTTCATAAGAAAGAGACATCTTTCATGTATATAAGCTTTACTCTTAAAATTGCATTAAACAACTCTCTCTCACTGATCAAGAAGCTTTTCAGCATCTGTGGCCTTGAATTCTCTTCATTTGCTTAGTTGCACTATCATAGCATTACAAAGCATGTAGTGTTCTTGGAAGCTCTAAACTGTTGATTCTGAGCATTAAAGCTCTAACTTAAACTTGCTCTTGAAAAAAGCTCTAACAAATGAAAATCTGTCTTCTGCATTGCACATAAGATTTCATTTCATAAGAAAGAAACATCTTTCATGTATATAAGCTTTACTCTTAAAATTGCATTAACCAACTTTCTCTCGCTGAGAAGGAAGCTTGTCTGCATCTGTGGCCTTGAATTCTCTTAATTTGCTTAGTTGCACTGACATAGCGTTAAAAAGCATTTAATGTTCTTAGACGTTCTAAACTGTTGATTATGAGCATTGAAGCTCTAACTTAAACATGCACTGGAAAAAGCTCTAACACATGAAAATCTGTCTTCTGCATTGCACATAAGATTTCATTTCATAAGAAAGAAACATCTTTCATGTATATAAGCTTTACTCTTAAAATTGCATTAACCAACTTTCTCTTACTGTGAAAAAAGCTTCTGTGGACTTGAATTCTCTTCATTTGCTTAGATGCACTTACACAACATTTAGTGTTCTTAGAAGCTCTAAACTAGTGATTCTGAGTATTGAAACTCTAACTTAAAGATGCACTGGAAAATGCTCTAAAACATGAAAATCTGTCTTCTGCATTGCAAATAAGATTTCATTTCATAAGAAAGAAACATCTTTCATGTATATAAGCTTTACTCTTAAAATTGCATTAACCAACTCTCTCTCACGGAGAAAGAAGCTTTTCAGCATCTGTGGCCTTGAATTCTCTTCATTTGCTTAGTTGCACTAACACAGCATTACAAAGCATTTAGTAATCTTAGAAGCTCTAAACTGTTGCTTCTGAGCATTGAAACTCTAACATAGTTGGTCCTGCAAAAAAGCTCTAAAACAACAAAATCTGTCTTCTGCATTGCAAATAACATTTCATTTCATGAGAAAGAAACATCTTTCATGTATATAAGCTTTACTCTTAAAATTGCATTAACCAACTTTCTCTCACTGTGAAAAAATCTGTTCAGCATCTGTGGCCTTGAATTCTCTTCATTTGCTTAGATGCACTTACACAACATTTAATGTTCTTAGAAGCTCTAAACTAGTGATTCTGAGCATTGAAGCTCTAAAATAATTTGTCCTGCAAAAAAGCTCTAACGCATGAGTGTCTGTATCCTGCATTGCAAATATCATGTCATTTCATGAAAAAGGAAAATCTTTCATGTACTGAAGCTTTACTCTTAAAATTTCATTACTAACGTTCTCCCACTGAGAAGGAAGCTTTTTAGCATCTGTGGCCATGAATTCTCTTCATCTGCTTAGTTGAAATAACATAGCATTAAAATCATTTAGTTTTCTAAGAAGTTCTAAACTGTTGATTCTGAGCATTGAAGCTCTAACTTAAACATGCACTGGAAAAAGCTCTAACAAATGAAAATCTGTCTTCTGCATTGCAAATAAGATTTCATTTCATAAGAAAGAAACATCTTTCATGTACTGAAGATTTACTCTCAAAATTTCATTAACCAACTTTCTCTCACTGTGTAAGAAGCTTTTCAGCAGCTGTGGCCTGGAATTCTCTTCATTTGCTTAGATGCACTTACACCGCATTTAGTGTTCTTAGAAGCACTGAACTAGTGAGTCTGTGCATTGAAACTCTAACATAAACTTGCACTGGAAAAACGTTCTAACTATCTAAGCTCGAAACTGTTAATTCTAAGCATAGAAAGCTCTAACATAGTTGGTTCTGCAAAAAAGCTCAAACACATGAAAATCTGTCATCTGCATTGCAAATAACATTTCATTTCATGAGAAAGAAACATGTCTCATGTACGGAAGCTTTACTCTCAAAATTGCATTAACCAACTCTCTCTCACTGAAAAGGAAGCTCTTTAGCATCTGTGGCCTTGAATTCTCTTCATTTGTTAGTTGCACTAACTCAGCTTTACACAGCTTTTAATGTTCTTAGAAGCTCTAAACTGTTGATTCTGAGCATTGAAGCTCCAACATAGTTGGTCCTGCAAAAAAGCTCTAAAACAACAAAATCTGTCTTCTGCATTGCAAATAAAATTTACTTCATGAGAAAGAAACATCTTTCATATATATAAGCTTCACTCTTAAAATTGCATTAACCAAATCTCTCTCACTGAGAAAGAAGCTTTTCAGCATCTGTGGCCTTGAATTCTCTTCGTTTGCTTAGATGCACTTACACAACATTTAATGTTCTTAGAAGCTCTAAACTAGTGATTCTGAGCATTGAAGCTCTAAAATAATTTGTCCTGCAAAAAAGCTCTAACGCATGAGTGTCTGTATCCTGCATTGCAAATATCATGTCATTTCATGAAAAAGGAAAATCTTTCATGTACTGAAGCTTTACTCTTAAAATTTCATTACTAACGTTCTCCCACTGAGAAGGAAGCTTTTTAGCATCTGTGGCCATGAATTCTCTTCATCTGCTTAGTTGAAATAACATAGCATTAAAATCATTTAGTGTTCTAAGAAGTTCTAAACTGTTGATTCTGAGCATTGAAGCTCTAACTTAAACATGCACTGGAAAAAGCTCTAACAAATGAAAATCTGTCTTCTGCATTGTAAATAAGATTTCATTTCATAAGAAACAAACATCTTTCATGTACTGAAGATTTACTCTCAAAATTTCATTAACCAACTTTCTCTCACTGTGTAAGAAGCTTTTCAGCAGCTGTGGCCTTGAATTCTGTTCATTTGCTTAGATGCACTTACACAACATTTAATGTTCTTAGAAGCTCTAAACTAGTGATTCTGAGCATTGAAGCTCTAAAATAATTTGTCCTGCAAAAAAGCTCTAACGCATGAGTGTCTGTATCCTGCATTGCAAATATCATGTCATTTCATGAAAAAGGAAAATCTTTCATGTACTGAAGCTTTACTCTTAAAATTTCATTACTAACGTTCTCCCACTGAGAAGGAAGCTTTTTAGCATCTGTGGCCATGAATTCTCTTCATCTGCTTAGTTGAAATAACATAGCATTAAAATCATTTAGTGTTCTAAGAAGTTCTAAACTGTTGATTCTGAGCATTGAAGCTCTAACTTAAACATGCACTGGAAAAAGCTCTAACAAATGAAAATCTGTCTTCTGCATTGTAAATAAGATTTCATTTCAAAAGAAAGAAACATCTTTCATGTACTGAAGATTTACTCTCAAAATTTCATTAACCAACTTTCTCTCACTGTGTAAGAAGCTTTTCAGCAGCTGTGGCCTTGAATTCTCTTTATTTGCTTAGATGCACTTACACCGCATTTAGTGTTCTTAGAAGCTCTGAACTAGTGATTCTGTGCATTGAAACTCTAACATAAACTTGCACTGGAAAAACGTTCTAACTATCTAAGCTCGAAACTGTTAATTCTAAACATAGAAAGCTCTAACATAGTTGGTTCTGCAAAAAAGCTCAAACACATGAAAATCTGTCATCTGCATTGCAAATAACATTTCATTTCATGAGAAAGAAACATGTCTCATGTACGGAAGCTTTACTCTCAAAATTGCATTAACCAACTCTCTCTCACTGAAAAGGAAGCTCTTTAACATCTGTGGCCTTCAGTTCTCTTCATTTGCTTAGTTGCACTAACTCAGCTTTACACAGCTTTTAATGTTCTTAGAAGCTCTAAACTGTTGATTCTGAGCATTAAAGCTCAAACTTAAACTTGATCTTGAAAAAAGCTCTAACAAATGAAAATCTGTCATCTGCATTGCACATAAGATTTCATTTCATAAGAAAGAAACATCTTTCATGTATATAAGCTTTACTCTTAAAATTGCATTAACCAACTCTCTCTCACTGAGAAAGAAGCTTTTCAGCATCTGTGGCCTTGAATTCTCTTCATTTGCTTAGTTGCACTAACACAGCATTACAAAGCATTTAGTAATCTTAGAAGCTCTAAACTGTTGCTTCTGAGCATTGAAACTCTAACATAGTTAGTCCTGCAAAAAAGCTCAAAAACAACAAAATCTGTCTTCTGCATTGCAAATAACATTTCATTTCATAAGAAAGAGACATCTTTCATGTATATAAGCTTTACTCTTAAAATTGCATTAAACAACTCTCTCTCACTGATCAAGAAGCTTTTCAGCATCTGTGGCCTTGAATTCTCTTCATTTGCTTAGTTGCACTATCATAGCATTACAAAGCATGTAGTGTTCTTGGAAGCTCTAAACTGTTGATTCTGAGCATTAAAGCTCTAACTTAAACTTGCTCTTGAAAAAAGCTCTAACAAATGAAAATCTGTCTTCTGCATTGCACATAAGATTTCATTTCATAAGAAAGAAACATCTTTCATGTATATAAGCTTTACTCTTAAAATTGCATTAACCAACTTTCTCTCGCTGAGAAGGAAGCTTGTCTGCATCTGTGGCCTTGAATTCTCTTAATTTGCTTAGTTGCACTGACATAGCGTTAAAAAGCATTTAATGTTCTTAGACGTTCTAAACTGTTGATTATGAGCATTGAAGCTCTAACTTAAACATGCACTGGAAAAAGCTCTAACACATGAAAATCTGTCTTCTGCATTGCACATAAGATTTCATTTCATAAGAAAGAAACATCTTTCATGTATATAAGCTTTACTCTTAAAATTGCATTAACCAACTTTCTCTTACTGTGAAAAAAGCTTCTGTGGACTTGAATTCTCTTCATTTGCTTAGATGCACTTACACAACATTTAGTGTTCTTAGAAGCTCTAAACTAGTGATTCTGAGTATTGAAACTCTAACTTAAAGATGCACTGGAAAATGCTCTAAAACATGAAAATCTGTCTTCTGCATTGCAAATAAGATTTCATTTCATAAGAAAGAAACATCTTTCATGTATATAAGCTTTACTCTTAAAATTGCATTAACCAACTCTCTCTCACGGAGAAAGAAGCTTTTCAGCATCTGTGGCCTTGAATTCTCTTCATTTGCTTAGTTGCACTAACACAGCATTACAAAGCATTTAGTAATCTTAGAAGCTCTAAACTGTTGCTTCTGAGCATTGAAACTCTAACATAGTTGGTCCTGCAAAAAAGCTCAAAAACAACAAAATCTGTCTTCTGCATTGCAAATAACATTTCATTTCATAAGAAAGAGACATCTTTCATGTATATAAGCTTTACTCTTAAAATTGCATTAATCAACTCTCTCTCACTGATCAAGAAGCTTTGCAGCATCTGTGGCCTTGAATTCTCTTCATTTGCTTAGTTGCACTATCATAGCATTACAAAGCATGTAGTGTTCTTGGAAGCTCAAAACTGTTGATTCTAAGCATAGAAAGCTCTAACATAGTTTTTTCCTGCAAAAAAGCTCTAACACATGAAAATCTGTCATCTGCATTGCAAATAACATTTCATTTCATGAGAAAGAAACATTTCTCATGTACGGAAGCTGTACTCTCAAAATTGCATTAACCAACTCTCTCTCACTGAAAAGGAAGCTCTTTAGCATCTGTGGCCTTGAATTCTCTTCATTTGCTTAGTTGCACTAACTCAGCTTTACACAGCTTTTAATTTTCTTAGAAGCTCTAAACTGTTGATTCTGAGCATTGAAGCTCCAACATAGTTGGTCCTGCAAAAAAGCTCTAAAACAACAAAATCTGTCTTCTGCATTGCAAATAAAATTTACTTCATGAGAAAGAAACATCTTTCATGTATATAAGCTTTACTCTTAAAATTGCATTAACCAACTCTCTCTCACTGAGAAAGAAGCTTTTCAGCATCTGTGGCCTTGAATTCTCTTCATTTGCTTAGTTGCACTAACACAGCATTACTGCATTTAGTAATCTTAGAAGCTCTAAACTGTTGCTTCTGAGCATTGAAACTCTAACATAGTTAGTCCTGCAAAAAAGCTCAAAAACAACAAAATCTGTCTTCTGCATTGCAAATAACATTTCATTTCATAAGAAAGAGACATCTTTCATGTATATAAGCTTTACTCTTAAAATTGCATTAAACAACTCTCTCTCACTGATCAAGAAGCTTTTCAGCATCTGTGGCCTTGAATTCTCTTCATGTGCTTAGTTGCACTATCATAGCATTACAAAGCATGTAGTGTTCTTGGAAGCTCTAAACTGTTGATTCTGAGCATTAAAGCTCTAACTTAAACTTGCTCTTGAAAAAAGCTCTAACAAATGAAAATCTGTCTTCTGCATTGCACATAAGATTTCATTTCATAAGAAAGAAACATCTTTCATGTATATAAGCTTTACTCTTAAAATTGCATTAACCAACTTTTTCTCGCTGAGAAGGAAGCTTGTCTGCATCTGTGGCCTTGAATTCTCTTAATTTGCTTAGTTGCACTGACATAGCGTTAAAAAGCATTTAATGTTCTTAGACGTTCTAAACTGTTGATTCTGAGCATTGAAGCTCTAACTTAAACATGCACTGGAAAAAGCTCTAACACATGAAAATCTGTCTTCTGCATTGCACTTTCATTTCATAAGAAAGAAACATCTTTCATGTATATAAGCTTTACTCTTAAAATTGCATTAACCAACTTTCTCTCACTGTGAAAAAAGCTTCTGTGGACTTGAATTCTCTTCATTTGCTTAGATGCACTTACACAACATTTAGTGTTCTTAGAAGCTCTAAACTAGTGATTCTGAGTATTGAAACTCTAACTTAAAGATGCACTGGAAAATGCTCTAAAACATGAAAATCTGTCTTCTGCATTGCAAATAAGATTTCATTTCATAAGAAAGAAACATCTTTCATGTATATAAGCTTTACTCTTAAAATTGCATTAACCAACTCTCTCTCACGGAGAAAGAAGCTTTTCAGCATCTGTGGCCTTGAATTCTCTTCATTTGCTTAGTTGCACTAACACAGCATTACAAAGCATTTAGTAATCTTAGAAGCTCTAAACTGTTGCTTCTGAGCATTGAAACTCTAACATAGTTGGTCCTGCAAAAAAGCTCAAAAACAACAAAATCTGTCTTCTGCATTGCACATAACATTTCATTTCATAAGAAAGAGACATCTTTCATGTATATAAGCTTTACTCTTAAAATTGCATTAACCAACTCTCTCTCACTGATCAAGAAGCTTTTCAGCATCTGTGGCCTTGAATTCTCTTCATTTGCTTAGTTGCACTATCATAGCATTACAAAGCATTTAGTAATCTTAGAAGCTTTAAACTGTTGATTCTAAGCATAGAAAGCTCTAACATAGTTTTTTCCTGCAAAAAAGCTCTAACACATGAAAATCTGTCATCTGCATTGCAAATAACATTTCATTTCATGAGAAAGAAACATCTTTCATGTATATAAGCTTTACTCTTAAAATTGCATTAACCAACTTTCTCTCACTGTGAAAAAAGCTTCTGTGGACTTGAATTCTCTTCATTTGCTTAGATGCACTTACACAACATTTAGTGTTCTTAGAAGTTCTAAACTAGTGATTCTGAGCATTGAAGATCTAAAATAATTTGTCCTGCAAAAAAGCTCTGACGCATGAAAGTCTGTCTCCTGCATTGCAAATATCATTTCATTTCATGAAAAAGGAAAATCTTTCATGTACTGAAGCTTTACTTTTAAAATTTCATTAACTAACTTTCTCCCACTGAGAAGGAAGCTTTTTAGCATCTGTGGCCTTGAATTCTCTTCATCTGCTTAGTTGCACTGACAAAGCATTAAAATCGTTCAGTGTTCTAAGAAGTTCTAAACTGTTGATTCTGAGTATTGAAACTCTAACTTAAAGATGCACTGGAAAAAGCTCTAACAAATGAAAATCTGTCTTCTGCATTGCAAATAAGATTTCATTTCATAAGAAAGAAACATCTTTCATGTATATAAGCTTTACTCTTAAAATTGCATTAACCAACTCTCTCTCACGGAGAAAGAAGCTTTTCAGAATCTGTGGCCTTGAATTCTCTTCATTTGCTTAGTTGCACTAACACAGCATTACAACACATTTAGTGATCTTAGAAGCTCTAAACTGTTGCTTCTGAGCATTGAAACTCTAACATAGTTGGTCCTGCAAAAAAGCTCTAAAACAACAAAATCTGTCTTCTGCATTGCAAATAACATTTCATTTCATGAGAAAGAAACATCTTTCATGTATATAAGCTTTACTCTTAAAATTGCATTAACCAACTTTCTCTCACTGTGAAAAAATCTGTTCAGCATCTGTGGCCTTGAATTCTCTTCATTTGCTTAGATGCACTTACACAACATTTAATGTTCTTAGAAGCTCTAAACTAGTGATTCTGAGCATTGAAGCTCTAAAATAATTTGTCCTGCAAAAAAGCTCTAACGCATGAGTGTCTGTATCCTGCATTGCAAATATCATGTCATTTCATGAAAAAGGAAAATCTTTCATGTACTGAAGCTTTACTCTTAAAATTTCATTACTAACGTTCTCCCACTGAGAAGGAAGCTTTTTAGCATCTGTGGCCATGAATTCTCTTCATCTGCTTAGTTGAAATAACATAGCATTAAAATCATTTAGTTTTCTAAGAAGTTCTAAACTGTTGATTCTGAGCATTGAAGCTCTAACTTAAACATGCACTGGAAAAAGCTCTAACAAATGAAAATCTGTCTTCTGCATTGCAAATAAGATTTCATTTCATAAGAAAGAAACATCTTTCATGTACTGAAGATTTACTCTCAAAATTTCATTAACCAACTTTCTCTCACTGTGTAAGAAGCTTTTCAGCAGCTGTGGCCTGGAATTCTCTTCATTTGCTTAGATGCACTTACACCGCATTTAGTGTTCTTAGAAGCTCTGAACTAGTGAGTCTGTGCATTGAAACTCTAACATAAACTTGCACTGGAAAAACGTTCTAACTATCTAAGCTCGAAACTGTTAATTCTAAGCATAGAAAGCTCTAACATAGTTGGTTCTGCAAAAAAGCTCAAACACATGAAAATCTGTCATCTGCATTGCAAATAACATTTCATTTCATGAGAAAGAAACATGTCTCATGTACGGAAGCTTTACTCTCAAAATTGCATTAACCAACTCTCTCTCACTGAAAAGGAAGCTCTTTAGCATCTGTGGCCTTGAATTCTCTTCATTTGTTAGTTGCACTAACTCAGCTTTACACAGCTTTTAATGTTCTTAGAAGCTCTAAACTGTTGATTCTGAGCATTGAAGCTCCAACATAGTTGGTCCTGCAAAAAAGCTCTAAAACAACAAAATCTGTCTTCTGCATTGCAAATAAAATTTACTTCATGAGAAAGAAACATCTTTCATATATATAAGCTTCACTCTTAAAATTGCATTAACCAAATCTCTCTCACTGAGAAAGAAGCTTTTCAGCATCTGTGGCCTTGAATTCTCTTCGTTTGCTTAGATGCACTTACACAACATTTAATGTTCTTAGAAGCTCTAAACTAGTGATTCTGAGCATTGAAGCTCTAAAATAATTTGTCCTGCAAAAAAGCTCTAACGCATGAGTGTCTGTATCCTGCATTGCAAATATCATGTCATTTCATGAAAAAGGAAAATCTTTCATGTACTGAAGCTTTACTCCTAAAATTTCATTACTAACGTTCTCCCACTGAGAAGGAAGCTTTTTAGCATCTGTGGCCATGAATTCTCTTCATCTGCTTAGTTGAAATAACATAGCATTAAAATCATTTAGTGTTCTAAGAAGTTCTAAACTGTTGATTCTGAGCATTGAAGCTCTAACTTAAACATGCACTGGAAAAAGCTCTAACAAATGAAAATCTGTCTTCTGCATTGTAAATAAGATTTCATTTCATAAGAAACAAACATCTTTCATGTACTGAAGATTTACTCTCAAAATTTCATTAACCAACTTTCTCTCACTGTGTAAGAAGCTTTTCAGCAGCTGTGGCCTTGAATTCTGTTCATTTGCTTAGATGCACTTACACAACATTTAATGTTCTTAGAAGCTCTAAACTAGTGATTCTGAGCATTGAAGCTCTAAAATAATTTGTCCTGCAAAAAAGCTCTAACGCATGAGTGTCTGTATCCTGCATTGCAAATATCATGTCATTTCATGAAAAAGGAAAATCTTTCATGTACTGAAGCTTTACTCTTAAAATTTCATTACTAACGTTCTCCCACTGAGAAGGAAGCTTTTTAGCATCTGTGGCCATGAATTCTCTTCATCTGCTTAGTTGAAATAACATAGCATTAAAATCATTTAGTGTTCTAAGAAGTTCTAAACTGTTGATTCTGAGCATTGAAGCTCTAACTTAAACATGCACTGGAAAAAGCTCTAACAAATGAAAATCTGTCTTCTGCATTGTAAATAAGATTTCATTTCAAAAGAAAGAAACATCTTTCATGTACTGAAGATTTACTCTCAAAATTTCATTAACCAACTTTCTCTCACTGTGTAAGAAGCTTTTCAGCAGCTGTGGCCTTGAATTCTCTTTATTTGCTTAGATGCACTTACACCGCATTTAGTGTTCTTAGAAGCTCTGAACTAGTGATTCTGTGCATTGAAACTCTAACATAAACTTGCACTGGAAAAACGTTCTAACTATCTAAGCTCGAAACTGTTAATTCTAAACATAGAAAGCTCTAACATAGTTGGTTCTGCAAAAAAGCTCAAACACATGAAAATCTGTCATCTGCATTGCAAATAACATTTCATTTCATGAGAAAGAAACATGTCTCATGTACGGAAGCTTTACTCTCAAAATTGCATTAACCAACTCTCTCTCACTGAAAAGGAAGCTCTTTAACATCTGTGGCCTTCAGTTCTCTTCATTTGCTTAGTTGCACTAACTCAGCTTTACACAGCTTTTAATGTTCTTAGAAGCTCTAAACTGTTGATTCTGAGCATTAAAGCTCAAACTTAAACTTGATCTTGAAAAAAGCTCTAACAAATGAAAATCTGTCATCTGCATTGCACATAAGATTTCATTTCATAAGAAAGAAACATCTTTCATGTATATAAGCTTTACTCTTAAAATTGCATTAACCAACTCTCTCTCACTGAGAAAGAAGCTTTTCAGCATCTGTGGCCTTGAATTCTCTTCATTTGCTTAGTTGCACTAACACAGCATTACAAAGCATTTAGTAATCTTAGAAGCTCTAAACTGTTGCTTCTGAGCATTGAAACTCTAACATAGTTAGTCCTGCAAAAAAGCTCAAAAACAACAAAATCTGTCTTCTGCATTGCAAATAACATTTCATTTCATAAGAAAGAGACATCTTTCATGTATATAAGCTTTACTCTTAAAATTGCATTAAACAACTCTCTCTCACTGATCAAGAAGCTTTTCAGCATCTGTGGCCTTGAATTCTCTTCATTTGCTTAGTTGCACTATCATAGCATTACAAAGCATGTAGTGTTCTTGGAAGCTCTAAACTGTTGATTCTGAGCATTAAAGCTCTAACTTAAACTTGCTCTTGAAAAAAGCTCTAACAAATGAAAATCTGTCTTCTGCATTGCACATAAGATTTCATTTCATAAGAAAGAAACATCTTTCATGTATATAAGCTTTACTCTTAAAATTGCATTAACCAACTTTCTCTCGCTGAGAAGGAAGCTTGTCTGCATCTGTGGCCTTGAATTCTCTTAATTTGCTTAGTTGCACTGACATAGCGTTAAAAAGCATTTAATGTTCTTAGACGTTCTAAACTGTTGATTATGAGCATTGAAGCTCTAACTTAAACATGCACTGGAAAAAGCTCTAACACATGAAAATCTGTCTTCTGCATTGCACATAAGATTTCATTTCATAAGAAAGAAACATCTTTCATGTATATAAGCTTTACTCTTAAAATTGCATTAACCAACTTTCTCTTACTGTGAAAAAAGCTTCTGTGGACTTGAATTCTCTTCATTTGCTTAGATGCACTTACACAACATTTAGTGTTCTTAGAAGCTCTAAACTAGTGATTCTGAGTATTGAAACTCTAACTTAAAGATGCACTGGAAAATGCTCTAAAACATGAAAATCTGTCTTCTGCATTGCAAATAAGATTTCATTTCATAAGAAAGAAACATCTTTCATGTATATAAGCTTTACTCTTAAAATTGCATTAACCAACTCTCTCTCACGGAGAAAGAAGCTTTTCAGCATCTGTGGCCTTGAATTCTCTTCATTTGCTTAGTTGCACTAACACAGCATTACAAAGCATTTAGTAATCTTAGAAGCTCTAAACTGTTGCTTCTGAGCATTGAAACTCTAACATAGTTGGTCCTGCAAAAAAGCTCAAAAACAACAAAATCTGTCTTCTGCATTGCAAATAACATTTCATTTCATAAGAAAGAGACATCTTTCATGTATATAAGCTTTACTCTTAAAATTGCATTAATCAACTCTCTCTCACTGATCAAGAAGCTTTGCAGCATCTGTGGCCTTGAATTCTCTTCATTTGCTTAGTTGCACTATCATAGCATTACAAAGCATGTAGTGTTCTTGGAAGCTCAAAACTGTTGATTCTAAGCATAGAAAGCTCTAACATAGTTTTTTCCTGCAAAAAAGCTCTAACACATGAAAATCTGTCATCTGCATTGCAAATAACATTTCATTTCATGAGAAAGAAACATCTTTCATGTATATAAGCTTCACTCTTAAAATTGCATTAACCAACTCTCTTTCGCTGAGAAGGAAGCTTGTCTGCATCTGTGGCCTTGAATTCTCTTAATTTGCTTAGTTGCACTGACATAGCATTAAAAAGCATTTAATGTTCTTAGACGTTCTAAACTGTTGATTCTGAGCATTAAAGCTCTAACTTAAACTTGCTCTTGAAAAAAGCTCTAACAAATGAAAATCTGTCTTCTGCATTGCACATAAGATTTCATTTCATAAGAAAAAAACATCTTTCATGTATATAAGCTTTACTCTTAAAATGGCATTAACCAACTTTCTCTCGCTGAGAAGGAAGCTTGTCTGCATCTGTTGCCTTGAATTCTCTTAATTTGCTTAGTTGCACTGACATAGCGTTAAAAAGCATTTAATGTTCTTAGACGTTCTAAACTGTTGATTCTTAGCATTGAAGCTCTAACTTAAACATGCACTGGAAAAAGCTCTAACAAATGAAAATCTGTCTTCTGCATTGCACATAAGATTTCATTTCATAAGAAAGAAACATCTTTCATGTATATAAGCTTTACTCTTAAAATTGCATTAACCAACTTTCTCTCACTGTGAAAAAAGCTTCTGTGGACTTGAATTCTCTTCATTTGCTTAGATGCACTTACACAACATTTAGTGTTCTTAGAAGCTCTAAACTAGTGATTCTGAGCATTGAAGATCTAAAATAATTTGTCCTGCAAAAAAGCTCTGACGCATGAAAGTCTGTCTCCTGCATTGCAAATATCATTTCATTTCATGAAAAAGGAAAATCTTTCATGTACTGAAGCTTTACTTTTAAAATTTCATTAACTAACTTTCTCCCACTGAGAAGGAAGCTTTTTAGCATCTGTGGCCTTGAATTCTCTTCATCTGCTTAGTTGCACTGACAAAGCATTAAAATCATTCAGTGTTCTAAGAAGTTCTAAACTGTTGATTCTGAGTATTGAAACTCTAACTTAAAGATGCACTGGAAAAAGCTCTAACAAATGAAAATCTGTCTTCTGCATTGCAAATAAGATTTCATTGCATAAGAAAGAAACATCTTTCATGTATATAAGCTTTACTCTTAAAATTGCATTAACCAACTCTCTCTCACGGAGAAAGAAGCTTTTCAGCATCTGTGGCCTTGAATTCTCTTCATTTGCTTAGTTGCACTAACACAGCATTACAACACATTTAGTGATCTTAGAAGCTCTAAACTGTTGCTTCTGAGCATTGAAGCTCCAACATAGTTGGTCCTGCAAAAAAGCTCTAAAACAACAAAATCTGTCTTCTGCATTGCAAATAAAATTTACTTCATGAGAAAGAAACATCTTTCATATATATAAGCTTCACTCTTAAAATTGCATTAACCAAATCTCTCTCACTGAGAAAGAAGCTTTTCAGCATCTGTGGCCTTGAATTCTCTTCGTTTGCTTAGATGCACTTACACAACATTTAATGTTCTTAGAAGCTCTAAACTAGTGATTCTGAGCATTGAAGCTCTAAAATAATTTGTCCTGCAAAAAAGCTCTAACGCATGAGTGTCTGTATCCTGCATTGCAAATATCATGTCATTTCATGAAAAAGGAAAATCTTTCATGTACTGAAGCTTTACTCCTAAAATTTCATTACTAACGTTCTCCCACTGAGAAGGAAGCTTTTTAGCATCTGTGGCCATGAATTCTCTTCATCTGCTTAGTTGAAATAACATAGCATTAAAATCATTTAGTGTTCTAAGAAGTTCTAAACTGTTGATTCTGAGCATTGAAGCTCTAACTTAAACATGCACTGGAAAAAGCTCTAACAAATGAAAATCTGTCTTCTGCATTGTAAATAAGATTTCATTTCATAAGAAACAAACATCTTTCATGTACTGAAGATTTACTCTCAAAATTTCATTAACCAACTTTCTCTCACTGTGTAAGAAGCTTTTCAGCAGCTGTGGCCTTGAATTCTGTTCATTTGCTTAGATGCACTTACACAACATTTAATGTTCTTAGAAGCTCTAAACTAGTGATTCTGAGCATTGAAGCTCTAAAATAATTTGTCCTGCAAAAAAGCTCTAACGCATGAGTGTCTGTATCCTGCATTGCAAATATCATGTCATTTCATGAAAAAGGAAAATCTTTCATGTACTGAAGCTTTACTCTTAAAATTTCATTACTAACGTTCTCCCACTGAGAAGGAAGCTTTTTAGCATCTGTGGCCATGAATTCTCTTCATCTGCTTAGTTGAAATAACATAGCATTAAAATCATTTAGTGTTCTAAGAAGTTCTAAACTGTTGATTCTGAGCATTGAAGCTCTAACTTAAACATGCACTGGAAAAAGCTCTAACAAATGAAAATCTGTCTTCTGCATTGTAAATAAGATTTCATTTCAAAAGAAAGAAACATCTTTCATGTACTGAAGATTTACTCTCAAAATTTCATTAACCAACTTTCTCTCACTGTGTAAGAAGCTTTTCAGCAGCTGTGGCCTTGAATTCTCTTTATTTGCTTAGATGCACTTACACCGCATTTAGTGTTCTTAGAAGCTCTGAACTAGTGATTCTGTGCATTGAAACTCTAACATAAACTTGCACTGGAAAAACGTTCTAACTATCTAAGCTCGAAACTGTTAATTCTAAACATAGAAAGCTCTAACATAGTTGGTTCTGCAAAAAAGCTCAAACACATGAAAATCTGTCATCTGCATTGCAAATAACATTTCATTTCATGAGAAAGAAACATGTCTCATGTACGGAAGCTTTACTCTCAAAATTGCATTAACCAACTCTCTCTCACTGAAAAGGAAGCTCTTTAACATCTGTGGCCTTCAGTTCTCTTCATTTGCTTAGTTGCACTAACTCAGCTTTACACAGCTTTTAATGTTCTTAGAAGCTCTAAACTGTTGATTCTGAGCATTAAAGCTCAAACTTAAACTTGATCTTGAAAAAAGCTCTAACAAATGAAAATCTGTCATCTGCATTGCACATAAGATTTCATTTCATAAGAAAGAAACATCTTTCATGTATATAAGCTTTACTCTTAAAATTGCATTAACCAACTCTCTCTCACTGAGAAAGAAGCTTTTCAGCATCTGTGGCCTTGAATTCTCTTCATTTGCTTAGTTGCACTAACACAGCATTACAAAGCATTTAGTAATCTTAGAAGCTCTAAACTGTTGCTTCTGAGCATTGAAACTCTAACATAGTTAGTCCTGCAAAAAAGCTCAAAAACAACAAAATCTGTCTTCTGCATTGCAAATAACATTTCATTTCATAAGAAAGAGACATCTTTCATGTATATAAGCTTTACTCTTAAAATTGCATTAAACAACTCTCTCTCACTGATCAAGAAGCTTTTCAGCATCTGTGGCCTTGAATTCTCTTCATTTGCTTAGTTGCACTATCATAGCATTACAAAGCATGTAGTGTTCTTGGAAGCTCTAAACTGTTGATTCTGAGCATTAAAGCTCTAACTTAAACTTGCTCTTGAAAAAAGCTCTAACAAATGAAAATCTGTCTTCTGCATTGCACATAAGATTTCATTTCATAAGAAAGAAACATCTTTCATGTATATAAGCTTTACTCTTAAAATTGCATTAACCAACTTTCTCTCGCTGAGAAGGAAGCTTGTCTGCATCTGTGGCCTTGAATTCTCTTAATTTGCTTAGTTGCACTGACATAGCGTTAAAAAGCATTTAATGTTCTTAGACGTTCTAAACTGTTGATTATGAGCATTGAAGCTCTAACTTAAACATGCACTGGAAAAAGCTCTAACACATGAAAATCTGTCTTCTGCATTGCACATAAGATTTCATTTCATAAGAAAGAAACATCTTTCATGTATATAAGCTTTACTCTTAAAATTGCATTAACCAACTTTCTCTTACTGTGAAAAAAGCTTCTGTGGACTTGAATTCTCTTCATTTGCTTAGATGCACTTACACAACATTTAGTGTTCTTAGAAGCTCTAAACTAGTGATTCTGAGTATTGAAACTCTAACTTAAAGATGCACTGGAAAATGCTCTAAAACATGAAAATCTGTCTTCTGCATTGCAAATAAGATTTCATTTCATAAGAAAGAAACATCTTTCATGTATATAAGCTTTACTCTTAAAATTGCATTAACCAACTCTCTCTCACGGAGAAAGAAGCTTTTCAGCATCTGTGGCCTTGAATTCTCTTCATTTGCTTAGTTGCACTAACACAGCATTACAAAGCATTTAGTAATCTTAGAAGCTCTAAACTGTTGCTTCTGAGCATTGAAACTCTAACATAGTTGGTCCTGCAAAAAAGCTCAAAAACAACAAAATCTGTCTTCTGCATTGCAAATAACATTTCATTTCATAAGAAAGAGACATCTTTCATGTATATAAGCTTTACTCTTAAAATTGCATTAATCAACTCTCTCTCACTGATCAAGAAGCTTTGCAGCATCTGTGGCCTTGAATTCTCTTCATTTGCTTAGTTGCACTATCATAGCATTACAAAGCATGTAGTGTTCTTGGAAGCTCAAAACTGTTGATTCTAAGCATAGAAAGCTCTAACATAGTTTTTTCCTGCAAAAAAGCTCTAACACATGAAAATCTGTCATCTGCATTGCAAATAACATTTCATTTCATGAGAAAGAAACATCTTTCATGTATATAAGCTTCACTCTTAAAATTGCATTAACCAACTCTCTTTCGCTGAGAAGGAAGCTTGTCTGCATCTGTGGCCTTGAATTCTCTTAATTTGCTTAGTTGCACTGACATAGCATTAAAAAGCATTTAATGTTCTTAGACGTTCTAAACTGTTGATTCTGAGCATTAAAGCTCTAACTTAAACTTGCTCTTGAAAAAAGCTCTAACAAATGAAAATCTGTCTTCTGCATTGCACATAAGATTTCATTTCATAAGAAAAAAACATCTTTCATGTATATAAGCTTTACTCTTAAAATGGCATTAACCAACTTTCTCTCGCTGAGAAGGAAGCTTGTCTGCATCTGTTGCCTTGAATTCTCTTAATTTGCTTAGTTGCACTGACATAGCGTTAAAAAGCATTTAATGTTCTTAGACGTTCTAAACTGTTGATTCTTAGCATTGAAGCTCTAACTTAAACATGCACTGGAAAAAGCTCTAACAAATGAAAATCTGTCTTCTGCATTGCACATAAGATTTCATTTCATAAGAAAGAAACATCTTTCATGTATATAAGCTTTACTCTTAAAATTGCATTAACCAACTTTCTCTCACTGTGAAAAAAGCTTCTGTGGACTTGAATTCTCTTCATTTGCTTAGATGCACTTACACAACATTTAGTGTTCTTAGAAGCTCTAAACTAGTGATTCTGAGCATTGAAGATCTAAAATAATTTGTCCTGCAAAAAAGCTCTGACGCATGAAAGTCTGTCTCCTGCATTGCAAATATCATTTCATTTCATGAAAAAGGAAAATCTTTCATGTACTGAAGCTTTACTTTTAAAATTTCATTAACTAACTTTCTCCCACTGAGAAGGAAGCTTTTTAGCATCTGTGGCCTTGAATTCTCTTCATCTGCTTAGTTGCACTGACAAAGCATTAAAATCATTCAGTGTTCTAAGAAGTTCTAAACTGTTGATTCTGAGTATTGAAACTCTAACTTAAAGATGCACTGGAAAAAGCTCTAACAAATGAAAATCTGTCTTCTGCATTGCAAATAAGATTTCATTGCATAAGAAAGAAACATCTTTCATGTATATAAGCTTTACTCTTAAAATTGCATTAACCAACTCTCTCTCACGGAGAAAGAAGCTTTTCAGCATCTGTGGCCTTGAATTCTCTTCATTTGCTTAGTTGCACTAACACAGCATTACAACACATTTAGTGATCTTAGAAGCTCTAAACTGTTGCTTCTGAGCATTGAAACTCTAACATAGTTGGTCCTGCAAAAAAGCTCTAAAACAACAAAATCTGACTTCTGCATTGCAAATAACATTTCATTTCATGAGAAAGAAACATCTTTCATGTATATAAGCTTTACTCTTAAAATTGCATTAACCAACTTTCTCTCACTGTGAAAAAATCTGTTCAGCATCTGTGGCCTTGAATTCTCTTCCTTTGCTTAGATGCACTTACACAACATTTAATGTTCTTAGAAGCTCTAAACTAGTGATTCTGAGCATTGAAGCTCTAAAATAATTTGTCCTGCAAAAAAGCTCTAACGCATGAGTGTCTGTATCCTGCTTTGCAAATATCATGTTATTTCATGAAAAAGGAAAATCTTTCATGTACTGAAGCTTTACTCTTAAAATTTCATTACTAACGTTCTCCCACTGAGAAGGAAGCTTTTTAGCATCTGTGGCCATGAATTCTCTTCATCTGCTTAGTTGAAATAACATAGCATTAAAATCATTTAGTGTTCTAAGAAGTTCTAAACTGTTGATTCTGAGCATTGAAGCTCTAACTTAAACATGCACTGGAAAAAGCTCTAACAAATGAAAATCTGTCTTCTGCATTGTAAATAAAATTTCATTTCATAAGAAAGAAACATCTTTCATGTACTGAAGATTTACTCTCAAAATTTCATTAACCAACTTTCTCTCACTGTGTAAGAAGCTTTTCAGCAGCTGTGGCCTTGAATTCTCTTTATTTGCTTAGATGCACTTACACCGCATTTAGTGTTCTTAGAAGCTCTGAACTAGTGATTCTGTGCATTGAAACTCTAACATAAACTTGCACTGGAAAAACGTTCTAACTATCTAAGCTCGAAACTGTTAATTCTAAGCATAGAAAGCTCTAACATAGTTGGTTCTGCAAAAAAGCTCAAACACATGAAAATCTGTCATCTGCATTGCAAATAACATTTCATTTCATAAGAAAGAAACATCTTTCATGTACGGAAGCTTTACTCTCAAAATTGCATTAACCAACTCTCTCTCACTGAAAAGGAAGCTCTTTAGCATCTGTGGCCTTGAATTCTCTTCATTTGCTTAGTTGCACTATCATAATATTACAAAGCATGTAGTGTTCTTGGAAGCTCTAAACTGTTGACTCTAAGCATAGAAAGCTCTAACATAGTTTTTTCCTGCAAAAAAGCTCTAACACATGAAAATCTGTCATCTGCATTGCAAATAACATTTCATTTCATGAGAAAGAAACATCTTTCATGTATATAAGCTTCACTCTTAAAATTGCATTAACCAAATCTCTCTCACTGAGAAAGAAGTTTTTTAGCATCTGTGGCTTTGAATTCTCTTCGTTTGCTTAGTTGCACTAACACAGCTTTACGCAGCTTTTAATGTTCTTAGAAGCTCTAAACTGTTGATTCTGAGCATTGAAGCTCTAACTTAAACATGCACTGGAAAAAGCTCTAACAAATGAAAATCTGTCTTCTGCATTGCACATAAGATTTCATTTCATAAGAAAGAAACATATTTCATGTATATAAGCTTTACTCTTAAAATTGCATTAACCAACTTTCTCTCGCTGAGAAGGAAGTTTTTTAGCATCTGTGGCCTTGAATTCTCTTAATTTGCTTAGTTGCACTGACATAGCGTTAAAAAGCATTTAATGTTCTTAGATGTTCTAAACTGTTGATTCTGAGCATTGAAGCTCTAACTTAAACATGCACTGGAAAAAGCTCTAACAAATGAAAATCTGTCTTCTGCATTGCACATAAGATTTCATTTCATAAGAAAGAAACATATTTCATGTATATAAGCTTTACTCTTAAAATTGCATTAACCAACTTTCTCTCGCTGAGAAGGAAGCTTGTCTGCATCTGTGGCCTTGAATTCTCTTAATTTGCTTAGTTGCACTGACATAGCGTTAAAAAGCATTTAATGTTCTTAGACGTTCTAAACTGTTGATTCTGAGCATTGAAGCTCTAACTTAAACATGCACTGGAAAAAGCTCTAACAAATGAAAATCTGTCTTCTGCATTGCAAATAAGATTTCATTTCATAAGAAAGAAACATCTTTCATGTACTGAAGATTTACTCTCAAAATTTCATCAACCAACTTTCTCTCACTGTGTAAGAAGCTTTTCAGCAGCTGTGGCCTTGAATTCTCTTCATTTGCTTAGATGCACTTACACCGCATTTAGTGTTCTTAGAAGCTCTGAGCTAGTGATTCTGTGCATTGAAACTCTAACATAAACTTGCACTGGAAAAACGTTCTAACTATCTAAGCTCGAAACTGTTAATTCTAAGCATAGAAAGCTCTAACATAGTTGGTTCTGCAAAAAAGCTCAAACACATGAAAATCTGTCATCTGCATTGCAAATAAAATTTCATTTCATGAGAAAGAAACATGTCTCATGTACGGAAGCTTTACTCTCAAAATTGCATTAACCAACTCTCTCTCACTGAAAAGAAAGCTCTTTAGCATCTGTGGCCTTGAATTCTCTTCATTTGCTTAGTTGCACTAACTCAGCTTTACACAGCTTTTAATGTTCTTAGAAGCTCTAAACTGTTGATTCTGAGCATTGACGCTCCAACATAGTTGGTCCTGCAAAAAAGCTCTAAAACAACAAAATCTGTCTTCTGCATTGCAAATAAAATTTACTTCATGAGAAAGAAACATCTTTCATGTATATAAGCTTCACTCTTAAAATTGCATTAACCAACTCTCTCTCACTGATCAAGAAGCTTTTCAGCATCTGTGTCCTTCAATTCTCTTCATTTGCTTAGTTGCACTATCATAGCATTACAAAGCATGTAGTGTTCTTTGAAGCTCTAAACTGTTGATTCTAAGCATAGAAAGCTCTAACATAGTTTTTTCCTGCAAAAAAGCTCTAACACATGAATATCTGTCATCTGCATTGCAAATAACATTTCATTTCATGAGAAAGAAACATCTTTCATGTATATAAGCTTCACTCTTAAAATTGCATTAACCAAATCTCTCTCACTGAGAAAGAAGTTTTTTAGCATCTGTGGCCTTGAATTCTCTTAGTTTGCTTAGTTGCACTAACACAGCTTTCCGCAGCTTTTAATGTTCTTAGAAGCTCTAAACTGTTGATTCTGAGCATTAAAGCTCTAACTTAAACTTGCTCTTGAAAAAAGCTCTAACAAATGAAAATCTGTCTTCTGCATTGCACATAAGATTTCATTTAATAAGAAAGAAACATCTTTCATGTATATAAGCTTTACTCTTAAAATTGCATTAACCAACTTTCTCTCGCTGAGAAGGAAGCTTGTCTGCATCTGTGGCCTTGAATTCTCTTAATTTGCTTAGTTGCACTGACATAGCGTTAAAAAGTATTTAATGTTCTTAGACGTTCTAAACTGTTGATTCTGAGCATTGAAGCTCTAACTTAAACATGCACTGGAAAAAGCTCTAACAAATGAAAATCTGTCTTCTGCATTGCACATAAGATTTCATTTCATAAGAAAGAAACATCGTTCATGTATATAAGCTTTACTCTTAAAATTGCATTAACCAACTTTCTCTCACTGTGAAAAAAGCTTCTGTGGACTTGAATTCTCTTCATTTGCTTAGTTGCACTAACACAGCATTACAACACATTTAGTGATCTTAGAAGCTCTAAACTGTTGCTTCTGAGCATTGAAACTCTAACATAGTTGGTCCTGCAAAAAAGCTCTAAAACAACAAAATCTGTCTTCTGCATTGCAAATAACATTTCATTTCATGAGAAAGAAACATCTTTCATGTATATAAGCTTTACTCTTAAAATTGCATTAACCAACTTTCTCTCACTGTGAAAAAATCTGTTCAGCATCTGTGGCCTTGAATTCTCTTCATTTGCTTAGATGCACTTACACAACATTTAATGTTCTTAGAAGCTCTAAACTAGTGATTCTGAGCATTGAAGCTCTAAAATAATTTGTCCTGCAAAAAAGCTCTAACGCATGAGTGTCTGTATCCTGCATTGCAAATATCATGCCATTTCATGAAAAAGGAAAATCTTTCATGTATTGAAGCTTTACTCTTAAAATTTCATTACTAACGTTCTCCCACTGAGAAGGAAGCTTTTTAGCATCTGTGGCCATGAATTCTCTTCATCTGCTTAGTTGAAATAACATAGCATTAAAATCATTTAGTGTTCTAAGAAGTTCTAAACTGTTGATTCTGAGCATTGAAGCTCTAACTTAAACATGCACTGGAAAAAGCTCTAACAAATGAAAATCTGTCTTCTGCATTCTAAATAAGATTTCATTTCATAAGAAAGAAACATCTTTCATGTACTGAAGATTTACTCTCAAAATTTCATTAACCAACTTTCTCTCACTGTGTAAGAAGCTTTTCAGCAGCTGTGGCCTTGAATTCTCTTCATTTGCTTAGATGCACTTACACCGCATTTAGTGTTCTTAGAAGATCTGAACTAGTGATTCTGTGCATTGAAACTCTAACATAAACTTGCACTGGAAAAACGTTCTAACTATCTAAGCTCGAAACTGTTAATTCTAAACATAGAAAGCTCTAACATAGTTGGTTCTGCAAAAAAGCTCAAACACATGAAAACCTGTCATCTGCATTGCAAATAAAATTTACTTCATGAGAAAGAAACATCTTTCATGTATATAAGCTTTACTCTTAAAATTGCATTAACCAACTCTCTCTCACTGAGAAAGAAGCTTTTCAGCATCTGTGGCCTTGAATTCTCTTCATTTGCTTAGTTGCACTAACACAGCATTACAAAGCATTTAGTAATCTTAGAAGCTCTAAACTGTTGCTTCTGAGCATTGAAACTCTAACATAGTTAGTCCTGCAAAAAAGCTCAAAAACAACAAAATCTGTCTTCTGCATTGCAAATAACATTTCATTTCATAAGAAAGAGACATCTTTCATGTATATAAGCTTTACTCTTAAAATTGCATTAAACAACTCTCTCTCACTGATCAAGAAGCTTTTCAGCATCTGTGGCCTTGAATTCTCTTCATGTGCTTAGTTGCACTATCATAGCATTACAAAGCATGTAGTGTTCTTGGAAGCTCTAAACTGTTGATTCTGAGCATTAAAGCTCTAACTTAAACTTGCTCTTGAAAAAAGCTCTAACAAATGAAAATCTGTCTTCTGCATTGCACATAAGATTTCATTTCATAAGAAAGAAACATCTTTCATGTATATAAGCTTTACTCTTAAAATTGCATTAACCAACTTTTTCTCGCTGAGAAGGAAGCTTGTCTGCATCTGTGGCCTTGAATTCTCTTAATTTGCTTAGTTGCACTGACATAGCGTTAAAAAGCATTTAATGTTCTTAGACGTTCTAAACTGTTGATTCTGAGCATTGAAGCTCTAACTTAAACATGCACTGGAAAAAGCTCTAACACATGAAAATCTGTCTTCTGCATTGCACTTTCATTTCATAAGAAAGAAACATCTTTCATGTATATAAGCTTTACTCTTAAAATTGCATTAACCAACTTTCTCTCACTGTGAAAAAAGCTTCTGTGGACTTGAATTCTCTTCATTTGCTTAGATGCACTTACACAACATTTAGTGTTCTTAGAAGCTCTAAACTAGTGATTCTGAGTATTGAAACTCTAACTTAAAGATGCACTGGAAAATGCTCTAAAACATGAAAATCTGTCTTCTGCATTGCAAATAAGATTTCATTTCATAAGAAAGAAACATCTTTCATGTATATAAGCTTTACTCTTAAAATTGCATTAACCAACTCTCTCTCACGGAGAAAGAAGCTTTTCAGCATCTGTGGCCTTGAATTCTCTTCATTTGCTTAGTTGCACTAACACAGCATTACAAAGCATTTAGTAATCTTAGAAGATCTAAACTGTTGCTTCTGAGCATTGAAACTCTAACATAGTTGGTCCTGCAAAAAAGCTCAAAAACAACAAAATCTGTCTTCTGCATTGCAAATAACATTTCATTTCATAAGAAAGAGACATCTTTCATGTATATAAGCTTTACTCTTAAAATTGCATTAACCAACTCTCTCTCACTGATCAAGAAGCTTTTCAGCATCTGTGGCCTTGAATTCTCTTCATTTGCTTAGTTGCACTATCATAGCATTACAAAGCATTTAGTAATCTTAGAAGCTTTAAACTGTTGATTCTAAGCATAGAAAGCTCTAACATAGTTTTTTCCTGCAAAAAAGCTCTAACACATGAAAATCTGTCATCTGCATTGCAAATAACATTTCATTTCATGAGAAAGAAACATCTTTCATGTATATAAGCTTTACTCTTAAAATTGCATTAACCAACTTTCTCTCACTGTGAAAAAAGCTTCTGTGGACTTGAATTCTCTTCATTTGCTTAGATGCACTTACACAACATTTAGTGTTCTTAGAAGTTCTAAACTAGTGATTCTGAGCATTGAAGATCTAAAATAATTTGTCCTGCAAAAAAGCTCTGACGCATGAAAGTCTGTCTCCTGCATTGCAAATATCATTTCATTTCATGAAAAAGGAAAATCTTTCATGTACTGAAGCTTTACTTTTAAAATTTCATTAACTAACTTTCTCCCACTGAGAAGGAAGCTTTTTAGCATCTGTGGCCTTGAATTCTCTTCATCTGCTTAGTTGCACTGACAAAGCATTAAAATCATTCAGTGTTCTAAGAAGTTCTAAACTGTTGATTCTGAGTATTGAAACTCTAACTTAAAGATGCACTGGAAAAAGCTCTAACAAATGAAAATCTGTCTTCTGCATTGCAAATAAGATTTCATTTCATAAGAAAGAAACATCTTTCATGTATATAAGCTTTACTCTTAAAATTGCATTAACCAACTCTCTCTCACGGAGAAAGAAGCTTTTCAGAATCTGTGGCCTTGAATTCTCTTCATTTGCTTAGTTGCACTAACACAGCATTACAACACATTTAGTGATCTTAGAAGCTCTAAACTGTTGCTTCTGAGCATTGAAACTCTAACATAGTTGGTCCTGCAAAAAAGCTCTAAAACAACAAAATCTGTCTTCTGCATTGCAAATAACATTTCATTTCATGAGAAAGAAACATCTTTCATGTATATAAGCTTTACTCTTAAAATTGCATTAACCAACTTTCTCTCACTGTGAAAAAATCTGTTCAGCATCTGTGGCCTTGAATTCTCTTCATTTGCTTAGATGCACTTACACAACATTTAATGTTCTTAGAAGCTCTAAACTAGTGATTCTGAGCATTGAAGCTCTAAAATAATTTGTCCTGCAAAAAAGCTCTAACGCATGAGTGTCTGTATCCTGCATTGCAAATATCATGTCATTTCATGAAAAAGGAAAATCTTTCATGTACTGAAGCTTTACTCTTAAAATTTCATTACTAACGTTCTCCCACTGAGAAGGAAGCTTTTTAGCATCTGTGGCCATGAATTCTCTTCATCTGCTTAGTTGAAATAACATAGCATTAAAATCATTTAGTTTTCTAAGAAGTTCTAAACTGTTGATTCTGAGCATTGAAGCTCTAACTTAAACATGCACTGGAAAAAGCTCTAACAAATGAAAATCTGTCTTCTGCATTGCAAATAAGATTTCATTTCATAAGAAAGAAACATCTTTCATGTACTGAAGATTTACTCTCAAAATTTCATTAACCAACTTTCTCTCACTGTGTAAGAAGCTTTTCAGCAGCTGTGGCCTGGAATTCTCTTCATTTGCTTAGATGCACTTACACCGCATTTAGTGTTCTTAGAAGCTCTGAACTAGTGAGTCTGTGCATTGAAACTCTAACATAAACTTGCACTGGAAAAACGTTCTAACTATCTAAGCTCGAAACTGTTAATTCTAAGCATAGAAAGCTCTAACATAGTTGGTTCTGCAAAAAAGCTCAAACACATGAAAATCTGTCATCTGCATTGCAAATAACATTTCATTTCATGAGAAAGAAACATGTCTCATGTACGGAAGCTTTACTCTCAAAATTGCATTAACCAACTCTCTCTCACTGAAAAGGAAGCTCTTTAGCATCTGTGGCCTTGAATTCTCTTCATTTGTTAGTTGCAGTAACTCAGCTTTACACAGCTTTTAATGTTCTTAGAAGCTCTAAACTGTTGATTCTGAGCATTGAAGCTCCAACATAGTTGGTCCTGCAAAAAAGCTCTAAAACAACAAAATCTGTCTTCTGCATTGCAAATAAAATTTACTTCATGAGAAAGAAACATCTTTCATATATATAAGCTTCACTCTTAAAATTGCATTAACCAAATCTCTCTCACTGAGAAAGAAGCTTTTCAGCATCTGTGGCCTTGAATTCTCTTCGTTTGCTTAGATGCACTTACACAACATTTAATGTTCTTAGAAGCTCTAAACTAGTGATTCTGAGCATTGAAGCTCTAAAATAATTTGTCCTGCAAAAAAGCTCTAACGCATGAGTGTCTGTATCCTGCATTGCAAATATCATGTCATTTCATGAAAAAGGAAAATCTTTCATGTACTGAAGCTTTACTCTTAAAATTTCATTACTAACGTTCTCCCACTGAGAAGGAAGCTTTTTAGCATCTGTGGCCATGAATTCTCTTCATCTGCTTAGTTGAAATAACATAGCATTAAAATCATTTAGTGTTCTAAGAAGTTCTAAACTGTTGATTCTGAGCATTGAAGCTCTAACTTAAACATGCACTGGAAAAAGCTCTAACAAATGAAAATCTGTCTTCTGCATTGTAAATAAGATTTCATTTCATAAGAAACAAACATCTTTCATGTACTGAAGATTTACTCTCAAAATTTCATTAACCAACTTTCTCTCACTGTGTAAGAAGCTTTTCAGCAGCTGTGGCCTTGAATTCTGTTCATTTGCTTAGATGCACTTACACAACATTTAATGTTCTTAGAAGCTCTAAACTAGTGATTCTGAGCATTGAAGCTCTAAAATAATTTGTCCTGCAAAAAAGCTCTAACGCATGAGTGTCTGTATCCTGCATTGCAAATATCATGTCATTTCATGAAAAAGGAAAATCTTTCATGTACTGAAGCTTTACTCTTAAAATTTCATTACTAACGTTCTCCCACTGAGAAGGAAGCTTTTTAGCATCTGTGGCCATGAATTCTCTTCATCTGCTTAGTTGAAATAACATAGCATTAAAATCATTTAGTGTTCTAAGAAGTTCTAAACTGTTGATTCTGAGCATTGAAGCTCTAACTTAAACATGCACTGGAAAAAGCTCTAACAAATGAAAATCTGTCTTCTGCATTGTAAATAAGATTTCATTTCAAAAGAAAGAAACATCTTTCATGTACTGAAGATTTACTCTCAAAATTTCATTAACCAACTTTCTCTCACTGTGTAAGAAGCTTTTCAGCAGCTGTGGCCTTGAATTCTCTTTATTTGCTTGGATGCACTTACACCGCATTTAGTGTTCTTAGAAGCTCTGAACTAGTGATTCTGTGCATTGAAACTCTAACATAAACTTGCACTGGAAAAACGTTCTAACTATCTAAGCTCGAAACTGTTAATTCTAAACATAGAAAGCTCTAACATAGTTGGTTCTGCAAAAAAGCTCAAACACATGAAAATCTGTCATCTGCATTGCAAATAACATTTCATTTCATGAGAAAGAAACATGTCTCATGTACGGAAGCTTTACTCTCAAAATTGCATTAACCAACTCTCTCTCACTGAAAAGGAAGCTCTTTAACATCTGTGGCCTTCAATTCTCTTCATTTGCTTAGTTGCACTAACTCAGCTTTACACAGCTTTTAATGTTCTTAGAAGCTCTAAACTGTTGATTCTGAGCATTAAAGCTCAAACTTAAACTTGATCTTGAAAAAAGCTCTAACAAATGAAAATCTGTCATCTGCATTGCACATAAGATTTCATTTCATAAGAAAGAAACATCTTTCATGTATATAAGCTTTACTCTTAAAATTGCATTAACCAACTCTCTCTCACTGAGAAAGAAGCTTTTCAGCATCTGTGGCCTTGAATTCTCTTCATTTGCTTAGTTGCACTAACACAGCATTACAAAGCATTTAGTAATCTTAGAAGCTCTAAACTGTTGCTTCTGAGCATTGAAACTCTAACATAGTTAGTCCTGCAAAAAAGCTCAAAAACAACAAAATCTGTCTTCTGCATTGCAAATAACATTTCATTTCATAAGAAAGAGACATCTTTCATGTATATAAGCTTTACTCTTAAAATTGCATTAAACAACTCTCTCTCACTGATCAAGAAGCTTTTCAGCATCTGTGGCCTTGAATTCTCTTCATTTGCTTAGTTGCACTATCATAGCATTACAAAGCATGTAGTGTTCTTGGAAGCTCTAAACTGTTGATTCTGAGCATTAAAGCTCTAACTTAAACTTGCTCTTGAAAAAAGCTCTAACAAATGAAAATCTGTCTTCTGCATTGCACATAAGATTTCATTTCATAAGAAAGAAACATCTTTCATGTATATAAGCTTTACTCTTAAAATTGCATTAACCAACTTTCTCTCGCTGAGAAGGAAGCTTGTCTGCATCTGTGGCCTTGAATTCTCTTAATTTGCTTAGTTGCACTGACATAGCGTTAAAAAGCATTTAATGTTCTTAGACGTTCTAAACTGTTGATTATGAGCATTGAAGCTCTAACTTAAACATGCACTGGAAAAAGCTCTAACACATGAAAATCTGTCTTCTGCATTGCACATAAGATTTCATTTCATAAGAAAGAAACATCTTTCATGTATATAAGCTTTACTCTTAAAATTGCATTAACCAACTTTCTCTTACTGTGAAAAAAGCTTCTGTGGACTTGAATTCTCTTCATTTGCTTAGATGCACTTACACAACATTTAGTGTTCTTAGAAGCTCTAAACTAGTGATTCTGAGTATTGAAACTCTAACTTAAAGATGCACTGGAAAATGCTCTAAAACATGAAAATCTGTCTTCTGCATTGCAAATAAGATTTCATTTCATAAGAAAGAAACATCTTTCATGTATATAAGCTTTACTCTTAAAATTGCATTAACCAACTCTCTCTCACGGAGAAAGAAGCTTTTCAGCATCTGTGGCCTTGAATTCTCTTCATTTGCTTAGTTGCACTAACACAGCATTACAAAGCATTTAGTAATCTTAGAAGCTCTAAACTGTTGCTTCTGAGCATTGAAACTCTAACATAGTTGGTCCTGCAAAAAAGCTCAAAAACAACAAAATCTGTCTTCTGCATTGCAAATAACATTTCATTTCATAAGAAAGAGACATCTTTCATGTATATAAGCTTTACTCTTAAAATTGCATTAATCAACTCTCTCTCACTGATCAAGAAGCTTTGCAGCATCTGTGGCCTTGAATTCTCTTCATTTGCTTAGTTGCACTATCATAGCATTACAAAGCATGTAGTGTTCTTGGAAGCTCAAAACTGTTGATTCTAAGCATAGAAAGCTCTAACATAGTTTTTTCCTGCAAAAAAGCTCTAACACATGAAAATCTGTCATCTGCATTGCAAATAACATTTCATTTCATGAGAAAGAAACATCTTTCATGTATATAAGCTTCACTCTTAAAATTGCATTAACCAACTCTCTTTCGCTGAGAAGGAAGCTTGTCTGCATCTGTGGCCTTGAATTCTCTTAATTTGCTTAGTTGCACTGACATAGCATTAAAAAGCATTTAATGTTCTTAGACGTTCTAAACTGTTGATTCTGAGCATTAAAGCTCTAACTTAAACTTGCTCTTGAAAAAAGCTCTAACAAATGAAAATCTGTCTTCTGCATTGCACATAAGATTTCATTTCATAAGAAAAAAACATCTTTCATGTATATAAGCTTTACTCTTAAAATGGCATTAACCAACTTTCTCTCGCTGAGAAGGAAGCTTGTCTGCATCTGTTGCCTTGAATTCTCTTAATTTGCTTAGTTGCACTGACATAGCGTTAAAAAGCATTTAATGTTCTTAGACGTTCTAAACTGTTGATTCTTAGCATTGAAGCTCTAACTTAAACATGCACTGGAAAAAGCTCTAACAAATGAAAATCTGTCTTCTGCATTGCACATAAGATTTCATTTCATAAGAAAGAAACATCTTTCATGTATATAAGCTTTACTCTTAAAATTGCATTAACCAACTTTCTCTCACTGTGAAAAAAGCTTCTGTGGACTTGAATTCTCTTCATTTGCTTAGATGCACTTACACAACATTTAGTGTTCTTAGAAGCTCTAACTAGTGATTCTGAGCATTGAAGATCTAAAATAATTTGTCCTGCAAAAAAGCTCTGACGCATGAAAGTCTGTCTCCTGCATTGCAAATATCATTTCATTTCATGAAAAAGGAAAATCTTTCATGTACTGAAGCTTTACTTTTAAAATTTCATTAACTAACTTTCTCCCACTGAGAAGGAAACTTTTTAGCATCTGTGGCCTTGAATTCTCTTCATCTGCTTAGTTGCACTGACAAAGCATTAAAATCATTCAGTGTTCTAAGAAGTTCTAAACTGTTGATTCTGAGTATTGAAACTCTAACTTAAAGATGCACTGGAAAAAGCTCTAACAAATGAAAATCTGTCTTCTGCATTGCAAATAAGATTTCATTGCATAAGAAAGAAACATCTTTCATGTATATAAGCTTTACTCTTAAAATTGCATTAACCAACTCTCTCTCACGGAGAAAGAAGCTTTTCAGCATCTGTGGCCTTGAATTCTCTTCATTTGCTTAGTTGCACTAACACAGCATTACAACACATTTAGTGATCTTAGAAGCTCTAAACTGTTGCTTCTGAGCATTGAAACTCTAACATAGTTGGTCCTGCAAAAAAGCTCTAAAACAACAAAATCTGACTTCTGCATTGCAAATAACATTTCATTTCATGAGAAAGAAACATCTTTCATGTATATAAGCTTTACTCTTAAAATTGCATTAACCAACTTTCTCTCACTGTGAAAAAATCTGTTCAGCATCTGTGGCCTTGAATTCTCTTCCTTTGCTTAGATGCACTTACACAACATTTAATGTTCTTAGAAGCTCTAAACTAGTGATTCTGAGCATTGAAACTCTAACATAGTTGGTCCTGCAAAAAAGCTCTAAAACAACAAAATCTGACTTCTGCATTGCAAATAACATTTCATTTCATGAAAAAGGAAAATCTTTCATGTACTGAAGCTTTACTCTTAAAATTTCATTACTAACGTTCTCCCACTGAGAAGGAAGCTTTTTAGCATCTGTGGCCATGAATTCTCTTCATCTGCTTAGTTGAAATAACATAGCATTAAAATCATTTAGTGTTCTAAGAAGTTCTAAACTGTTGATTCTGAGCATTGAAGCTCTAACTTAAACATGCACTGGAAAAAGCTCTAACAAATGAAAATCTGTCTTCTGCATTGTAAATAAGATTTCATTTCATAAGAAACAAACATCTTTCATGTACTGAAGATTTACTCTCAAAATTTCATTAACCAACTTTCTCTCACTGTGTAAGAAGCTTTTCAGCAGCTGTGGCCTTGAATTCTGTTCATTTGCTTAGATGCACTTACACAACATTTAATGTTCTTAGAAGCTCTAAACTAGTGATTCTGAGCATTGAAGCTCTAAAATAATTTGTCCTGCAAAAAAGCTCTAACGCATGAGTGTCTGTATCCTGCATTGCAAATATCATGTCATTTCATGAAAAAGGAAAATCTTTCATGTACTGAAGCTTTACTCTTAAAATTTCATTACTAACGTTCTCCCACTGAGAAGGAAGCTTTTTAGCATCTGTGGCCATGAATTCTCTTCATCTGCTTAGTTGAAATAACATAGCATTAAAATCATTTAGTGTTCTAAGAAGTTCTAAACTGTTGATTCTGAGCATTGAAGCTCTAACTTAAACATGCACTGGAAAAAGCTCTAACAAATGAAAATCTGTCTTCTGCATTGTAAATAAGATTTCATTTCAAAAGAAAGAAACATCTTTCATGTACTGAAGATTTACTCTCAAAATTTCATTAACCAACTTTCTCTCACTGTGTAAGAAGCTTTTCAGCAGCTGTGGCCTTGAATTCTCTTTATTTGCTTGGATGCACTTACACCGCATTTAGTGTTCTTAGAAGCTCTGAACTAGTGATTCTGTGCATTGAAACTCTAACATAAACTTGCACTGGAAAAACGTTCTAACTATCTAAGCTCGAAACTGTTAATTCTAAACATAGAAAGCTCTAACATAGTTGGTTCTGCAAAAAAGCTCAAACACATGAAAATCTGTCATCTGCATTGCAAATAACATTTCATTTCATGAGAAAGAAACATGTCTCATGTACGGAAGCTTTACTCTCAAAATTGCATTAACCAACTCTCTCTCACTGAAAAGGAAGCTCTTTAACATCTGTGGCCTTCAATTCTCTTCATTTGCTTAGTTGCACTAACTCAGCTTTACACAGCTTTTAATGTTCTTAGAAGCTCTAAACTGTTGATTCTGAGCATTAAAGCTCAAACTTAAACTTGATCTTGAAAAAAGCTCTAACAAATGAAAATCTGTCATCTGCATTGCACATAAGATTTCATTTCATAAGAAAGAAACATCTTTCATGTATATAAGCTTTACTCTTAAAATTGCATTAACCAACTCTCTCTCACTGAGAAAGAAGCTTTTCAGCATCTGTGGCCTTGAATTCTCTTCATTTGCTTAGTTGCACTAACACAGCATTACAAAGCATTTAGTAATCTTAGAAGCTCTAAACTGTTGCTTCTGAGCATTGAAACTCTAACATAGTTAGTCCTGCAAAAAAGCTCAAAAACAACAAAATCTGTCTTCTGCATTGCAAATAACATTTCATTTCATAAGAAAGAGACATCTTTCATGTATATAAGCTTTACTCTTAAAATTGCATTAAACAACTCTCTCTCACTGAAAAGGAAGCTCTTTAACATCTGTGGCCTTCAATTCTCTTCATTTGCTTAGTTGCACTAATTCAGCTTTACACAGCTTTTAATGTTCTTAGAAGCTCTAAACTGTTGATTCTGAGCATTAAAGCTCAAACTTAAACTTGATCTTGAAAAAAGCTCTAACAAATGAAAATCTGTCATCTGCATTGCACATAAGATTTCATTTCATAAGAAAGAAACATCTTTCATGTATATAAGCTTTACTCTTAAAATTGCATTAACCAACTCTCTCTCACTGAGAAAGAAGCTTTTCAGCATCTGTGGCCTTGAATTCTCTTCATTTGCTTAGTTGCACTAACACAGCATTACAAAGCATTTAGTAATCTTAGAAGCTCTAAACTGTTGCTTCTGAGCATTGAAACTCTAACATAGTTAGTCCTGCAAAAAAGCTCAAAAACAACAAAATCTGTCTTCTGCATTGCAAATAACATTTCATTTCATAAGAAAGAGACATCTTTCATGTATATAAGCTTTACTCTTAAAATTGCATTAAACAACTCTCTCTCACTGATCAAGAAGCTTTTCAGCATCTGTGGCCTTGAATTCTCTTCATTTGCTTAGTTGCACTATCATAGCATTACAAAGCATGTAGTGTTCTTGGAAGCTCTAAACTGTTGATTCTGAGCATTAAAGCTCTAACTTAAACTTGCTCTTGAAAAAAGCTCTAACAAATGAAAATCTGTCTTCTGCATTGCACATAAGATTTCATTTCATAAGAAAGAAACATCTTTCATGTATATAAGCTTTACTCTTAAAATTGCATTAACCAACTTTCTCTCGCTGAGAAGGAAGCTTGTCTGCATCTGTGGCCTTGAATTCTCTTAATTTGCTTAGTTGCACTGACATAGCGTTAAAAAGCATTTAATGTTCTTAGACGTTCTAAACTGTTGATTATGAGCATTGAAGCTCTAACTTAAACATGCACTGGAAAAAGCTCTAACACATGAAAATCTGTCTTCTGCATTGCACATAAGATTTCATTTCATAAGAAAGAAACATCTTTCATGTATATAAGCTTTACTCTTAAAATTGCATTAACCAACTTTCTCTTACTGTGAAAAAAGCTTCTGTGGACTTGAATTCTCTTCATTTGCTTAGATGCACTTACACAACATTTAGTGTTCTTAGAAGCTCTAAACTAGTGATTCTGAGTATTGAAACTCTAACTTAAAGATGCACTGGAAAATGCTCTAAAACATGAAAATCTGTCTTCTGCATTGCAAATAAGATTTCATTTCATAAGAAAGAAACATCTTTCATGTATATAAGCTTTACTCTTAAAATTGCATTAACCAACTCTCTCTCACGGAGAAAGAAGCTTTTCAGCATCTGTGGCCTTGAATTCTCTTCATTTGCTTAGTTGCACTAACACAGCATTACAAAGCATTTAGTAATCTTAGAAGCTCTAAACTGTTGCTTCTGAGCATTGAAACTCTAACATAGTTGGTCCTGCAAAAAAGCTCAAAAACAACAAAATCTGTCTTCTGCATTGCAAATAACATTTCATTTCATAAGAAAGAGACATCTTTCATGTATATAAGCTTTACTCTTAAAATTGCATTAATCAACTCTCTCTCACTGATCAAGAAGCTTTGCAGCATCTGTGGCCTTGAATTCTCTTCATTTGCTTAGTTGCACTATCATAGCATTACAAAGCATGTAGTGTTCTTGGAAGCTCAAAACTGTTGATTCTAAGCATAGAAAGCTCTAACATAGTTTTTTTCCTGCAAAAAAGCTCTAACACATGAAAATCTGTCATCTGCATTGCAAATAACATTTCATTTCATGAGAAAGAAACATCTTTCATGTATATAAGCTTCACTCTTAAAATTGCATTAACCAACTCTCTTTCGCTGAGAAGGAAGCTTGTCTGCATCTGTGGCCTTGAATTCTCTTAATTTGCTTAGTTGCACTGACATAGCATTAAAAAGCATTTAATGTTCTTAGACGTTCTAAACTGTTGATTCTGAGCATTAAAGCTCTAACTTAAACTTGCTCTTGAAAAAAGCTCTAACAAATGAAAATCTGTCTTCTGCATTGCACATAAGATTTCATTTCATAAGAAAAAAACATCTTTCATGTATATAAGCTTTACTCTTAAAATGGCATTAACCAACTTTCTCTCGCTGAGAAGGAAGCTTGTCTGCATCTGTTGCCTTGAATTCTCTTAATTTGCTTAGTTGCACTGACATAGCGTTAAAAAGCATTTAATGTTCTTAGACGTTCTAAACTGTTGATTCTTAGCATTGAAGCTCTAACTTAAACATGCACTGGAAAAAGCTCTAACAAATGAAAATCTGTCTTCTGCATTGCACATAAGATTTCATTTCATAAGAAAGAAACATCTTTCATGTATATAAGCTTTACTCTTAAAATTGCATTAACCAACTTTCTCTCACTGTGAAAAAAGCTTCTGTGGACTTGAATTCTCTTCATTTGCTTAGATGCACTTACACAACATTTAGTGTTCTTAGAAGCTCTAAACTAGTGATTCTGAGCATTGAAGATCTAAAATAATTTGTCCTGCAAAAAAGCTCTGACGCATGAAAGTCTGTCTCCTGCATTGCAAATATCATTTCATTTCATGAAAAAGGAAAATCTTTCATGTACTGAAGCTTTACTTTTAAAATTTCATTAACTAACTTTCTCCCACTGAGAAGGAAGCTTTTTAGCATCTGTGGCCTTGAATTCTCTTCATCTGCTTAGTTGCACTGACAAAGCATTAAAATCATTCAGTGTTCTAAGAAGTTCTAAACTGTTGATTCTGAGTATTGAAACTCTAACTTAAAGATGCACTGGAAAAAGCTCTAACAAATGAAAATCTGTCTTCTGCATTGCAAATAAGATTTCATTGCATAAGAAAGAAACATCTTTCATGTATATAAGCTTTACTCTTAAAATTGCATTAACCAACTCTCTCTCACGGAGAAAGAAGCTTTTCAGCATCTGTGGCCTTGAATTCTCTTCATTTGCTTAGTTGCACTAACACAGCATTACAACACATTTAGTGATCTTAGAAGCTCTAAACTGTTGCTTCTGAGCATTGAAACTCTAACATAGTTGGTCCTGCAAAAAAGCTCTAAAACAACAAAATCTGACTTCTGCATTGCAAATAACATTTCATTTCATGAGAAAGAAACATCTTTCATGTATATAAGCTTTACTCTTAAAATTGCATTAACCAACTTTCTCTCACTGTGAAAAAATCTGTTCAGCATCTGTGGCCTTGAATTCTCTTCCTTTGCTTAGATGCACTTACACAACATTTAATGTTCTTAGAAGCTCTAAACTAGTGATTCTGAGCATTGAAGCTCTAAAATAATTTGTCCTGCAAAAAAGCTCTAACGCATGAGTGTCTGTATCCTGCTTTGCAAATATCATGTTATTTCATGAAAAAGGAAAATCTTTCATGTACTGAAGCTTTACTCTTAAAATTTCATTACTAACGTTCTCCCACTGAGAAGGAAGCTTTTTAGCATCTGTGGCCATGAATTCTCTTCATCTGCTTAGTTGAAATAACATAGCATTAAAATCATTTAGTGTTCTAAGAAGTTCTAAACTGTTGATTCTGAGCATTGAAGCTCTAACTTAAACATGCACTGGAAAAAGCTCTAACAAATGAAAATCTGTCTTCTGCATTGTAAATAAAATTTCATTTCATAAGAAAGAAACATCTTTCATGTACTGAAGATTTACTCTCAAAATTTCATTAACCAACTTTCTCTCACTGTGTAAGAAGCTTTTCAGCAGCTGTGGCCTTGAATTCTCTTTATTTGCTTAGATGCACTTACACCGCATTTAGTGTTCTTAGAAGCTCTGAACTAGTGATTCTGTGCATTGAAACTCTAACATAAACTTGCACTGGAAAAACGTTCTAACTATCTAAGCTCGAAACTGTTAATTCTAAGCATAGAAAGCTCTAACATAGTTGGTTCTGCAAAAAAGCTCAAACACATGAAAATCTGTCATCTGCATTGCAAATAACATTTCATTTCATAAGAAAGAAACATCTTTCATGTACGGAAGCTTTACTCTCAAAATTGCATTAACCAACTCTCTCTCACTGAAAAGGAAGCTCTTTAGCATCTGTGGCCTTGAATTCTCTTCATTTGCTTAGTTGCACTAACTCAGCTTTACACAGCTTTTAATGTTCTTAGAAGCTCTAAACTGTTGATTCTGAGCATTGAAGCTCCAACATAGTTGGTCCTGCAAAAAAGCTCTAAAACAACAAAATCTGTCTTCTGCATTGCAAATAAAATTTACTTCATGAGAAAGAAACATCTTTCATGTATATAAGCTTTACTCTTAAAATTGCATTAACCAACTCTCTCTCACTGAAAAAAGAAGCTTTTCAGCATCTGTGGCCTTGAATTCTCTTCATTTGCTTAGATGCACTTACACAACATTTAGTGTTCTTAGAAGCTCTAAACTAGTGATTCTGAGCATTGAAGCTCTAAAATAATTTGTCCTGCAAAAAAGCTCTAACGCATGAGTGTCTGTATCCTGCATTGCAAATATCATTTCATTTCATGAAAAAGAAACATCTTTCATGTATATAAGCTTCACTTGCATTAACCAAATCTCTCTCACTGAGAAAGAAGTTTTTTAGCATCTGTGGCCTTGAATTCTCTTCATTTGCTAGTAGCACTATCATAGCATTACAAAGCATGTAGTGTTCTTGGAAGCTCTAAACTGTTGATTCTAAGCATAGAAAGCTCTAACATAGTTTTTCCTGCAAAAAAGCTCTAACACATGAAAATCTGTCATCTGCATTGCAAATAACATTTCATTTCATGAGAAAGAAACATCTTTCATGTATATAAGCTTCACTTGCATTAACCAAATCTCTCTCACTGAGAAAGAAGTTTTTTTAGCATCTGTGGCCTTGAATTCTCTTCGTTTGCTTAGTTGCACTAAAACAGCTTTACGCAGCTTTTAATGTTCTTAGAAGCTCTAAACCGTTGATTCTGAGCATTAAAGCTCTAACTTAAACTTGCTCTTGAAAAAGCTCTAGACAAATGAAAATCTGTCTTCTGCATTGCACATAAGATTTCATTTCATAAGAAAGAAACATCTTTCATGTACTGAAGATTTACTCTCAAAATTTCATTAACCAACTTTCTCTCACTGTGTAAGAAGCTTTTCAGCAGCTGTGGCCTTGAATTCTCTTCATTTGCTTAGATGCACTTACACCGCATTTAGTGTTCTTAGAAGGCTCTGAACTAGTGATTCTGTGCATTGAAACTCTAACATAAACTTGCACTGGAAAAACGTTCTAACTATCTAAGCTCGAAACTGTTATTTCTAAGCATAGAAAGCTCTAACATAGTTGGTTCTGCAAAAAAGCTCAAACACATGAAAATCTGTCATCTGCATTGCAAATAACATTTCATTTCATGAGAAAGAAACATGTCTCATGTACGGAAGCTTTACTCTCAAAATTGCATTAACCAACTCTCTCTCACTGAAAAGGAAGCTCTTTAGCATCTGTGGCCTTGAATTCTCTTCATCTGCTTAGTTGCACTGACAAAGCATTAAAATCATTCAGTGTTCTAAGAAGTTCTAAACTGTTGATTCTGAGTATTGAAACTCTAACTTAAAGATGCACTGGAAAAAGCTCTAACAAATGAAAATCTGTCTTCTGCATTGCAAATAAGATTTCATTTCATAAGAAAGAAACATCTTTCATGTATATAAGCTTTACTCTTAAAATTGCATTAACCAACTCTCTCTCACGGAGAAAGAAGCTTTTCAGCATCTGTGGCCTTGAATTCTCTTCATTTGCTTAGTGGCACTAACACAGCATTACAACACATTTACTGATCTTAGAAGCTCTAAACTGTTGCTTTCCGAGCATTGAAACTCTAACATAGTTGGTCCTGCAAAACAGCTCTAAAACAACAAAATCTGTCTTCTGCATTGCAAATAACATTTCATTTCATGACAAAGAAACATCTTTCATGTATATAAGCTTTACTCTTAAAATTGCATTAACCAACTTTCTCTCACTGTGAAAAAATCTGTTCAGCATCTGTGGCTTTGAATTCTCTTCATTTGCTTAGATGCACTTACACAACATTTAGTGTTCTTAGAAGCTCTAAACTAGTGATTCTGAGCATTGAAGCTCTAAAATAATTTGTCCTGCAAAAAAGCTCTAACGCATGAGTGTCTGTATCCTGCATTGCAAATATCATTTCATTTCATGAAAAAGGAAAATCTTTCATGTACTGAAGCTTTACTCTTAAAATTTCATTACTAACGTTCTCCCACTGAGAAGGAAGCTTTTTAGCATCTGTGGCCATGAATTCTCTTCATCTGCTTAGTTGAAATAACATAGCATTAAAATCATTTAGTGTTCTAAGAAGTTCTAAACTGTTGATTCTGAGCATTGAAGCTCTAACTTAAACATGCACTGGAAAAAGCTCTAACAAATGAAAATCTGTCTTCTGCATTGCAAATAAGATTTCATTTCATAAGAAAGAAACATCTTTCATGTACTGAAGATTTACTCTCAAAATTTCATTAACCAACTTTCTCTCACTGTGAAAAAGCTTTTCAGCAGCTGTGGCCTTGAATTCTCTTCATTTGCTTAGATGCACTTACATCGCATTTAGTGTTCTTAGAAGCTCTGAACTAGTGATTCTGTGCATTGAAACTCTAACATAAACTTGCACTGGAAAAACGTTCTAACTATCTAAGCTCGAAACTGTTAATTCTAAGCATAGAAAGCTCTAACATAGTTGGTTCTGCAAAAAAGCTCAAACACATGAAAATCTGTCATCTGCATTGCAAATAACATTTCATTTCATGAGAAAGAAACATGTCTCATGTACGGAAGCTTTACTCTCAAAATTGCATTAACCAACTCTCTCTCACTGAAAAGGAAGCTCTTTAGCATCTGTGGCCTTGAATTCTCTTCATTTGCTTAGTTGCACTAACTCAGCTTTACACAGCTTTTAATGTTCTTAGAAGCTCTAAACTGTTGATTCTGAGCATTGAAGGTCTAACTTAAACTTGCTCTTGAAAAAAGCTCTAACAAATGAAAATTTGTCTTCTGCATTGCACATAAGATTTCATTTCATAAGAAAGAAACATCTTTCATGTATATAACTTTACTCTTAAAATTGCATTAACCAACTTTCTCTCACTGAGAAGGAAGCTTGTCTGCATGTGTGGCCTTGAATTCTCTTCATCTGCTTAGTTGCACTAACATAGCATTAAAATCATTTAGTGTTCTAAGAATTTCTAAACTGTTGATTCTGAACATTGAAGCTCTAACTTAAAAATGCACTGGAAAAAGCTCTAACAAATGAAAATCTGTCTTCTGCACTGCAAATAAGATTTCATTTCATAAGAAAGAAACATCTTTCATGTATATAAGCTTTACTCTTAAAATTGCATTAACCAACTCTCTCTCACTGAGAAAGAAGCTTTTCAGCATCTGTGGCCTTGAATTCTCTTCATTTGCTTAGTTGCACTAACACAGCATTACAACGCATTTAGTTATCTTAGAAGCTCTAAACTGTTGCTTCTGAGCATTGAAACTCTAACATAGTTGGTTCTGCAAAAAAGCTCTAAAACAACAAAATCTGTCTTCTGCATTGCAAATAACATTTCACTTCATGAGAAAGAAACATCTTTCATGTATGTAAGCTTCACTCTTAAAATTGCATTAACGAAATCTCTCTCACTGTGAAAGAAGCTTTTCAGCATCTGTGGCCTTGAATTCTCTTCGTTTGCTTAGTTGCACTAACACAGCTTTACACAGCTTTTAATGTTCTTAGAAGCTCTAAACTGTTGATTCTGAGCATTAAAGCTCAAACTTAAACTTGATCTTGAAAAAAGCTCTATCAAATGAAAATCTGTCTTCTGCATTGCACATAAGATTTCATTTCATAAGAAAGAAACATCTTTCATGTATATAAGCTTTACTCTTAAAATTGCATTAACCAACTTTCTCTCACTGTGAAAAAATCTGTTCAGCATCTGTGGCCTTGAATTCTCTTCATTTACTTAGATGCACTTACACAACATTTAGTGTTCTTAGAAGCTCTAGACTAGTGATTCTGAGCATTGAAGCTCTAAAATAATTTGTCCTGCAAAAAAGCTCTAACGCATGAGTGTCTGTATCCTGCATTGCAAATATCATTTCATTTAATGAAAAAGGAAAATCTTTCATGTACTGAAGCTTTACTCTTAAAATTTCATTACTAACGTTCTCCCACTGAGAAGGAAGCTTTTTAGCATCTGTGGCCATGAATTCTCTTCATCTGCTTAGTTGAAATAACATAGCATTAAAATCATTTAGTGTTCTAAGAAGTTCTAAACTGTTGATTCTGAGCATTGAAGCTCTAACTTAAACATGCACTGGAAAAAGCTCTAACAAATGAAAATCTGTCTTCTGCATTGCAAATAAGATTTCATTTCATAAGAAAGAAACATCTTTCATGTACTGAAGATTTACTCTCAAAATTTCATTAACCAACTTTCTCTCACTGTGAAAAAACTTTTCAGCAGCTGTGGCCTTGAATTCTCTTCATTTGCTTAGATGCACTTACACCGCATTTAGTGTTCTTAGAAGCTCTGAACTAGTGATTCTGTGCATTGAAACTCTAACATAAACTTGCACTGGAAAAACGTTCTAACTATCTAAGCTCGAAACTGTTAATTCTAAGCATAGAAAGCTCTAACATAGTTGGTTCTGCAAAAAAGCTCAAACACATGAAAATCTGTCATCTGCATTGCAAATAACATTTAATTTCATGAGAAAGAAACATGTCTCATGTACGGAAGCTTTACTCTCAAAATTGCATTAACCAACTCTCTCTCACTGAAAAGGAAGCTCTTTAGCATCTGTGGCCTTGAATTCTCTTCATTTGCTTAGTTGCACTAACTCAGCTTTACACAGCTTTTAATGTTCTTAGAAGCTCTAAACTGTTGATTCTGAGCATTGAAGGTCTAACTTAAACTTGCTCTTGAAAAAAGCTCTAACAAATGAAAATTTGTCTTCTGCATTGCACATAAGATTTCATTTCATAAGAAAGAAACATCTTTCATGTACATAACTTTACTCTTAAAATTGCATTAACCAACTTTCTCTCACTGAGAAGGAAGCTTGTCTGCATCTGTGGCCTTGAATTATCTTCATCTGCTTAGTTGCACTAACATAGCATTAAAATCATTTAGTGTTCTAAGAATTTCTAAACTGTTGATTCTGAACATTGAAGCTCTAACTTAAACATGCACTGGAAAAAGCTCTAACAAATGAAAATCTGTCTTCTGCACTGCAAATAAGATTTCATTTCATAAGAAAGAAACATCTTTCATGTATATAAGCTTTACTCTTAAAATTGCATTAACCAACTCTCTCTCACTGAGAAAGAAGCTTTTCAGCATCTGTGGCCTTGAATTCTCTTCATTTGCTTAGTTGCACTAACACAGCATTACAACGCATTTAGTTATCTTAGAAGCTCTAAACTGTTGCTTCTGAGCATTGAAACTCTAACATAGTTGGTTCTGCAAAAAAGCTCTAAAACAACAAAATCTGTCTTCTGCATTGCAAATAACATTTCACTTCATGAGAAAGAAACATCTTTCATGTATGTAAGCTTCACTCTTAAAATTGCATTAACCAAATCTCTCTCACTGTGAAAGAAGCTTTTCAGCATCTGTGGCCTTGAATTCTCTTCGTTTGCTTAGTTGCACTAACACAGCTTTACACAGCTTTTAATGTTCTTAGAAGCTCTAAACTGTTGATTCTGAGCATTAAAGCTCAAACTTAAACTTGATCTTGAAAAAAGCTCTATCAAATGAAAATCTGTCTTCTGCATTGCACATAAGATTTCATTTCATAAGAAAGAAACATCTTTCATGTATATAAGCTTTACTCTTAAAATTGCATTAACCAACTCTCTCTCACTGAGAAAGAAGCTTTTCAGCATCTGTGGCCTTGAATTCTCTTCATTTGCTTAGTTGCACTAACACAGCATTACAAAGCATTTAGTAATCTTAGAAGCTCTAAACTGTTGCTTCTGAGCATTGAAACTCTAACATAGTTGGTCCTGCAAAAAAGCTCAAAAACAACAAAATCTGTCTTCTGCATTGCAAATAACATTTCATTTCATAAGAAAGAGACATCTTTCATGTATATAAGCTTTACTCTTAAAATTGCATTAACCAACTCTCTCTCACTGATCAAGAAGCTTTTCAGCATCTGTGGCCTTGAATTCTCTTCATTTGCTTAGTTGCACTATCATAGCATTACAAAGCATGTAGTGTTCTTGGAAGCTCTAAACTGTTGATTCTAAGCATAGAAAGCTCTAACATAGTTTTTTTCCTGCAAAAAAGCTCTGACGCATGAAAGACTGTCTCCTGCATTGCAAATATCATTTCATTTCATGAAAAAGGAAAATCTTTCATGTACTGAAGCTTTACTTTTAAAATTTCATTAACTAACTTTCTCCCACTGAGAAGGAAGCTTTTTAGCATCTGTGGCCTTGAATTCTCTTCATCTGCTTAGTTGCACTGACAAAGCATTAAAATCATTCAGTGTTCTAAGAAGTTCTAAACTGTTGATTCTGAGTATTGAAACTCTAACTTAAAGATGCACTGGAAAATGCTCTAAAACATGATAATCTGTCTTCTGCATTGCAAATAAGATTTCATTTCATAAGAAAGAAACATCTTTCATGTATATAAGCTTTACTCTTAAAATTGCATTAACCAACTCTCTCTCACGGAGAAAGAAGCTTTTCAGCATCTGTGGCCTTGAATTCTCTTCATTTGCTTAGTTGCACTAACACAGCATTACAACACATTTAGTGATCTTAGAAGCTCTAAACTGTTGCTTCTGAGCATTGAAACTCTAACATAGTTGGTCCTGCAAAAAAGCTCTAAAACAACAAAATCTGTCTTCTGCATTGCAAATAACATTTCATTTCATGAGAAAGAAACATCTTTCATGTATATAAGCTTTACTCTTAAAATTGCATTAACCAACTTTCTCTCACTGTGAAAAAATCTGTTCAGCATCTGTGGCCTTGAATTCTCTTCATTTGCTTAGATGCACTTACACAACATTTAGTGTTCTTAGAAGCTCTAAACTAGTGATTCTGAGCATTGAAGCTCTAAAATAATTTGTCCTGCAAAAAAGCTCTAACGCATGAGTGTCTGTATCCTGCATTGCAAATATCATTTCATTTCATGAAAAAGGAAAATCTTTCATGTACTGAAGCTTTACTCTTAAAATTTCATTACTAACGTTCTCCCACTGAGAAGGAAGCTTTTTAGCATCTGTGGCCATGAATTCTCTTCATCTGCTTAGTTGAAATAACATAGCATTAAAATCATTTAGTGTTCTAAGAAGTTCTAAACTGTTGATTCTGAGCATTGAAGCTCTAACTTAAACATGCACTGGAAAAAGCTCTAACAAATGAAAATCTGTCTTCTGCATTGCAAATAAGATTTCATTTCATAAGAAAGAAACATCTTTCATGTACTGAAGATTTACTCTCAAAATTTCATTAACCAACTTTCTCTCACTGTGAAAAAGCTTTTCAGCAGCTGTGGCCTGGAATTCTCTTCATTTGCTTAGATGCACTTACACCGCATTTAGTGTTCTTAGAAGTTCTGAACTAGTGATTCTGTGCATTGAAACTCTAACATAAACTTGCACTGGAAAAACGTTCTAACTATCTAAGCTCGAAACTGTTAATTCTAAGCATAGAAAGCTCTAACATAGTTGGTTCTGAAAAAAAACTCAAACACATGAAAATCTGTCATCTGCATTGCAAATAACATTTCATTTCATGAGAAAGAAACATGTCTCATGTACGGAAGCTTTACTCTCAAAATTGCATTAACCAACTCTCTCTCACTGAAAAGGAAGCTCTTTAGCATCTGTGGCCTTGAATTCTCTTCATTTGCTTAGTTGCACTAACTCAGCTTTACACAGCTTTTAATGTTCTTAGAAGCACTAAAACTGTTGATTCTGAGCATTGAAGCTCCAACATAGTTGGTCCTGCAAAAAAGCTCTAAAACAACAAAATCTGTCTTCTGCATTGCAAATAAAATTTACTACATGAGAAAGAAACATCTTTCATGTATATAAGCTTCACTCTTAAAATTGCATTAACCAAATCTCTCTCACTGAGAAAGAAGCTTTTCAGCATCAGTGGCCTTGAATTCTCTTCGTTTGCTTAGTTGCACTAACACAGCTTTACACAGCTTTTAATGTTCTTAGAAGCTCTAAACTGTTGATTCTGAGCATTAAAGCTCAAATTTAAACTTGATCTTGAAAAAAGCTCTAACAAATGAAAATCTGTCTTCTGCATTGCACATAAGATTTCATTTCATAAGAAAGAAACATCTTTCATGTATATAAGCTTTACTCTTAAAATTGCATTAACCAACTCTCTCTCACTGAGAAAGAAGCTTTTCAGCATCTGTGGCCTTGAATTCTCTTCATTTGCTTAGTTGCACTAACACAGCATTACAAAGCATTTAGTAATCTTAGAAGCTCTAAACTGTTGCTTCTGAGCATTGAAACTCTAACATAGTTGGTCCTGCAAAAAAGCTCAAAAACAACAAAATCTGTCTTCTGCATTGCAAATAACATTTCATTTCATAAGAAAGAGACATCTTTCATGTATATAAGCTTTACTCTTAAAATTGCATTAACCAACTCTCTCTCACTGATCAAGAAGCTTTTCAGCATCTGTGGCCTTGAATTCTCTTCATTTGCTTAGTTGCACGAACACAGCTTTACACAGCTTTTAATGTTCTTAGAAGCTCTAAACTGTTGATTCTGAGCATTGAAGCTCCAACATAGTTGGTCCTGCAAAAAAGCTCTAAAACAACAAAATCTGTCTTCTGCATTGCAAATAACATTTCACTTCATGAGAAAGAAACATCTTTCATGTATATAAGCTTCACTCTTAAAATTGCATTAACCAAATCTCTCTCACTGAGAAAGAAGCTTTTCAGCATCTGTGGCCTTGAATTCTCTTCGTTTGCTTAGTTGCACTAACACAGCATTACAACACATTTAGTGATCTTAGAAGCTCTAAACTGTTGCTTCTGAGCATTGAAACTCTAACATAGTTGGTCCTGCAAAACAGCTCTAAAACAACAAAATCTGTCTTCTGCATTGCAAATAACATTTCATTTCATGAGAAAGAAACATCTTTCATGTATATAAGCTTTACTCTTAAAATTGCATTAACCAACTTTCTCTCACTGTGAAAAAATCTGTTCAGCATCTGTGGCCTTGAATTCTCTTCATTTGCTTAGATGCACTTACACAACATTTAGTGTTCTTAGAAGCTCTAAACTAGTGATTCTGAGCATTGAAGCTCTAAAATAATTTGTCCTGCAAAAAAGCTCTAACGCATGAGTGTCTGTATCCTGCATTGCAAATATCATTTCATTTCATGAAAAAGGAAAATCTTTCATGTACTGAAGCTTTACTCTTAAAATTTCATTACTAACGTTCTCCCACTGAGAAGGAAGCTTTTTAGCATCTGTGGCCATGAATTCTCTTCATCTGCTTAGTTGAAATAACATAGCATTAAAATCATTTAGTGTTCTAAGAAGTTCTAAACTGTTGATTCTGAGCATTGAAGCTCTAACTTAAACATGCACTGGAAAAAGCTCTAACAAATGAAAATCTGTCTTCTGCATTGCAAATAAGATTTCATTTCATAAGAAAGAAACATCTTTCATGTACTGAAGATTTACTCTCAAAATTTCATTAACCAACTTTCTCTCACTGTGAAAAAGCTTTTAAGCAGCTGTGGCCTTGAATTCTCTTCATTTGCTTAGATGCACTTACACCGCATTTAGTGTTCTTAGAAGTTCTGAACTAGTGATTCTGTGCATTGAAACTCTAACATAAACTTGCACTGGAAAAACGTTCTAACTATCTAAGCTCGAAACTGTTAATTCTAAGCATAGAAAGCTCTAACATAGTTGGTTCTGCAAAAAAGCTCAAACACATGAAAATCTGTCATCTGCATTGCAAATAACATTTCATTTCATGAGAAAGAAACATGTCTCATGTACGGAAGCTTTACTCTCAAAATTGCATTAACCAACTCTCTCTCACTGAAAAGGAAGCTCTTTAGCATCTGTGGCCTTGAATTCTCTTCATTTGCTTAGTTGCACTAACTCAGCTTTACACAGCTTTTAATGTTCTTAGAAGCTCTAAACTGTTGATTCTGAGCATTGAAGGTCTAACTTAAACTTGCTCTTGAAAAAAGCTCTAACAAATGAAAATTTGTCTTCTGCATTGCACATAAGATTTCATTTCATAAGAAAGAAACATCTTTCATGTATATATCTTTACTCTTAAAATTGCATTAACCAACTTTCTCTCACTGAGAAGGAAGCTTGTCTGCATCTGTGGCCTTGAATTCTCTTCATCTGCTTAGTTGCACTAACATAGCATTAAAATCATTTAGTGTTCTAAGAATTTCTAAACTGTTGATTCTGAACATTGAAGCTCTAACTTAAACATGCACTGGAAAAAGCTCTAACAAATGAAAATCTGTCTTCTGCACTGCAAATAAGATTTCATTTCATAAGAAAGAAACATCTTTCATGTATATAAGCTTTACTCTTAAAATTGCATTAACCAACTCTCTCTCACTGAGAAAGAAGCTTTTTAGCATCTGTGGCCTTGAATTCTCTTCATTTGCTTAGTTGCACTAACACAGCATTACAACGCATTTAGTTATCTTAGAAGCTCTAAACTGTTGCTTCTGAGCATTGAAACTCTAACATAGTTGGTTCTGCAAAAAAGCTCTAAAACAACAAAATCTGTCTTCTGCATTGCAAATAACATTTCATTTCATGAGAAAGAAACATGTCTCATGTACGGAAGCTTTACTCTCAAAATTGCATTAACCAACTCTCTCTCACTGAAAAGGAAGCTCTTTAGCATCTGTGGCCTTGAATTCTCTTCATTTGCTTAGTTGCACTAACTCAGCTTTACACAGCTTTTAATGTTCTTAGAAGCTCTAAACTGTTGATTCTGAGCATTGAAGGTCTAACTTAAACTTGCTCTTGAAAAAAGCTCTAACAAATGAAAATTTGTCTTCTGCATTGCACATAAGATTTCATTTCATAAGAAAGAAACATCTTTCATGTATATATCTTTACTCTTAAAATTGCATTAACCAACTTTCTCTCACTGAGAAGGAAGCTTGTCTGCATCTGTGGCCTTGAATTCTCTTCATCTGCTTAGTTGCACTAACATAGCATTAAAATCATTTAGTGTTCTAAGAATTTCTAAACTGTTGATTCTGAACATTGAAGCTCTAACTTAAACATGCACTGGAAAAAGCTCTAACAAATGAAAATCTGTCTTCTGCACTGCAAATAAGATTTCATTTCATAAGAAAGAAACATCTTTCATGTATATAAGCTTTACTCTTAAAATTGCATTAACCAACTCTCTCTCACTGAGAAAGAAGCTTTTTAGCATCTGTGGCCTTGAATTCTCTTCATTTGCTTAGTTGCACTAACACAGCATTACAACGCATTTAGTTATCTTAGAAGCTCTAAACTGTTGCTTCTGAGCATTGAAACTCTAACATAGTTGGTTCTGCAAAAAAGCTCTAAAACAACAAAATCTGTCTTCTGCATTGCAAATAACATTTCACTTCATGAGAAAGAAACATCTTTCATGTATGTAAGCTTCACTCTTAAAATTGCATTAACCAAATCTCTCTCACTGTGAAAGAAGCTTTTCAGCATCTGTGGCCTTGAATTCTCTTCATTTGCTTAGTTGCACTAACACAGCTTTACACAGCTTTTAATGTTCTTAGAAGCTCTAAACTGTTGATTCTGAGCATTAAAGCTCAAACTTAAACTTGATCTTGAAAAAAGCTCTATCAAATGAAAATCTGTCTTCTGCATTGCAAATAACATTTCACTTCATGAGAAAGAAACATCTTTCATGTATGTAAGCTTCACTCTTAAAATTGCATTAACCAAATCTCTCTCACTGTGAAAGAAGCTTTTCAGCATCTGTGGCCTTGAATTCTCTTCATTTGCTTAGTTGCACTATCATAGCATTACAAAGCATGTAGTGTTCTTGGAAGCTCTAAACTGTTGATTCTAAGCATAGAAAGCTCTAACATAGTTTTTTTCCTGCAAAAAAGCTCTGACGCATGAAAGACTGTCTCCTGCATTGCAAATATCATTTCATTTCATGAAAAAGGAAAATCTTTCATGTACTGAAGCTTTACTTTTAAAATTTCATTAACTAACTTTCTCCCACTGAGAAGGAAGCTTTTTAGCATCTGTGGCCTTGAATTCTCTTCATCTGCTTAGTTGCACTGACAAAGCATTAAAATCATTCAGTGTTCTAAGAAGTTCTAAACTGTTGATTCTGAGTATTGAAACTCTAACTTTACTCTCAAAATTGCATTAACCAACTCTCTCTCACTGAAAAGGAAGCTCTTTAGCATCTGTGGCCTTGAATTCTCTTCATTTGCTTATTTGCACTAACTCAGCTTTACACAGCTTTTAATGTTCTTAGAAGCTCTAAAACTGTTGATTCTGAGCATTGAAGCTCCAACATAGTTGGTCCTGCAAAAAAGCTCTAAAAGAACAAAATCTGTCTTCTGCATTGCAAATAAAATTTACTACATGAGAAAGAAACATCTTTCATGTATATAAGCTTCACTCTTAAAATTGCATTAACCAAATCTCTCTCACTGAGAAAGAAGCTTTTCAGCATCTGTGGCCTTGAATTCTCTTCGTTTGCTTAGTTGCACTAACACAGCTTTACACAGCTTTTAATGTTCTTAGAAGCTCTAAACTGTTGATTCTGAGCGTTAAAGCTCAAATTTAAACTTGATCTTGAAAAAAGCTCTAACAAATGAAAATCTGTCTTCTGCACTGCACATAAGATTTCATTTCATAAGAAAGAAACATCTTTCATGTATATAAGCTTTACTCTTAAAATTGCATTAACCAACTCTCTCTCACTGAGAAAGAAGCTTTTCAGCATCTGTGGCCTTGAATTCTCTTCATTTGCTTAGTTGCACTAACACAGCATTACAAAGCATTTAGTAATCTTAGAAGCTCTAAACTGTTGCTTCTGAGCATTGAAACTCTAACATAGTTGGTCCTGCAAAAAAGCTCAAAAACAACAAAATCTGTCTTCTGCATTGCAAATAACATTTCATTTCATAAGAAAGAGACATCTTTCATGTATATAAGCTTTACTCTTAAAATTGCATTAACCAACTCTCTCTCACTGATCAAGAAGCTTTTCAGCATCTGTGGCCTTGAATTCTCTTCATTTGCTTAGTTGCACGAACACAGCTTTACACAGCTTTTAATGTTCTTAGAAGCTCTAAACTGTTGATTCTGAGCATTGAAGATCCAACATAGTTGGTCCTGCAAAAAAGCTCTAAAACAACAAAATCTGTCTTCTGCATTGCAAATAACATTTCACTTCATGAGAAAGAAACATCTTTCATGTATATAAGCTTCACTCTTAAAATTGCATTAACCAAATCTCTCTCATTGAGAAAGAAGCTTTTCAGCATCTGTGGCCTTGAATTCTCTTCGTTTGCTTAGTTGCACTAACACAGCTTTACACAGCTTTTAATGTTCTTAGAAGCTCTAAACTTGATTCTGAGCATTAAAGCTCAAACTTAAACTTGCTCTTGTAAAAAGCTCTAACAAATGAAAATCTGTCTTTTGCATTGCACATAAGATTTCATTTCATAAGAAAGAAACATCTTTCATGTATATAAGCTTTTCTCTTAAAATTGCATGAACCAACTTTCTCTCGCTGAGAAGGAAGCTTGTCTGCATCTGTGGCCTTGAATTCTCTTCATCTGCTTAGTTGCACTAACATAGCATTAAAATCATTTAGTGTTCTAAGAATTTCTAAACTGTTAATTCTGAACATTGAAGCTCTAACTTAAACATGCACTGGAAAAAGCTCTAAAACATGAAAATCTGTCTTCTGCATTGCAAATAACATTTCATTTCATAAGAAAGAAATATCTTTCATGTACTGAAGCTTTACTCTCAAAATTGCATTAACCAACTTTCTCTCACTGTGAAAGAAGCTTTTCAGCATCTGTGGCCTTGAATTCTCTTCATTTGCTTAGATGCACTAACACAGCATTTAGTGTTCTTAGAAGCTCTAAACTAGTGATTCTGTGCATTGAAACTCTAACATAAACTTTCTTGGACATGAAAATCTGTCTATTGCTCAGCAAATAATATTTCATTTCATTAGAAAGAAACATCTTTCATGTCTATAAGCTTTACTCTTAAAATTGCATTAACCAACTCTCTCTCACTGAGAAAGAAGCTTTTCAGCATCTGTGGCCTTGAATTCTCTTCATTTGCTTAGTTGCACTAACACAGCTTTACACAGCTTTTAATGTTCTTAGAAGCTCTAAACTGTTGATTCTGAGCATTGAAGCTCTAAAATAATTTGTCCTGCAAAAAAGCTCTAACGCATGAAAGTCTGTCTACTGCATTGGAAATATCATTTCGTTTCATGAAAAAGAAAAATCTTTCATGTACTGAAGCTTTACTCTTAAAAATTCATGAACTAAGAAGCTTTTCAGCGTCTGTGGCCTTGAATTCTCTTCATTTGGTTAGTTGCACTAACATAGCATTACAAAGCATTTAGTGTTCTTAGAAGCTCTAAACTAGTGATTCTGAGCATTGAAGCTCTAAAATAATTTGTCCTGCAAAAAAGCACTTACGAATGAAAGTCTGTCTCCTGCATTGCAAATATCATTTCATTTCATGAAAAAGGAAAATCTTTCATGTACTGAAGCTTTACTCTTAAAATTGCATTATCCAACTTTCTCTCACTGAGAAGGAAGCTTTTTGGCATCTAAGGCCTTGAATTCTCTTCAATTGCTTAGTTGCACTAAGAGAAAGCATTTAGTGATCTTAGAAGCTCTAAACTGTTGATTCTGAGCATTGAAGCTGTAACATAGTTGGTCCTGCAAAAAAGCTCTAACGCAACAAAATCTGTCTTCTGCATTGCTAATAACATTTTATTTCATGAGAAAGAAACATCTCTCATGTACAGAAGCTTTACTCTTAAAATTGCATTAACCAACTTTCTCTCACTGAGAAGGAAGCTTGTCAACATCTGTGGCCTTGAATTCTCTTCATCTGCTTAGTTGCACTAACATAGCATTACAAAGCATTTAGTGTTCTTAGAAGGTCTAAACTGTTGCTTCTGAGCATTTAAGCGCTAACATAGTTGGGCCTGAAAAAAAGCTCTAAAACCACAAAATCTGTCTTCTGCATTGCAAATAACATTTCATTTCATGAGAAAGAAACATCTTTAATATATATAAGCTTTACTCTTAAAATTGCATTAACCAACTTTCTCTCACTGTGAAAAAAGCTTCTGTGGACTTGAATTCTCTTCATTTGCTTAGATGCACTTACACAACATTTAGTGTTCTTAGAAGCTCTAAACTAGTGATTCTGAGCATTGAAGATCTAAAATAATTTGTCCTGCAAAAAAGCTCTGACGCATGAAAGTCTGTCTCCTGCATTGCAAATATCATTTCATTTCATGAAAAAGGAAAATCTTTCATGTACTGAAGCTTTACTTTTAAAATTTCATTAACTAACCTTCTCCCACTGAGAAGGAAGCTTTTTAGCATCTGTGGCCTTGAATTCTCTTCATCTGCTTAGTTGCACTAACATAGCATTAAAATCATTTAGTGTTCTAAGAAGTTCTAAACTGTTGATTCTGAGCATTGAAACTCTAACTTAAAGATGCACTGGAAAATGCTCTAAAACATGAAAATCTGTCTTCTGCATTGCAAATAAGATTTCATTTCATAAGAAAGAAACATATTTTATGTACTGAAGATTTACTCTCAAAATTGCATTAACCAACTCTCTCTCACTGTGAAAGAAGCTTTTCAGCAGCTGTGGCCTTGAATTCTCTTCATTTGCTTAGATGAACTTACACAGCATTTAGTGTTCTTAGAAGCTCTGAAGTAGTGATTCTGTGCATTGAAACTCTAACATAAACTTGCACTGGAAAAACGTACTTACTGTCTAAGCTCTAAACTGTTAATTCTAAGCATAGAAAGCTCTAACATAGTTGGTCCTGCAACAAAGCTCAAACACATGAAAATCTGTCATCTGCATTGCAAATAACATTTCATTTCATGAGAAAAAACATGTCTCATGTACGGAAGCTTTACTCTCAAAATTGCATTAACCAACTCTCTCTCACTGAAAAGGAAGCTCTTTAGCATCTGTGGCCTTGAATTCTCTTAATTTGCTTAGTTGCACGAACACAGCTTTACACAGCTTTTAATGTTCTTAGAAGCTCTAAACTGTTGACTCTGAGCATTGAAGCTCCAACATAGTTGGTCCTGCAAAAAAGCTCTAAAACAACAAAATCTGTCTTCTGCATTGCAAATAACATTTCACTTCATGAGAAAGAAACATCTCTCATGTACAGAAGCTTTACTCTTAAAATTGCATTAACCAACTTTCTCTCACTGAGAAGTAAGCTTTTCAACATCTGTGGCCTTGAATTCTCTTCATTTGCTTAGATGCACTAACACAGGATTTAGTGTTTTTCGAAGATATAAACTAGTGATTCTGTGCATTGAAACTCTAACATAACCTTGCACTGGAAAAACGTTCTAACACATGAAAATTTGTCTTCTGCTCTGCAAATAACATTTCATTTCGTTAGAAAGAAACATCTCTCATGTACTGAAGGTTTACTCTTAAAATTGCATTAATCAACTTTCTCTCACTGAGAAGGAAGCTTTTTAGCATCTGTGGCCTTGAAATCTCTTCATCTGCTTAGTTGCACTAACATAGCAGTACACAGCTTTACACAGCTTTTAATGTTCTTAGAAGCTCTAAACTGTTGATTCAGAGCATTGAAGCTCTAACTTAAACTTGCTCTTGAAAAAAGCTCTAACAAATGAAAATCTGTCTTCTGCATTGCAAATAATTTTTCAGTTCATGAAAAAGGAAAATCTTTCATGTACTGAAGCTTTACTCTTAAAATTTCATGAACAAACTTTCTCCCACTGAGAAGGAAGCTTTTCAGCATCTGTGGCCTTGAATTCTCTTCATCTGCTTAGTTGCACTATCAAAGCATTACAAAGCATTTAGTGTTCTTGGAAGCTCTAAACTGTTGATTCTAAGCATAGAAAGCTCTAACATAGTTGGTCCTGCAAAAAAGCTCTAACACAAGAAAATCTGTCTTCTGCATTGCAAATAACATTTCATTTCATGAGAAAGAAACATGTCTCATGTACTGAAGCTTTACTCTTAAAATTGCATTAATCAACTCTCTCTCACTGAGAAAGAAGCTTTTCAACATCTGTGGACTTGAATTCTCTTCAATTGCTTAGTTGCACTAACACAGCATTACAAAGTATTTAGAGATCTTAGAAGCTCTAAACTGTTGCTTCTGAGAATTGAAGCTCTAACATAGCCGGTCCTGCAAAAAAGCTCTAACACATGAAAATCTTTCTTCTGCATTGAAAATAAAATTTCATTTCATAAGAAATAAACATCTTTCATGTACTTAAGATTTACTCTTAAAATTGCATTAACCAACTTTCTCTCGCTGAGAAGGAAGCTTTTCAGCATCTGTGGCCTTGAATTCTCTTCATTTGCTTAGTTGGACTGACACAACATTTCGTGTTCTTGAAAGCTCTAAACTAGTGATTCTGAGCATTGAAGCTCTAAAATAATCTGTCCTGCAAAAAAGCTTTAACACATGAAAATCTGTCTTCAGCATTGCAAAGAACATTTCATTTCATGAGAAAAAAAACATGTCTCATGTACAGAAGCTTTACTCATAAAATTGCATTAACCATCTTTCTCTCCCTGAGAAAGAAGCTTTTCAGCATCTGTGGCCTTGTCTTCTCTTCATTTGCTTAGTTGCACTAACACAGCATTACAAAGCATTTATTGTTGTTTGAAGTACTAAACTGTTGCTTCTGAGCATTGAAGCTCTAACACAGCTGATCCAGCAAAAAAAGCTCTAACACATGAAAATCTGTCTTCTGCATTGCAAATAACATTTCATTTCATAAAAAGAAACATCTTTCATGTATGTAAGCTTTTCTCTTAAAATTGCATTAACCAACTTTCTCTCGCTGAGAAGGAAGCTTTTCAGCATCTGAGACCTTGAATTCTCTTCATATGCTTAGTTGCACTAACATAGCATTAAAAAGCATTTAGTGTTCATAGAAGCTCAGAATCAACAGTTTAGAACATTGAAGCTCTAACTTAAACATGCACTGGAAAAAAGCTCTAACATGAAAATCTGTCTTCTGCATTGCAAATAAGATTTCATTTCATAAGAAAAAACATCTTTCATTTACTTTAGATTTACTCTTAAAATTGCATTAACCAACTTTCTCTCACTGTGAAGGAAGCTTTTCATCATCTGTGGACTTGAATTCTCTTCATTTGCTTAGTTGCACTAACATAGCATTAAAAAGCATTTAGTGTTCTTAGAAGTTCTAAACTGTTGAATCTGAGCATTGAAGCTCTAACATAACTAGCACTGAAAAAAGCTCTAACACATGAAAATCTGGCTTCATTGAAAATAACATTTCATTTTAAGAGAAAGAAACATCTTTCATGTACTGAAGCTTTAATCTTAAAATGGCATTAACTAACTTTTTTCTCACTGAGAAAGAAGCATTTCAGCATCTGTGGCCTTGTCTTCTCTTCATTTGCTTAGATGCACTAAAACAGCATTTATTGTTCTTTGAAGCTATAAACTGTTTATTCTGAGCATTGAATGTCTAACATAGCTGGTCCTCCAAAAAAAGCTCTAACACATGAAAATCTGTCTTCTGCATTGCAAATATCATTTCATTTCATGAAAAAGAAAAATCTTTCATGTACTGAAGCTTTACTCTTAAAATTGCATTAACTAACTTTCTCTCACTGAGAAAGAAGCATTTCAGCGTCTGTGGCCTTGAATTCTCTTCATTTGCTTAGTTGTACTAACACAGCATTACAAAGCATTTAGTGTTTTTAGAAGATCTAAACTGTTGATTCTGAGCATTGAAGCTCTAACATAACTAGCACTGAAAAAAGCTCTAACACATGAAAATCTGTCTTCTTCATTGAAAATAACATTTCATTTCATAAAAAGAAACATCTTTCATGTACTTAAGCTTTTTTCTTAAAATTGCGTTAACCAACTCTCTCTCGCTGAGAAGGAAGCTTTTCAGCATATGTGGCCTTGAATTCTCTTCATTTGCTTAGTTGTACTAACACATGAAAATCTGTCTTCTGCATTGCAAATAACATTTCATTTCATAAAAAGAAACATCTTTCATGTACTTAAGCTTTTTTCTTAAAACTTCATTAACCAACTCTCTCTCGCTGAGAAGGAAGCTGTTCAGCATCTGTGGCCTATAATTCTCTTCATTTGCTTAGTTGCACTAATATAGCATTAAAAAGCATTTAGTGTTCGTAGAAGTTCTGAACTGTTTATTCTGAGCATTGAAGCTCTAACTTAAACATGCACTGGAAAAAGCTCTAACACATGAAAATCTGTCTTTTGCATTGCACATAAGATTTCATTTCATAAGAAAGAAACATCTTTCATGTACTTAAGCTTTACTCTTAAAATTGCATTAACCAACTTTCTCTCACTGAGAAAGAAGCTTTTCAGTATCTGTGGCCTTGAATTCTCCTCAATTGCTTAGTTGCCCTAACACAGCATTACAAAGCATTTAGTGATCTTAGAAGCTCTAAACTGTTGCTTCTGAGCATAGAAGTTCTAACATAGCTTGTCCTGCAAAAAAGCTCTAACACATGAAAATCTGTCTTCTGCATTGCAAATAATATTTCATTTCATAAAAAGAAACATCTTTCATGTACTTAAGCTTTTCTCTTAAAACTGCATTAACCAACTCTCTCTCGCTGAGAAGGAAGCTTTTCAGCATCTATGGCCTTGAATTCTCTTCATGTGCTTAGTTGCACTAACATAGCATTAAAAAGCATTTTCTGTTCTTAGAAGTTCTAAACTGTTGATTCTGAGCATTGAAGCTCTAACTTAAACATGCACTGGAAAAAAGCTCTAACACATGAAAAAATGTCTTCTGCATTGCAAATAAGATTTCATTTCATAAGAAACATCTTTCATGTACTGAATATTTACTCTTAAAATTGCATTAACCAACTTTCTCTCACTGTGAAAGAAGCTTTTCAGCATCTGTGGCCTTGAATTCTCTTAATTTGCTTAGATGCACTAAAACAGCATTTATTTTTCTTAGAAGCTCTAAATTCCTTATTCTGAGCATTGAAGCTCTAACATAGCTGGTCCTGCAAAAAAGCTCTAACACATGAAAATCTGTCTTCTGCATTGGACATATCATTTCATTTCATGAAAAAGAAAAATCTTTCATGTACTGAAGCTTTACTTTTAAAATTGCATTAACCAACATTCTCTCACTGAGAAAGAAGCTTTTCAGCGTCTGTGCCCTTGAATTCTCTTCATTTGCTTAGTTGCACTAACACAGCATTACAAAGCATTTAGTGTTCTTAGAGGATCTAAACTGTTGATTCTGAGCATTGAAGCTCTAACATAAGTAGCACTGAAAAAAGCTCTAACACATGAAAATCTGTCATCTTCATTGAAAATAACATTTCATTTCATGAGAAAGAAACATGTCTCATGTACTGAAGCTTTACTCTTAAAATTGCATTAACCATCTTTCTCTCGCTGAGAAGGAAGTTTTTCAGCATCTGTGGCCTTGAATTCTCTTCATCTGCTTAGTTGCACTAATACAGCATTACAAAGCATTTAGTGTTTTTAGAAGATCTAAACTGTTGATTCTGAGCATTGAAGCTCTAACATAACTAGCACTGAAAAAAGCTCTAACACATGAAAATCTGTCTTCTGCATTGCAAATAACATTTCATTTCATAAAAAGAAACATCTTTCATGTACTTAAGCTTTTTTCTTAAAACTTCATTAACCAACTCTCTCTCGCTGAGAAGGAAGCTTTTCAGCATCTGTGGCCTTGAATTCTCTTCATTTGCTTAGTTGCACTAATATAGCATTAAAAAGCATTTAGTTTTCGTAGAAGTTCTGAACTGTTGATTCTGAGCATTGAAGCTCTAACTTAAACATGCACTGGAAAAAGCTCTAACACATGAAAATCTGTCTTCTTCATTGAAAATAACATTTCATTTCATGAGAAAGAAACACCTTTCATGTACTTAAGCTTTAATCTTAAAATGGCATTAATTAACTTTCTCTCACTGAGAAAGAAGCATTTCAGCATCTGTGGCCTTGTCTTCTCTTCATTTGCTTAGTTGCACTAACACAGCATTACAAAGCATTTATTGTTGTTTGAAGCACTAAACTGTTGCTTCTGAGCATTGAAGCTCTAACACAGCTGGTCCTTCAAAAAAGCTCTAACACATGAAAATCTGTCTTGTGCATTGCAAATAACATTTCATTTCATAAAAAGAAACATCTTTCATGTACTGAAGCTTTTCTCTTAAAATTGCATTAACCAACTTTCTCTCACTGAGAAGGAAGCTTTTCAGCATCTGTGGCCTTGAATTCTCTTCATTTGCTTAGATGCACTAACACAGCATTTAGTGTTTTTAGAAGCTCTAAATTAGTGATTCTGTGCATTGAAACGCTAACATAAAATTGCACTGGAAAAACGGTCTAACACATGAAAATCTGTCTTTTGCTCGGTAAATAACATTTCATTTCATTAGAAAGAAACATGCACTGAAGCTTTACTCTTAAAATTGAATTAATCAACTTTCTCTCGCTGAGAAGGAAGCTTTTTAGCATCTGTGGCCTTGAATTCTCTTCATCTGCTTAGTTGCACTAGCACAGCATTACACAGCATTTAGTGATCTTAGAAGCTCTAAACTTTTGATTCTAAGCATAGAAAGCTCTAACATAGTTGGTCCTGCAAAAAAGCTAACACATGACAGTCTGTCTTTTGCATTGCAAATATCATTTCATTTCATGAAAAAATTTTTTTCATGTACTGAAGCTTTACTCTTAAAATTGCATTAACTAACTTTCAATGAGAAAGAAGCTTTCAGCGTCTGTGGCCTTGAACTCTCTTCATTTGCTTTTTTGCACTAACATAGCATTAAAAAGCATTTAGTGTTCTTAGAAGTTCTAAACTGTTTATTCTGAGCATTGAAGCTCTAACTTAAACATGCACTAGAAAAAGCTGTAACACATTAAAATCTGTCTTCTGCATTGCAAATAAGATTTCATTTCATAAGAAAGAAACATCTTTCATGTACTTAAGCTTTACTCTCCAAATTGCATTAACCAACTTTCTCTCACAGTGAAAGAAGCTTTTCAGCATCTGTGGCCTTGAATTCTCTTCATTTGCTTAGTTGCACTAACACAGCTTTACACAGCTTTTAATGTTCTTAGAAGCTCTAAACTGTTGATTCTGAGCATTGAAGCTCTTACTTAAACTTGCTCTTGAAAAAAGCTCTAACAAATGAAAATCTGTCTTCTGCATTGCACATAAGATTTCATTTCATAAGAAAGAAACATCTTTCATGTATATAAGCTTTACTCTTAAAATTGCATTAACCAACTTTCTCTCGATGAGAAGGAAGCTTGTCTGCATCTGTGCCCTTGATTTCTCTTCATTTGCTTAGATGCACTAACACAGCATTTAGTGTTCTTAGAAGCTCTAAACTGTTGCTTCTGAGCATTGAAGCTCTAACATAGTTGGTCCTGTAAAAAAGCTCTAAAACAACAAAATCTGTCTTCTGCAATGCAAATAATATTTCATTTCATGAGAAAGAAACATCTTTCATGTATGTAAGCTTTACTCTTAAAATTGCATTAACCAACTCTCTCTCACTGAGATAGAAGCTTTTCAGCATCTGTGGCCTTGAATTTTCTTCATTTGCTTAGTTGCACTAACATAGCATTAAAAAGTATTTAGTGTTCTTAGAAGGTCTAAACTGTTGCTTCTGAGCATTTAAGCGCTAACATAGTTGGGCCTGAAAAAAAGCTCTAAAACCACAAAATCTGTCTTCTGCATTGCAAATAACATTTCATTTCATGAGAAAGAAACATCTTTAATATATATAAGCTTTACTCTTAAAATTGCATTAACCAACTTTCTCTCACTGTGAAAAAAGCTTCTGTGGACTTGAATTCTCTTCATTTGCTTAGATGCACTTACACAACATTTAGTGTTCTTAGAAGCTCTAAACTAGTGATTCTGAGCATTGAAGATCTAAAATAATTTGTCCTGCAAAAAAGCTCTGACGCATGAAAGTCTGTCTCCTGCATTGCAAATATCATTTCATTTCATGAAAAAGGAAAATCTTTCATGTACTGAAGCTTTACTTTTAAAATTTCATTAACTAACCTTCTCCCACTGAGAAGGAAGCTTTTTAGCATCTGTGGCCTTGAATTCTCTTCATCTGCTTAGTTGCACTAACATAGCATTAAAATCATTTAGTGTTCTAAGAAGTTCTAAACTGTTGATTCTGAGCATTGAAACTCTAACTTAAAGATGCACTGGAAAATGCTCTAAAACATGAAAATCTGTCTTCTGCATTGCAAATAAGATTTCATTTCATAAGAAAGAAACATCTTTTATGTACTGAAGATTTACTCTCAAAATTGCATTAACCAACTCTCTCTCACTGTGAAAGAAGCTTTTCAGCAGCTGTGGCCTTGAATTCTCTTCATTTGCTTAGATGAACTTACACAGCATTTAGTGTTCTTAGAAGCTCTGAAGTAGTGATTCTGTGCATTGAAACTCTAACATAAACTTGCACTGGAAAAACGTACTTACTGTCTAAGCTCTAAACTGTTAATTCTAAGCATAGAAAGCTCTAACATAGTTGGTCCTGCAACAAAGCTCAAACACATGAAAATCTGTCATCTGCATTGCAAATAACATTTCATTTCATGAGAAAAAACATGTCTCATGTACGGAAGCTTTACTCTCAAAATTGCATTAACCAACTCTCTCTCACTGAAAAGGAAGCTCTTTAGCATCTGTGGCCTTGAATTCTCTTAATTTGCTTAGTTGCACGAACACAGCTTTACACAGCTTTTAATGTTCTTAGAAGCTCTAAACTGTTGACTCTGAGCATTGAAGCTCCAACATAGTTGGTCCTGCAAAAAAGCTCTAAAACAACAAAATCTGTCTTCTGCATTGCAAATAACATTTCACTTCATGAGAAAGAAACATCTCTCATGTACAGAAGCTTTACTCTTAAAATTGCATTAACCAACTTTCTCTCACTGAGAAGTAAGCTTTTCAACATCTGTGGCCTTGAATTCTCTTCATTTGCTTAGATGCACTAACACAGGATTTAGTGTTTTTCGAAGATATAAACTAGTGATTCTGTGCATTGAAACTCTAACATAACCTTGCACTGGAAAAACGTTCTAACACATGAAAATTTGTCTTCTGCTCTGCAAATAACATTTCATTTCGTTAGAAAGAAACATCTCTCATGTACTGAAGGTTTACTCTTAAAATTGCATTAATCAACTTTCTCTCACTGAGAAGGAAGCTTTTTAGCATCTGTGGCCTTGAAATCTCTTCATCTGCTTAGTTGCACTAACATAGCATTACACAGCTTTACACAGCTTTTAATGTTCTTAGAAGCTCTAAACTGTTGATTCAGAGCATTGAAGCTCTAACTTAAACTTGCTCTTGAAAAAAGCTCTAACAAATGAAAATCTGTCTTCTGCATTGCAAATAATTTTTCAGTTCATGAAAAAGGAAAATCTTTCATGTACTGAAGCTTTACTCTTAAAATTTCATGAACAAACTTTCTCCCACTGAGAAGGAAGCTTTTCAGCATCTGTGGCCTTGAATTCTCTTCATCTGCTTAGTTGCACTATCAAAGCATTACAAAGCATTTAGTGTTCTTGGAAGCTCTAAACTGTTGATTCTAAGCATAGAAAGCTCTAACATAGTTGGTCCTGCAAAAAAGCTCTAACACAAGAAAATCTGTCTTCTGCATTGCAAATAACATTTCATTTCATGAGAAAGAAACATGTCTCATGTACTGAAGCTTTACTCTTAAAATTGCATTAATCAACTCTCTCTCACTGAGAAAGAAGCTTTTCAACATCTGTGGACTTGAATTCTCTTCAATTGCTTAGTTGCACTAACACAGCATTACAAAGTATTTAGAGATCTTAGAAGCTCTAAACTGTTGCTTCTGAGAATTGAAGCTCTAACATAGCCGGTCCTGCAAAAAAGCTCTAACACATGAAAATCTTTCTTCTGCATTGAAAATAAAATTTCATTTCATAAGAAATAAACATCTTTCATGTACTTAAGATTTACTCTTAAAATTGCATTAACCAACTTTCTCTTGCTGAGAAGGAAGCTTTTCAGCATCTGTGGCCTTGAATTCTCTTCATTTGCTTAGTTGGACTGACACAACATTTCGTGTTCTTGAAAGCTCTAAACTAGTGATTCTGAGCATTGAAGCTCTAAAATAATCTGTCCTGCAAAAAAGCTTTAACACATGAAAATCTGTCTTCAGCATTGCAAAGAACATTTCATTTCATGAGAAAAAAAACATGTCTCATGTACAGAAGCTTTACTCATAAAATTGCATTAACCATCTTTCTCTCACTGAGAAAGAAGCTTTTCAGCATCTGTGGCCTTGTCTTCTCTTCATTTGCTTAGTTGCACTAACACAGCATTACAAAGCATTTATTGTTGTTTGAAGTACTAAACTGTTGCTTCTGAGCATTGAAGCTCTAACACAGCTGATCCAGCAAAAAAAGCTCTAACACATGAAAATCTGTCTTCTGCATTGCAAATAACATTTCATTTCATAAAAAGAAACATCTTTCATGTATGTAAGCTTTTCTCTTAAAATTGCATTAACCAACTTTCTCTCGCTGAGAAGGAAGCTTTTCAGCATCTGAGACCTTGAATTCTCTTCATATGCTTAGTTGCACTAACATAGCATTAAAAAGCATTTAGTGTTCATAGAAGCTCAGAATCAACAGTTTAGAACATTGAAGCTCTAACTTAAACAAGAACTGGAAAAAAGCTCTAACATGAAAATCTGTCTTCTGCATTGCAAATAAGATTTCATTTCATAAGAAAAAACATCTTTCATTTACTTTAGATTTACTCTTAAAATTGCATTAACCAACTTTCTCTCACTGTGAAGGAAGCTTTTCATCATCTGTGGACTTGAATTCTCTTCATTTGCTTAGTTGCACTAACATAGCATTAAAAATAATTTAGTGTTCTTAGAAGTTCTAAACTGTTGAATCTGAGCATTGAAGCTCTAACATAACTAGCACTGAAAAAAGCTCTAACACATGAAAATCTGTCTTCATTGAAAATAACATTTCATTTTAAGAGAAAGAAACATCTTTCATGTACTGAAGCTTTAATCTTAAAATGGCATTAACTAACTTTTTTCTCACTGAGAAAGAAGCATTTCAGCATCTGTGGCCTTGTCTTCTCTTCATTTGCTTAGATGCACTAAAACAGCATTTATTGTTCTTTGAAGCTATAAACTGTTTATTCTGAGCATTGAATGTCTAACATAGCTGGTCCTCCAAAAAAAGCTCTAACACATGAAAATCTGTCTTCTGCATTGCAAATATCATTTCATTTCATAAAAAGAAACATCTTTCATGTACTTAAGCTTTTTTCTTAAAATTGCGTTAACCAACTCTCTCTCGCTGAGAAGGAAGCTTTTCAGCATATGTGGCCTTGAATTCTCTTCATTTGCTTAGTTGCACTAACACATGAAAATCTGTCTTCTGCATTGCAAATAACATTTCATTTCATAAAAAGAAACATCTTTCATGTACTTAAGCTTTTTTCTTAAAACTTCATTAACCAACTCTCTCTCGCTGAGAAGGAAGCTGTTCAGCATCTGTGGCCTATAATTCTCTTCATTTGCTTAGTTGCACTAATATAGCATTAAAAAGCATTTAGTGTTCGTAGAAGTTCTGAACTGTTTATTCTGAGCATTGAAGCTCTAACTTAAACATGCACTGGAAAAAGCTCTAACACATGAAAATCTGTCTTTTGCATTGCACATAAGATTTCATTTCATAAGAAAGAAACATGTCTCATGTACTGAAGCTTTACTCTTAAAATTGCATTAATCAACTCTCTCTCACTGAGAAAGAAGCTTTTCAACATCTGTGGACTTGAATTCTCTTCAATTGCTTAGTTGCACTAACACAGCATTACAAAGTATTTAGAGATCTTAGAAGCTCTAAACTGTTGCTTCTGAGAATTGAAGCTCTAACATAGCCGGTCCTGCAAAAAAGCTCTAACACATGAAAATCTTTCTTCTGCATTGAAAATAAAATTTCATTTCATAAGAAATAAACATCTTTCATGTACTTAAGATTTACTCTTAAAATTGCATTAACCAACTTTCTCTCGCTGAGAAGGAAGCTTTTCAGCATCTGTGGCCTTGAATTCTCTTCATTTGCTTAGTTGGACTGACACAACATTTCGTGTTCTTGAAAGCTCTAAACTAGTGATTCTGAGCATTGAAGCTCTAAAATAATCTGTCCTGCAAAAAAGCTTTAACACATGAAAATCTGTCTTCAGCATTGCAAAGAACATTTCATTTCATGAGAAAAAAAACATGTCTCATGTACAGAAGCTTTACTCATAAAATTGCATTAACCATCTTTCTCTCACTGAGAAAGAAGCTTTTCAGCATCTGTGGCCTTGTCTTCTCTTCATTTGCTTAGTTGCACTAACACAGCATTACAAAGCATTTATTGTTGTTTGAAGTACTAAACTGTTGCTTCTGAGCATTGAAGCTCTAACACAGCTGATCCAGCAAAAAAAGCTCTAACACATGAAAATCTGTCTTCTGCATTGCAAATAACATTTCATTTCATAAAAAGAAACATCTTTCATGTATGTAAGCTTTTCTCTTAAAATTGCATTAACCAACTTTCTCTCGCTGAGAAGGAAGCTTTTCAGCATCTGAGACCTTGAATTCTCTTCATATGCTTAGTTGCACTAACATAGCATTAAAAAGCATTTAGTGTTCATAGAAGCTCAGAATCAACAGTTTAGAACATTGAAGCTCTAACTTAAACATGCACTGGAAAAAAGCTCTAACATGAAAATCTGTCTTCTGCATTGCAAATAAGATTTCATTTCATAAGAAAAAACATCTTTCATTTACTTTAGATTTACTCTTAAAATTGCATTAACCAACTTTCTCTCACTGTGAAGGAAGCTTTTCATCATCTGTGGACTTGAATTCTCTTCATTTGCTTAGTTGCACTAACATAGCATTAAAAATAATTTAGTGTTCTTAGAAGTTCTAAACTGTTGAATCTGAGCATTGAAGCTCTAACATAACTAGCACTGAAAAAAGCTCTAACACATGAAAATCTGTCTTCATTGAAAATAACATTTCATTTTAAGAGAAAGAAACATCTTTCATGTACTGAAGCTTTAATCTTAAAATGGCATTAACTAACTTTTTTCTCACTGAGAAAGAAGCATTTCAGCATCTGTGGCCTTGTCTTCTCTTCATTTGCTTAGATGCACTAAAACAGCATTTATTGTTCTTTGAAGCTATAAACTGTTTATTCTGAGCATTGAATGTCTAACATAGCTGGTCCTCCAAAAAAAGCTCTAACACATGAAAATCTGTCTTCTGCATTGCAAATATCATTTCATTTCATAAAAAGAAACATCTTTCATGTACTTAAGCTTTTTTCTTAAAATTGCGTTAACCAACTCTCTCTCGCTGAGAAGGAAGCTTTTCAGCATATGTGGCCTTGAATTCTCTTCATTTGCTTAGTTGCACTAACACATGAAAATCTGTCTTCTGCATTGCAAATAACATTTCATTTCATAAAAAGAAACATCTTTCATGTACTTAAGCTTTTTTCTTAAAACTTCATTAACCAACTCTCTCTCGCTGAGAAGGAAGCTGTTCAGCATCTGTGGCCTATAATTCTCTTCATTTGCTTAGTTGCACTAATATAGCATTAAAAAGCATTTAGTGTTCGTAGAAGTTCTGAACTGTTTATTCTGAGCATTGAAGCTCTAACTTAAACATGCACTGGAAAAAGCTCTAACACATGAAAATCTGTCTTTTGCATTGCACATAAGATTTCATTTCATAAGAAAGAAACATCTTTCATGTACTTAAGCTTTACTCTTAAAATTGCATTAACCAACTTTCTCTCACTGAGAAAGAAGCTTTTCAGTATCTGTGGCCTTGAATTCTCCTCAATTGCTTAGTTGCCCTAACACAGCATTACAAAGCATTTAGTGATCTTAGCAGCTCTAAACTGTTGCTTCTGAGCATAGAAGTTCTAACATAGCTTGTCCTGAAAAAAGCTCTAACACATGAAAATCTGTCTTCTGCATTGCAAATAATATTTCATTTCATAAAAAGAAACATCTTTCATGTACTTAAGCTTTTCTCTTAAAACTGCATTAACCAACTCTCTCTCGCTGAGAAGGAAGCTTTTCAGCATCTATGGCCTTGAATTCTCTTCATGTGCTTAGTTGCACTAACATAGCATTAAAAAGCATTTTCTGTTCTTAGAAGTTCTAAACTGTTGATTCTGAGCATTGAAGCTCTAACTTAAACATGCACTGGAAAAAAGCTCTAACACATGAAAAAATGTCTTCTGCATTGCAAATAAGATTTCATTTCATAAGAAACATCTTTCATGTACTGAATATTTACTCTTAAAATTGCATTAACCAACTTTCTCTCACTGTGAAAGAAGCTTTTCAGCATCTGTGGCCTTGAATTCTCTTAATTTGCTTAGATGCACTAAAACAGCATTTATTTTTCTTAGAAGCTCTAAATTCCTTATTCTGAGCATTGAAGCTCTAACATAGCTGGTCCTGCAAAAAAGCTCTAACACATGAAAATCTGTCTTCTGCATTGGACATATCATTTCATTTCATGAAAAAGAAAAATCTTTCATGTACTGAAGCTTTACTTTTAAAATTGCATTAACCAACATTCTCTCACTGAGAAAGAAGCTTTTCAGCGTCTGTGCCCTTGAATTCTCTTCATTTGCTTAGTTGCACTAACACAGCATTACAAAGCATTTAGTGTTCTTAGAGGATCTAAACTGTTGATTCTGAGCATTGAAGCTCTAACATAACTAGCACTGAAAAAAGCTCTAACACATGAAAATCTGTCATCTTCATTGAAAATAACATTTCATTTCATGAGAAAGAAACATGTCTCATGTACTGAAGCTTTACTCTTAAAATTGCATTAACCATCTTTCTCTCGCTGAGAAAGAAGCATTTCAGCGTCTGTGGCCTTGAATTCTCTTCATTTGCTAAGTTGTACCAATACAGCATTACAAAGCATTTAGTGTTTTTAGAAGATCTAAACTGTTGATTCTGAGCACTGAAGCTCTAACATAACTAGCACTGAAAAAAGCTCTAACACATGAAAATCTGTCTTCTTCATTGAAAATAACATTTCATTTCATAAAAAGAAACATCTTTCATGTACTTAAGCTTTACTCTTAAAATTGCATTAACCAACTTTCTTCCGCTGAGAAGGAAGCTTTTCAGCATATGTGGCCTTGAATTCTCTTCATTTGCTTAGTTGCACTAACACATGAAAATCTGTCTTCTGCATTGCAAATAACATTTCATTTCATAAAAAGAAACATGTTTCATGTACTTAAGCTTTTTTCTTAAAACTTCATTAACCAACTCTCTCTCGCTGAGAAGGAAGCTTTTCAGCATCTGTGGCCTATAATTCTCTTCATTTGCTTAGTTGCACTAATTTAGCATTAAAAAGCATTTAGTTTTCGTAGAAGTTCTGAACTGTTGATTCTGAGCATTGAAGCTCTAACTTAAACATGCACTGGAAAAAGCTCTAACACATGAAAATCTGTCTTCTGCATTGCAAAGAACATTTCATTTCATGAGAAAGAAACATGTCTCATGTACTGAAGCTTTACTCTTAAAATTGCATTAATCATCTTTCTCTCACTGAGAAAGAAGCTTTTCAGCATCTGTGGCCTTGAATTCTCTTCAATTGCTGAGTTGCACTAACACAGCATTACAAAGCATTTAGTGATCTTAGAAGCTCTAAACTGTTGCTTCTGAGCATCGAAGCTCTAACACAGCATTTAGTGTTCTTAGAAGTTCTAAATTAGTGATTATGATTTTCGGGCTCGTTTTCTGACCCCGCCGTCTTGCCACCGTCTTCCTCTCTCAGCGCCAGGCCCAAAACGGATGAGGAGCTGTCGGTGAGCTCGGGCTCAAGTGGCCTCCGCCTCAGGAGCCCTCGCGTAGCAGGCTGGATGAGTGTTTTTTTCCGGGGAGCCAGCTGACCCCCCGCCAACGCTCATCTTCCTTCTTCCCAGAAGTCCACGACGAGCTGACTAAATCGTGGTGCGCCCCCTACTCGTCTCGCATTAGACCTTCTGCTTCCTCCGCCCTCTTCTCTATTGACGGCGCCGAAGATAAAGGATACGAGCACCTGCCCCTTCTGGATGAGTCCTTGGCCACGCATCTCTGCCCGCCCACGGCGATCGGATGGAAGGCGATGTCAAACCATCCGTCCAAGCCTTGCAGAGCTACTTCTGCACTCGCTGGACGCGCCTACTCGGCTACTGGACAAGCGGCTTCAGCGTTGCACTCGATGGTGGTCCTCCAGGTCTTTCAGGCCAAGATGCTCGCCAGCGAAGAGGCCGGTCTTGATGCAGCTTCGCTCAGGGACCTGAGGAGCGCAACAGACCTGGCCTTGCGTGCCACCAAAGCCACCGCCCAGGCCATTGGGCGGTCTATGTACAGCCTGGTGGTGTTAGAATGCCATCTGTGGCTCACCCTGACGGAGATGAAGGAGGCGCTCCAGTCTCAGCCAACAGCCTGTTTGGGCCGGCAGTGGAAGGATTCGCAGAGCGGTTCACGGAGGCTCAGAAGTTGTCTCAGGCGATGCGACACTTTCTCCCAAAGCGCTCCAGTTCCTCTGCTACTGCCAGTCGCCCCAAACCTGCGCCGACTCAGCAGTCCTCCAAGCCAACGTCAGCCACCCCTGAACCCAGACCCCCTAAAGATCGGCAGGATAGAGGACGTTCCCACTCTGCGAGACGTTACCCCTTCCCGAAGCGCCAAGGACCCCGGCCCAAGATAGCCCTGGATCCTGCGCCTCAGAAGTCCTCCAGAACAGCCAGGCAGGAAGAGGAGGGGCACGAGTCTCGCTACCGCCGGACCACCCCGCAAGCAGCCTCTTATATGCCTATTGTCGCCCTGCTTAGCGCTGGGTGCAGAGAGAAATGTGTTATTTGTCCCCCAAGGGCCCTCTCTAACGCCCGGATGTCTGACCGCTATGATAGCGGACAAATTAAAACACATACATTTTCAAAAAAAGAGCAAATATTCTCTTCTGCCTACCATAAGCGTCCTGTCCTTATGCAGCAAGTCTCCAGAGCCTATCCATCCTCTGGCCACACGGGCCATGGCCTGGCAAGCCATCCCCGGTGTGTCAGATTGGGTAATGGCTACAATAAGACGAGGTTATTCACTCCAATTCGCTCGAAGGCCACCACGCTTCCGTGGTGTGGTCGCCACCACAGTGCGCAGCAAGGACGCTCAGGTCCTGCGCGTAGAGGTGATTAATCTGCTGGTAAAAGGAGCCATAGAAGTCGTTCTTCCAGCCCAGAGCGAGTCAGGCTTCTACAGCCACTACTTCCTCGTTCCCAAAAGAGACGGTGGCCTGCGACCTATTTTAGATCTCAGACTCCTGAATCGCGCCCTGGTAAAAAGGTCGTTCAGGATGATCACGTTGAAACAGATGCTCTCGCAAATACACCCAGGGGACTGGTTCATGTCGCTGGATCTGAAAGACGCATACTTTCACATCCAGGTAGCCCACCATCACAGACGATTCTTGAGATTCGCATTCGAGGGTGTGGCATATCAATACAGGGTCCTCCCATTTGGTCTGTCCCTGGCTCCCTGCACGTTTACGTGATGCATGGATGCGGCTCTCTCCCCTCTGCGACAGATGGGAATTCGCATACTCAACTACCTTGACGACTGGCTAATTCTGGCACAGTCGCAGGCAGTTTCAATATCACACAAGACCCTCATCCTCAGCCACCTGGAATGCCTGGGGCTCAGGGTTAACTTTGCCAAGAGCGTTCTGTCACCCAGCCAACGAGTGTCGTTCCTGGGGACAGTTATAGACTCAGTGCAGATGACAGCAACTGTCTCAGCAGAACGAGCTATGACAATTCAGCGCTATGCGGCCTCCTTCAAGGAAGGAACCGTCCGCCCGCTCAAGGCCTTCCAGAAAATGCTGGGCCTTATGGCAGCGGCTTTGCCAGTGCTTCGACTGGGCCTGCTTTACATGCGGCCCATCCAGTTCTGGCTGAAGCAGAGGGTTCCATCTGCGGCTTGGCGTCACGGTCGCCATCGCATAACGGTGAATTGGGCCTGTGTATCAGCCCTGAACCGATGGACCCCCTCTGGTTGAAGCAAGGGGTGATTCTAGAAATCAAATATTCGAAATCAAAGAGTCCTTTCTATTTGTCAAATATTTGTCAAAAATATTTGTCGATATTTTCACGAGTGACAGGGAACCTACTCGGTTACTTTCGTAACCTCGGTTCCCTTAGATATGGGAATGAGTACTGCGTTTCTGGCCGTGCTATGAGCAGCATGCCTCAGTCGCTTCATTCGAAGAAATCTGAGAAGCGGCGGCGAAGCGGCCGTTTATATAGCCACAGTCCCCGCCCGTTTTGCCGGGCTATGGCAGGCTGCTCAGCCATAGGCTCGCTTGTCGCTAAGCCATTGGTTCGTTTTTATAGCACTGCACGAACCAATGGACGTGCAGTTTCACTGCGTGATTGAAAAGGCTTCAGGTGAAGAGGAAAAAAGGAGTTTTTTCCCATATCTAAGGGAACCGAGGTTACGAAAGTAACCGAGTACGATTCTGTGAATTGAAGCTCTAAACATAACTTGCTCTGCATAAAAGTTCTAACACATGAAAATCTGTCCTTTGCAATGCAAATAACGTACTCGGTTACTATCGTAACCTCGGTTCCCTGAGATATGGGCTCGAGTACTGTGTTGTAAGATGCTGTATGGGAAAAACTCCTTTTTTCCTCTTCAACTGAAGCCTTTTCAACCACGCAGTGAAACTGCACGTCCATTGGTTCGTGCAGTGCAATAAAATCGAACCAATGGTTCGGCGGCGGCACTGAGCGAGCCTATGGCTATACAGCCCGCCAAAGCCCGCCAAAATGGGCAGGGCCTCTGGCTATATAAACAGCCGCTTCGCCTCCGCATCTCAGATTTCTTCAAATGAAGCGACTGAGGCATGCAGCTCATAGCACAGCCAGGAACGCAGTACTCGTTCCCATATCTCAAGGAACCGAGGTTACGATAGTAACTGAGTACGTTTCCTCTCGATATTCCACTCGTACTGCGTCGTAAGACGCTGTATGGAAACCAGTACAATCACGCCATGCTATGACGGGGAACGACTCAGAACCAAGACTCACGTGGGAGTAAGACCCAGGGGAGTCAATAGAATACACCAAGCACAGGCTGAGCCATCAGGATCATCCGTGGCCTGGGTGTCGTCCCCTATAGTTTATACCTGGTATCCATATAATATGGACCGTCCAAGTGAAGGAGGGACTTGAACAATGCTGGTCAAGTGAACCCATAAGACTGCTAAACTAGCCGGAGGCAGTGAACTAAGCAGAAAAGACTCTTGCCTGTAAGGCAGGGACGTCCAGGTTGTAAAACCTTACAAATGTGGATGGCGAGGACCAGCCGGCCGCCTCACAAATTTCCGAAATAGACATCCCGCTGGACCATGCCCAGGAAGAGGCGATGCCTCTGGTGGAATGGGCTCTGACTCCAATGGGGCATTGCAAGCCCAGGGAGGAGTATGCTAAAGTGATAGCATCCACTAACCACCTGGAAATTCTTTTCTTTGTAACAGGGCGACATTTAGCGCGATTACCGAAGCTGACAAAGGGCTGCTCTGATCTTCTGTATGAGGCAGAATGCTCAATGTACACCCTCAGGGCCCTGACGGGGCAGAGCAGGGATAACTCCTGGTCATCCGTCGAAGGGGAAAGCGCGGAAAGCGCTATGACCTGGGCTCTGAACGGAGTGGAGAGCACCTTAGGTACATAACCCAGCCTTGATTTCAGGACGACCTTGGAGTCGTTAGGCCCGAATTCCAGGCAAGCAGGGTTGATGGAAAGGGCCTGTAGGTCTCCTACTCGCTTAACCGACGCCAGCGCTAACAGCAGGGCGGTTTTAATCGAGAGTGATCTGAGGCTCGTGGATTGCAGTGGTTCAAACGGGGGGCATTTCAAGGCCCTTAGTATGGTTGGTAAGTCCCAAGGTGGAATTGTACGAGGACGCGGGGGGTTAACTCTCCTGGCACCTCGTATAAACTGGACCACTGCACTATTCCTGCCCACCGATCGGTCAGCAATAGGGGCATGGAAAGCCGCTATGGAACACATAGAGCAGGAGGCTGGGCCACTCGTGGGCCAGGGCATCCGTGCTCTTTGTGAAAAAGATTGGGCAATGAGAGTTGTCTTTGGAGGTGAAGAGGTCTACTCTAGCTCTGCCAAAGACTTCCCAGATTTTCTGAACCACGAGTGGATGGAGCGTCCATTCTTCTGAGGAGATGTTGTTCCTCGACAGCACGTCCGCTCCTTGGTTTATTTTGCCCGGCACATGCGTTGCCTTCAGTGAGCGCAGATTGGTCTGAGCCCAAACAAGAAGGTCATTCGCCAGTGTGCAGAGGCGCTTCGAGACGAGGCCGCCCTGGTGATTTATGTATGACACCACGGACTTGCTGTCTGAGCGTATTAGCACATGGTGTCCCCTTATGTCCGGCAGGAAGAATTGACAGGCATGGCACACTGCTAGCATCTCTAGGCAGTTGATGCGCAGACCCGACTCTTTTTCGGACCAAAGACCGAAGGTCGGTTTGCCTTCACACAGCGCTCCCCAACCCTTGTTGGAAGAGTCTGTCGTGACAACCTTCCTTCTGTGCGCTGTGTCTAAGATCACACCCTGCTTCAGCCAGAGGGGGTCCCTCCAATGGGCCAGGGCTGATACACAGGCCCGAGTCACCTTTATGCGATGGCGACCGTGACACCAAGCCACGGATGGAACCCTCTGCTTCAGCCATAACTGGATGGGTCGCATGTGAAGCAGGCCCAACTGAAGTACTGGCGAAGCTGCTGCCATAAGGCCCAGCATTTTCTGGAAGGGCTTGAGCGGGTGAGCGGTCCTTCCTTGAATCGTCATGGCTCGTTCCGCTGAGACAGTTGCTGTCATCTGCACTGAGTCGATAACTGTCCCCAGGAACGACACTCGTTGGCTGGGTGACAATACGCTCTTGGCAAAGTTGACCCTGAGCGCCAGGCAATCTAAGTGGCTGAGGATGAGGGTCTTGTGCGATGTTGAAACTGCCTCTGACTGGCCCAGAATGAGCCAGTCGTCGAGGTAGTTGAGGATGCGGTTTCCCATCTGTTGGACAGCCCAAACGGAAGACCTTGTATTGATATGCCACCTCCTCGAATGCGAATCTCAAGAATTGTCTTGATGGGGGGCTGCCTGGATGTGAAAGTATGCGTCTTTCAGATCCAGTGACATATTTGCGAGAGGATCTGCTTCAATGTGATCATCCTGAATGACCTTTTTACCAGGGCGTGATACAGGAGTCTGAGATCTAGAATAGGTCTCAGGCCACTGTCTTTTTTGGGAACGAGGAAGTAGTGGCTGTAGAAGCCTGACTCGCTCTGGGCTGGAGGAACGACATCTATGGCTCCCTTTACCAGCAGATTCATCACCTCTGCGCGCAGGACTTGAGAGTCCTCATTGCGCACTGTGGTGGCGACCACACAGCGGAAGCGTGGTGGTCTTTGAGTGAATTGGAGTGAATAACCTCATCTTATCGTAGCCATTACCCACTCTGACACACCGGGGATGGCCTGCCAGGCCTCAGCCCGTGTGGCAAGAGGCTGAATAGGCTCTAAAGACTGGCTGCATAAGGGTAGGTAACGCTTATGGTAGGCAGAAGAGGATATTTGCTCTCTTTTTGAAAGTGTATGTGTTTTATTTTGTCCGCTATCACAGCGGTTGGACGCCCGGGTGTTAGAGTGGGCCCGTGGGGAACCAATAACACACTTCCCTCTGCACCCAGCGCTGAGCAGGGTGACAAGAGGCACATTAGAGGGTGCTTGCGGGGTGGTCCAGCGGTAGCGAGACTCGGGCCCCTCCTCTTCCTGCCTGGCTGATCAGGAGGACTTCTGAGGCGCTGGATCCAAGGCGATCTTGGGCTGGGGTCCTTGGTGCTTCGGGAAGGGGTAGCGTCTTGCCGAGCGGGAACGCCCTCTATCCTGCTGATCCTTAGGAGGTCTGGGCTCGGGAGTGGCTGGCGTTGGCTTGGCGGGCTGCTGAGTTGGCGCAGGCTTGGGGTGACTAGAAGCAGCAGAAGAGCTGGTGCGTTTCGGGAGGAAGTGTGGCGTCGCTTGAGACGACTTCTGAGCCTCCGTAAAATGCTCCGCAAAGCCCTTCACAGCTGGCCCGAACAGGCTGTTTGACGAGACCGGAGCGTCGAGGGCCAAAAATGTACCATCCTAGATTTGAAATAATGAAAGTTATAATTTCGTTCACAGGAAGTGGTCTCCAAAAGATATTAGATATTTGTACACTGCCTTAACAACTAGAATTAGCCCAAAGATTTACTGTAAGCTAATACACAGTCCAAACCTGTCTTTTAAACCGAAAAGAAACCGCTTGTTTGCTGATCGATTGCTTCAGTCTGTTCCTGTCTGTTGTGCTGCTGAGAGGTTTGCGATTGTAGCTCCGCTTTTTTATTGAATCTTTACCTTACTTTCACTCTCTGTTGTTTAAAGTGATAATATATAACTTAATTCCCACCATATTTCTGGTATTATCTATCAAACTAATCTAACTAATTTGATCGTTCACTTTTAAAACCGCGAGTGCAGCGCGCGTGCAGCGCGTTAGCATTCGTTAGCCGGTTAGCTTGTTACTCGCGGTTCCATTCACGTTTCTATTCGCGCCTATTATTGTTTTCTATTTTCTCGCTCCGTTTTCATTTCTCTCTCGCTCTGTTTTTCACAAGTTCATCAAACAACAGTGGTAAGTTAAGTTGGTATCATTCATCAATCACGGTGAGTAATGGCTTCTCCTTCTCTTGTTGTTTGCGCTTCATGCCACATGTACAGTTTATCTCTCTCTGTCGGCGACGAGGGATTCACATGTGATAAATGCAGGGAAATAGTTAGGCTGACAGAGAAGATTTTAGAACTAGAGACACGCATCCAAACTTTAGTTGAGGATAGTAAGAATGTGAGGGCTGTAGATACTGCTTTGGATGCGACTAGCTCAGGGACTCCTGTACATTGTTCGGTTCCGGTTGTGCCCGTGCAGCAGGGCAACTGGGTGACTGTAAGGCGGCATAGTCGCGGGTCAAAACACCGCTCTTCCGTTCCGATCAAAACATCAAACAGGTTCTCCCCACTCGGTGACGCACCCACTGAGAAACCTGATGAAAGTGCTCTAGTAATTGGCGATTCTATTGTACGGAACGTGAAAATAGAGACACCAGCCACCATAGTCCAATGTTTACCGGGAGCCAGAGCGCCTGACATCTTGGTAAATTTAAAAGTGCTGGCTAATGCTAAACGTAAATTCAGTAAGATTGTTATCCACGTCGGCGCTAATGATGTTCGACTTCGCCAGTCGGAGATCACTAAAAATAATGTTAAAGAGGTGTGTGAACTTGCAAGTACGATGTCAGACACTGTAATATGCTCTGGTCCCCTCCCTGCTTACCGTGGCGATGAGATTCATAGCAGACTGTCGTCACTCAATGGCTGGATGTCTAAGTGGTGCCCGCAGAATAACGTAGGTTTCATAGACAATTGGAAGAGTTTTTGGGGCAGACCTGACCTGTTGAAAAGAGATGGTGTTCATCCCTCCTGGGGTGGTGCCGCTCTTCTCTCTAGAAATATGGCACATAGTCTTAGAGTTCGTACTTGACTAACTAGGGCCCAGGTCAGGGAGCAGACAGACTGGCTAAACTGACCGTCTGCTAGCCGCCTCACGTCACAGAAGTCAGTTAATTCTCAGCACATAGAGACTCCTTCACCTAGATATCACACTATAGAGACTGTGTCTGTTCCCCGTACTAGAAAATACAGAAAACGTCCAAACCAAAGTAATAGTAACAATTTAATTGATGTTCAACAAATAAAAAATGTTTACAATACAGAGAAACAACTGATAAAACTTGGCTTACTGAATATCAGGTCCCTTTCTACAAAAGCACTATTTGTAAATGATATGATCACTGACCATAAGCTAGATGTGCTTTGTTTGACAGAAACATGGCTAAAACCAGATGAATACATTACTTTAAATGAGTCTACCCCCCAAGATTACTGCTATAAAAATGAGCCACGTCCAAAAGGTAAAGGGGGAGGTGTTGCTACAATTTATAGCAATATTCTCAGTTTTTCTCAGAGGGCAGGCTTTAAGTATAACTTGTTTGAAGTTATGGTGCTGCGTATAACATTATCTAGAGAAACACGTGTTAGTGATAAATCCCCTGTGATGTTTGTATTGGCTACTGTGTACAGGCCACCAGGGCACCACACAGACTTTATTAAAGAATTTTCTGATTTTCTATCTGAGTTAGTACTGACTGCAGATAAAGTCTTAATTGTTGGTGATTTTAATATCCATGTCTATAATGAAAAAGATGCATTAGGATCAGCATTCATAGACATTCTGAACTCTATTGGGGTTAGACAACATGTTTCAGGACCTACTCATTGTCGAAATCATACTCTAGATTTAATACTGTCACATGGAATTGATGTTAGTGGTGTTGAAATTCTGCAGCAAAGCGATGATATCTCAGATCATTATCTAGTCTTGTGTAAACTCCATATAGCTAAAACTGTAAATTCTACTCCTTGTTACAAGTATGGTAGAATCATCACTTCTACCACAAAAGACTGCTTTGTAAGTAATCTTCCAGATTTATCTCAATTCCTCAGCATATCCAACAGCGCAGAAAAACTTGATGATGTAACAGAAACTATGGACTCTCTCTTTTCTAGCACTTTAGATACAGTTGCTCCTTTACGCTTAAGGTAGATCAAAGAAAACAGTTTGACTCCGTGGTATAATGAGCACACTCGCACCCTAAAGAGAGCAGCCCGGAAAATGGAGCGCAGCTGGAGGAAAACAAAACTAGAGGTATTTCGTATAGCTTGGCGGGAAAGTACCCTATCCTTCAGAAAAGCATTAAAAACGGCTAGATCTGATTACTTTTCGTCTCTTCTAGAAGAAAATAAACATAACCCCCGGTATTTATTCAATACAGTCACTAATTTAACGAAAAATAAAGCATCAACAGGTGTTGGCATTTCCCAAGAGCACAGCTGTAATGATTTTATGAACTACGTTACTTCCAAGATCGATACTATTAGAGATAAAATTGTAAACATGCAGCCGTCAGCTACAGTATCGCATCAGATAGTGCACTATAGATCCCCTGAGGAACAATTCCACTCATTCTCTATTATAGGAGAGGAAGAATTGTATAAACTTGTTAAATCATCTAAACCAACAACATGTATGTTAGACCCTATTCCATCTAAACTACTAAAAGAGCTGCTTCCAGAAGTCATAGATCCTCTTTTGGCCATTATTAATTCATAATTGTCATTAGGATATGTCCCCAAAACCTTCAAATTGGCTGCTATTAAGCCTCTCATTAAAAAACCACAACTTGACCCCAAAGATCTAGTTAATTACAGACCGATCTCAAATCTCCCTTTTCTGTCAAAGATACTAGAAAAGGTAGTATCCTCACAATTATATTCCTTCTTAGAGAAAAATAGTATCTGTGAGGAATTCCAGTCAGGATTTAGACCGTATCATAGTACTGAGACTGCTCTCATTAGAGTTACAAATGACCTGCTTTTATCATCTGATCATGGTTGTATCTCTTTATTAGTTCTACTGGATCTTAGCGCACAACATTCTTTTGAATAGACTAGAAAACTTTGTTGGCATTAGTGGAAGTGCCTTAGCATGGTTCAAATCGTGCTTATCTGACCGCCATCAGTTCGTAGCAGTAAATGAAGAGGTATCATATCGATCACAAGTGCAGTATGGAGTACCTCAAGGCTCAGTACTAGGGCCGTTACTTTTCACGCTTTACATGTTACCCTTGGGAGATATTATCAGGAGACATGGTGTTAGCTTTCACTGTTATGCTGATGATACTCAGCTCTATATTTCTTCACGGCCCGGTGAAACACACCAAATTGAGAAACTAACGGAATGTATAGTCGACATAAAAAACTGGATGACGAGTAACTTCTTACTGCTAAATTCTGAAAAAACAGAGGTGTTAATTATCGGACCTAAAAACCCCACATGTAATAACCTAGAACACTATCTAACACTTGACGGCTGCTCTGTCAATTCTTCTTCATCAGTTAGGAACCTAGGTGTGCTGTTTGATAGCAATCTTTCATTTGAAAGCCATGTTTCTAGTATCTGTAAAACTGCATTTTTCCATCTCAAAAACATATCTAAATTGCGATGTATGCTCTCAACGTCAAATGGAGAAATGCTAATTCATGCGTTTATGACCTCAAGGTTAGACTATTGTAATGCTTTACTGGGTGGTTGTTCTGCACGCTTGATCAATAAACTACAGTTGGTCCAAAATGCAGCAGCTAGAGTCCTTACTAGAACCAGGAAGTATGACCATATTAGCCCGGTTCTGTCAACACTGCACTGGCTCCCTATCAAACACCGGATAGATTTTAAAATCTAGATCCTTTTCCTATTTAGCGCCCAAATTCTGGAACAATCTACCTAACACTGTTCAGGAGGCAGACACACTCTGTCAGTTTAAATCTAGATTAAAAACACATTTCTTTAACCTGGCTTACACATAACACACTAATACACTTCTATTATTCAAATCCGTTAAAGGATTGTTAGGCTGCATTAATTAGATCAACCGGAACCGGGAACACTCCTCAAAACACACGATGTACTCGTTACATCGTAAGAAGAATGGCATCTACGCTAATATTTGTCTGTTTCTTTATTATTCTGTTTCTCAGTCCGTGTCCGGATCAGATGGCGCCGGGAGATGATGTCTGCGACCCTGACCGTCGGCGGAGGCCGGACACCTGGATGAGCCCTGGGGACATATCCCCAGTGAAGTCCTCGACTTAAATACAATAAAACTTAAAATTAAACAAAATAACTATAATATAATAAAATACCTAACTACATAATACTATTATTGTTAGAAATTGCAACAATATAAAAATAGAAATATAATACATTTATACATTTAAAATTTAATTAATACAATAAGTAAAAAAATAAATAATAATATCCTGGCCAGAGGAGAACTGGCCCCCCGACTGAGCCTGGTTTCTCCCAAGGTTTTTTTTTTCTCCATTCTGTCACAGGGGGAGTTTTGGTTCCTTGCCGCTGTCGCCTCTGGCATGCTCAGTTGGGGACACTTAATTTCTAACGATTATCGTCAATTTGATTTCATATATACTATTTAAACTAAACTGAGCTAGACAATGACATCTCTGAATTCAATAATGAAATGCCTTTAACTGAAAATTGAGTGTTTAATCTTATTATTATACATTACTGACACTCTATCGCCCAATTTGATACTGTTAAGTGCTTTGACACAATCTGTATTGTTAAAAGCGCTATATAAATAAAGGTGACTTGACTTGACTTTTAAATTGTTCATGTACCAGTTCTTAGTTTGGTTCCCATTTCTATGATTGTTAGGGACTGAAGAAGGGGAGAGAGTGGGGCACAACATAACACTTTTTGAAATTCACTTTTATGGATAAGTGGAGTGTTAACATGTGAGGGGGTATGTTGTAACATGACCATATAACAGCATAAAAGGTTATCTAATCAGAAAAAAAAAAACAAGACAAACTAAAATGTTTTGTTACTAAGATACAAAAAACTATTTCATATAAAATAAATGCATTTTTGAAAATTTAAAAAAATACTAATTTTGGGGTTTGACAATGAACACACCATAATACAAAGATATGTCATAACAATATGGACAAATGGATGAAAAAACACATGCAGGCAAAATAATAATAAAAAAAAATAGAGCTGAATACACAACACTGCTCCCTCCACACATAGCTCTCAGGACAGGCGACAAAGTGTTACGGAACGGGTCTAGTGATGTTCGGTTCTTGAACGAATCGTTCACAAATCGAACTGAATCAAACTTTAGTTCCGGTTTGATAACGCAGGACACACAGCCGAAGTAGCACGTCCAACTCAAAAAGAACCGAATGAGCCAGTTCAACCAAATGTTGAAGTTTGCCGAGGATTACAGAGAACTCAAGAACCGAATGAGCCGTGGCAAAGTTTGCCGAGGATTACTGAAGATTCTGATGAGTGAGTTGTCGATACTGTGCAAGCCTGAGGCGTGTACTGGAAATATGCTTATGACTGTTATTAATTTACATGTTATTAAAACCTGCAAAAACCTTTCTGTCGAGTGATGTAAATAATTTTTACTATAATTTATTGTGCATGCATATTATATTTAAAGTTGCTTAAGCGCAATCAAAGAGTTTATAAGACTGGTTTATTATTTCTTTATACTGTAGACATGTAGAACATATCCCCGTTTGTGCATCAATGTGTGTAATGTGTGCTGTAGGATCCACGAAAGAAACTGTGACCACAAACAAGAAAGTGAATTATATGGCAAAAATCAGCAATACGCTTTCACACAAATAACTTTATCTTTTTGAATGTTTCAATATGTGTTGACACAAATTACTTATTTGAATTTTTCATTGATGCAACATGGCACTGAGTTGTGTAGAGACGTTATTGCTTGATGATGTCAGGAACTGATGAATTGGCTTTTTGAACCGGTTCAATGAGACGATCTGTCCGAAAAGAACCGGTTGGCGGAAATGAATCGTACTTTGTGTCACTATCCGAAACAGTCCAGAATCATAACCAAACAGCAGGCAAGGGTCAAAACACAGGCAATTAATCATGAACAAACAAGGCAGGAAACACAGGCAACAGGGGTAATCCAAGAAATGGGTTTAAAAACCAAGGTACACAGAATCAGGATGAACGCTCAGAGATGCAGTGTAACACTTACAAAACCTCGCAATGAACGACAGTATATATGTTTATATGTATGTATATATGTTTGTGTGTGTGTGTGTATTTTATTTATTTATTTATTTATTTATTTATTTATTTATTTATATATATATATATATATATACACATACACACACACATACCTTGCTAGTATAGAGGGGGTTGGACCCCCTTTTGCCTTCAGAACTGCCTTAATTCTTCGTGGCATAGATTCAACAAGGTGTTGGAAACATTCCTCAGAGATTTTGGTCCATATTGACATGATAGCATCACGCAGTTGCTGCAGATTTGTCAGCTGCACATCCATGATGCAAATCTCCCGTTCCACCTCATCCCAAAAGTGCTCTATTGGATTGAGATCTGGTGACTTTGGAGGCCATTTGAGTAAAGTGAACTCATTGTCATGTTTAAGAAACCAGTCTGAGATGATTTGAGCTTTGTGACATGGTGCATTATCCTACTGGAAGCAGCCATCAGAAGATGGGTACACTGTAGTCATAAAGGGATGGACATGGTCAGCAACAATACTCAGGTAGGCTGTGGCGTTTAAACGATGCTCAAGGGGCCCAAAGTGTGCCAAGAAAATATCCCCCACACCATTACACCACGACCACCAGCCTGAACTGTTGAGACAAGGCAGGATTGATCCATGCTTTCATGTTCTTTATGCCAAATTCTGACCCTGAAACTCATGACTCATGAAAATTAATCACGTTGTTTGTATTTGCCAAAACTGATTTGCTGAAGTCAAAACACGGACGGAATTGGCGTTTGCACGAGCCGGCAGAGGATTCCGCAGCCTTCCTCAAACAGTTGTGTTCACGATTTCTGATTTAATTAACGTGTACTGCATGAGGGTGGCTGTAATTGGTGTCAGTTATCATTCTCAAGAGATCAGCATTCAGCACTGCTGCTGTTGTATCAGTCAGTGGTTAACAGTCAAGAAACAGCACGAGAGGTCATGTATGGGACACATAAATTAAGCCCAATGTACGGGACGGTTAGCAACCCTAGGCGTGGAGTCCATGACGGCTGAAGTCTGTAGCATTACGTCCATGATGGCAGGAGACACTGGCATGGCGGCCATCTTGTGGAGAGGCTCTGGGCTGGCGGCCATCTTGTGGACAGGCTCTGGGCTGGCTGCCATCTTGTGGAGAGTCTCTGGGCTGGCTGCCATCTTGTGGAGAGTCTCTGGGCTGGCTGCCATCTTGTGGAGAGGTTCTGGACTGGCAGCTTTGATGGGAAGAGACTCTCTCAGGTGCAGGAACCATGGGACAAGAAGTTACTGAAAGCACAGGAGTGGCTAGCATTATAAATGTACATGGTGGTGACCTTGGTAAGTTAAGCTCCACGACCAATGGAGCATGGATCAATCATGAAAAAACAAAGCAGGAAACACAAACAACAGGGCTAATCCAAGAAACAAGCAAAGAGCCCCAAAACCAAGGTACATAGAATCAGGATGAATGCTCAGAGATGCAGTGTAACACTTACAAACCTCACAACAAATGACAGAGTGAACCAGGCTTTTATAGACAGAACTAATGAGTAACACCTGATGACACACGGCAGAGGATTATGGGCGATTTAGTCCTTGATGGAATGGCAAGAGTCTGGGGTGGAGTGCCCTCTGGTTGCCATCAAGGGCACTCCAGCAAGAGATTGTAACACAAAGGGCCCTATCATACAACCGACGCCAGGCGCGACGCAAGTGTCTTTTGCTAGTTTCAGCCACAGTTATCATTTTCACGTCATGTGCCACGTTGTTTAAATAGCAAATGCATTTGCGCCCATTTGTGCGCCCATGGGCGTACTGGTCTGAAAACAAGGTGTGTTCAGGCACATTGTTGGCGCGTTGCTATTTTGAGGCAACTAAAACCTGGTCTAAAGTCAATGGCGCACTTTTTTTTGTTATTTAAAGAATTAGTAATATGCTAATTACACACACAGGATGCGCAGCAGCACACAAACATGCCAAATATTAAAAATTAAAGGATTACAATGTAAAATATTATTATTGTGTAAGTTACATATATATAAACATGCCTACATGTCATGATGGATAGTCATTTTATGTAGAATTAGCCTACCTATTTGCTCGCGCACGAGCAGCTCCATTTCCTCTCTGGAGATGCATTCAGTCTTTGCACTTGCAAAGTCCGCCGTGTAAATAGCAAATACGCCATGGCGCAAGCACAACTTGCTCTTAAAAGGTAATGGGAGATGGTTTATTCCATGTTATGCCCCAAAACACACCCATGACCCATTAAGAGAATAGGGAAAATCATTTTGGACAATACGCCGGGGGTGCCGACTGTTTTTCCCGTCGTGAAACTAGCAAAAGTGGATTCGGATACGCCCTAAGTGCACCTGCACCGTGCGCTTTAGACCATGCGCTTAGATCATTAAAATAGGGCCTAAAGACACAAGCCAGTAGGATTGCTTCAAATTTCTTGAAAATTTCTGAACATTGAGGTTCTTCCTCTTAGTCTTTCTTCATCTGTTTCTCAGTAGAATTAAAAAAAAAAATAAATGAATAAAAAAAAGAAAAAAAAAAAAGATTTACACCATTAACTTAATGGAATAGCATAGTTTTTGTAATAGGTCATGTTGCAACACAGTGTTACAATGTGGCCCACTTGCCCAAATGAGATTTTTACCAGGTTAGTGTCTTCTGCTAGTTAGATAAGCATTAAAAAAAACTAACATTGGAGCATTAAATAACAGATTAGAAATTAAAACAACAGCTATTTTGTCTCATTTTAAATAAACACTGAAAAACTAAAACATTAACTTCAGTGTAAAGAGTCCTCTGGAGGCGAGTGTAGTGAAGAACCCAAGTGCAGTTTATTTACAAGGTGAAATCCAAAATCCAAACATAATCCAAACAGACGAAGACTTGGCTTGAAACAGACTTAGCATGAACAGACTAGACTCACCGACAGCAGATTACAACTTCAATACACGACCGGGAACAAAGGCAATGACATGGCTACTTATAACAAACAATGAGGGTCACATGACATGAACAAACCAATGTGGACAAGACACAAGACTTAGGTCAACCAATCAAAACATGACACAATGAACAAGGGAACCAATAGCAAGGAGACATGAGGGCAAGGGAAGCATGACACAAACAGGAACCATAACTAAACTTCAAAATAAAAGACATGAAAACAAGAACATGACACAGAACCCAAAACAGACCTTACAATAAGTTTAAAAATTTTAAAATAGCCTGTTAGATCAAAACAAAATAGTTCCTTTTTGTTGTGTAGTCTGCTATGTACTTTGCCATCTACCACGAATTTCACAATGAAGAGAAATGACTGATATTTCCTGTTAGAGAAGGAAATGATGACCATGTTAATGTAGACAAATGAAAACATGGATGTGGCTTGTGTTTTTTTTTTTTTTCACAAGCCATTACTTTGCTCCACTGATGGTTATAAATATTAATATTATTTACTAGTTGCCATATCAACACTATATAGAGAAACAATTGTAACAAAATTAAAAAAAAGAAAGATATAACTGAACCATAGCAAAAAATAAATTTCTTATTTGTATTTTTTATTTGTATTTATTTATTTAACATGGACAGCGCTCATTAATCAACAGTAAAATACTGTAAATAAGCCAGAGTTAGCCTCAATGGCTAATTTTCATCTGTTGCCCCTTGCCAGATTTTAAAAAGGCAACCTAAAAATCTAAAATACAGTAAATTATCACACATACACACACAATAACATTGACAATTGCACATCATAACACTAAGGACAACAATGGCAGTATCATAAAGAGAGAAAAGGGGGAAAAAATAAAATAAAATAAAAATTACACATGATTACAAATATGACTTGATTTTAATAATTTCTTTAATTTAAATAAATTTCTTACTGAATGTAAGGTCTGTTTTGGGTTCTGTGTCATGTTCTTGTTTTCATGTCTTTTATTTTGAAGTTTAGTTATGGTTCCTGTTTGTGTCATGCTTCCCTTGCCCTCATGTCTCCTTGCTATTGGTTCCCTTGTTCATTGTGTAGCCATGTCATTGCCTTTGTTCCTGGTCGTGTATTGAAGTTGTAATCTGCTGTCGGTGAGTCTAGTCTGTTTCAAGCCAAGTCTGTTTCATGTCAAGTCTGTTTCATGTCAAGTCAAGTCAAGTCAAGTCTTCGTCTGTTTGGATTATGTTTGGATTTTGGATTTCACCTTGTAAATAAACTGCACTTGGGTTCTTCACTACACTCGCCTCCAGTGGACTCTTTACAGAATACACGACCCCTACCATGAACCCAGCAGATCGCCTCGTTCGACTTCGCCAAGGTAACCGGCCCATTTAGGATTATGTGGCGGATTTTTGTAAATTGTGTTATTTGGTGGACTTTCAAGATAGCTTCCTGAAAGACATTTTCTGGTGCGGTTTGGATAAGAATGTATCTTGTTTATTGCCACTCCATACCCCTCAATGGACTCTTGAAAGATACCTGGACTATGCTTTGATGTTGGCTGGTTCACCATTTACTGTGGGGGTTGCTGAGGAGGAATACAGCCAACCTACAGTACCCGCCACATCAGAACCTTTTAATGTCCCGACTTTCATGTCAGGAGTTGTTCACGTCACGCCTGCCAAGCCACAGCTCACTCACGTCATGTCTGCCACGCCAGGGCCGGCTAACGTCATGTCTGCCACGCCAGGGCCTGCTAACGTCATGTCTGCCACGCCAAGGCCTGCTAAAGTCATGTCTGCCATGCCAAGGCCTGCTAAAGTCATGTCTGCTACTCCAAGGCCTACTCACGTCGTGTCTGCTACTCCAGGACCTGCTCACATGCCAGTTAAGTCAAAGTTTATTCCTGTCATGTATACCAAGTCACAGCCTGATCACATCATGTCTGCCAATCCAGAGTCCGCTAACATCATGTCTGCTACCTCAGGGCCTGCTCACGTCATGCTGGCTACTCAAGACATTCTTCATAACATGGCTGCCATTCAAGAGCTCCGTTGCAAGATGGCCACCACTCAAGAGTCTCTTCGGAAAATGGCTGCCGTTCTAGAGTCTCATCACATCTCAGCTGATCTTCTAGAGTCTCATCATAACATGGCCACCATTTCAGAGTCTGCTCACGTCATGCCGGCCACGCCAGAGTCTGCTCACGTCATGCCCGCCACGCCAGGGCCTTCACACAACATGGCCGCCACGCCCAAGTCCCTGGCCAACATGGCCGCCACGCCCGAGTCCCCGGCCAAGATGGCCGCCACGCCTGAGCCTCGCCATGCCAACACCGTCCTATCAGGATCTCGTCCTGTCATGGCTACTGTTCCAGGGTCAAGTCAAGTCACAGCTGATCATCATGAGCCGAGTCAAGTCACAGTTGATCGTCACGAGCCAAGGCAAGTCACAGTTGATCTTCATGAGCCAAGTCAAGTCACAGCTAATCATCACGAGCCAAGTCACAGTTGATCGTCATGAGCCAAGTCAAGTCACAATTGATCATCATGAGTCTTGTCATATCTCTGCTGATCATCCAGAGTCTTGTCACCTCCTGTCTGTTGAACCCAGATCTTCAGGTTCAGTTCTCCAGTATCACAGACTGGCATCCCGTGTGGAGGACCTACCGCTGGTGTCAGCTCGTGCAGCTGGTATCCCCAAACCAACACTCTCAACCCTTCTTGTTTCTGAACTGATTCCTCCGTCTGCAACGCTTCCCATAACGGGAATCGCTTTATGGTGTGTCTGGGCCGCATACACCACTGCCGAGTCTCCAGAGGTGGCGGCTGATGCTGCAGAACCTCCCGAAGTAGTAGCATTCACTGCTGTGTTTCCTGAGGCGATGGTGCCTGCTGCAGTTTCTCCAGAGGTGGCGGCATATGCTGCAGAACCTCCCGAGCGGCAGCACTCGCTTCAGCTCCAGCAATGCACTTTCAGCCTGTCCTGTCACGGCCACGGAGGCCGTTCCTAAACTCACAGCCTGTCCTGTCACGGCCACGGAGGTCGTTCATGAACTCACGGTCTGTCCTGTCATGGCCACGGAGTCCGTTCCTGAACTCACAGCCTGTCCTGTCATGGCCACGGAGGCCGTTCACGAACTCACGGTCTGTCCTGTCACGGTCACAGAGGCCAGCCATGAATTGACAGCCTGTCCTGTCACGGCCACGGAGGCCCCTGCTCTGCCTGCACCCCCATGGCTCCCTGCTCTGCCTGCACCCCCATGGCTCCCTGCTCTGCCTGCACCGCCATGGCTCCCTGCTCTGCCTGCACCGCCATGGCTCCCTGCTCTGCCTGCACCGCCATGGCTCCCTGCTTTGCCTCCACCGAACTGAACATGAACTGGCCTTAGTTACTTGTTTGTGTACTTTGCATCACCACTTATAAACTTAACATTCACTTTTCTCTCCTGCCAATGCCCAAAATTATGCAAGTATGGCCAATGGTGCAATACTGACTCTTGCTGACGCAAGTGTCTTTTCAGCTTGTACAAACATGTTGCCACACATACTCTCAATATGACAACAACCAACCACTCCTACAAAAATGTGAATTGCAACATCAAATAAACACCTATCCAGAGATGTATGAAAATTGAGGGCATTTGCCATAAGCACCAGCAAATACAATTGCTTTCATGGTACAGTTGGGGAAAGACTTTCAGACTTGACTTTCTTTCTTACAGTTTTTGCCCATTGCTTACACACTAAAACCGAATGCTTAGACCAAAGCCTCAATACCTAAACTTCTTGTAGCATACCTTAAACACAGTGTAACCATAGCTTAAACACATTGTCAACTTTGCACTTTGTTTGCAATTCTATAACACACTTATTGCAAAACACTACACACATTTTCTTACATTAGACACTTTGTTCAAAAACGAAATCACCTGTTATCATTGGGAAAACACTCTGTTCAAAATGCAAAACTCATCTGGCAATTGTAGGCACTTACATACACACCTGAAAACACTTGCACAGAAAACAGAACACCAATCGGTCTGAGCCTTAGCACTACAAATAGGCCTCAGGTAAGCCATTTTGAGAACTTTGCAAGCATGGAGGCAATGAGAGTCAGAGTAAGAGGAGGACAAAGAGAGAGAGGAGTCGGACGTGGAAGAGGACGAGGACAAAGACGAGGACCAGTGCGGAGACGTGTATCAGATGACATCAGGGCAGCTCTGGTGGACCATGTGATAAATCATGGCCTGTCCATGAGGGAGGCTGGGCAAAGGGTCCACCCTAACCTCAGTCGCTACACAGTAGCATCTATAATAAGGACATTCTGACTGGAGAACAGGTATATCTTCAAGATTCTACTCCAGACTGTACCTACTGTATGTGTCACATGATTCTGTATCATATTACAGTATTACTGTACTAACTGTACTATACAAAAATGGGTAGTGCTGTGAAGTATATGTAAAGGAATACCATTGTGATGTTACAGTACTGTGTACAGTTTGAAAATACAGTATGTGAAAAAGAACCTAACCAATGACATCTTGTGGTGGCATTTTCTACAGAATGGTTGGACGACCTCCTCAAGGTGGAAGGGAACGGCTCTTCACTCAACAACAAGAGCTTGCCATCATTGAAATGGTGCGAGAAAATAATGCAATCTGACTTCGTGAGTTGCAACAACGCATAATTGCAAATAGAAATGTATTCAACAATATAAACAGGGTCAGCATTTCTACACTAAGTCGCATCCTACAGAAACATAACTTCAGAATGAAGCAGCTGCACAGGGTGCTATTTGAGAGGAACAGTGTCAGGGTCAAGGATCTGCGCCATGATTATGTGCAGGTATATGTCACTTTACTTTACATGCTATATATTGTGATGTGGGAATGAGGGTTTATGCTGCCACCTGCCTTGCCTGTAGCTTGTAGTTTTTGTCTATACTGACACAACCCAGCCCCTACTTTGGTAAAAATATAGACATTGTAGTTACTGTATGTGTTTTCAGTAACACTACTCAATATTTTCTGTTACAGACGGTTCTGCATTTTGATGCAGGCGAACTGCCACATGAGTTCATCTATGTGGATGAGGCAAGCTTCAGTCTGGCCAAAACCAGGCATCGGGGCCGTAATGTAGTTGGACAAAGGGCTGTTGTAAATGTCCCTGGGCAGCGTGGGGGAAATATCACCTTGTGTGCTGCAATTAGTGTTCAAGGAGTCCTGCATCACCGTGCCACTCTAGGTCCCTACAATACAGGACAGATCATTGCATTTCTAGATGCACTACATGCAGTTGTGCAGGACAGACCACAGCAGCCCAGGTTTGTTGTCATCTGGGATAATGTTAGTTTCCACCGGGCTGCTCTGGCTCGAGATTGGTTCAACAACCATAACCATTTCACACTTTTATACCTGCCCCCTTACAGCCCCTTTCTAAATGCAATCGAGGAATTCTTTTCTGCGTGGCGGTGGAAAGTATATGATCGGCAACCACATGCCCGCATGACTCTTCTGCAAGCAATGGAAGAGGCGTGCGGAGACATTGAGGTGGGATCAATCCAAGGGTGGATTCGGCACACAAGGCGATATTTTCTCCGATGCCTAGCCCGCGAGGACATCGCCTGTGATGTTGACGAGGTCTTGTGGCCAGATCCGAAGAGAAGGCGGGATCCATAAGCCCCCCAGCCCCCCACCACACACACACACACACACACACACACACACCCAAACAAGTGTTTTTTTTTTTTTGTTTTTTTTTTCCCCCAATACCAATTTATCCAGTAATTGTTTTGTTTTTTTACTTTTGTTTTGTTGCTAAATTTGATGATTTGTGATTTATATTTTTCTTTATTTCTGTAAGAATGTTTGTTTTTTTGTAAAAACTCTTGTCTGATTACTGCAGAAATTCTACTTTTGAGTTTTACAGAAGAATGAGTCTGAGAAAATGACAATAAAAATAGAAACACAAAGACTGCAGTGTTTTATATAAAGCCCATCAGTGTGTTGCTGGTGATATGAAAGAGTAATTCAAATGGTGCTTGTGTGTATGGTTTTGTTGCAAGAATTTCATTTTTAGAAAGGAGTGTTAAGTTTTGACTGCAGTGTTTCATTTTGGCATAGATGTGAGTTGTTAATCTCCAAGTGCTATGTCTGATTGGCTTGTGTGTAGAGTTTTGACATAATGAGCCAAATTCTGCAAAAAGTGTGTAAGCAATAGGCAAAAACTGTTAGTGAAACACAAAAGGAAATATTTAGTTTCAGGCATTTTATGTTCAGGCTGCTATTTTTCATATACATGTAAAGGAAAATTCACAGGGAAAGATTTGGAATAGTGCATGATACTTTATAAGGCCAGTAATTTATCGTAATATTTAGGATGCATTTTTGGAAGAACTGTTAGTGCTTAGCAATTATGTAATTATACAAATTATACTTAAGTTCAGGATCAGTATGAAACAACTGGTAACTGGTACACATTAATGTTTTATTTTTTTCTATCTGCAAAAAGCAAACCATTAGCTATACAGTACCACATAATGGCAAGCAGCCATCAGTAATATGCCCACATATACTATGTAAATATCAGTCAACAATGAAAGAGCCATGATATTGATTTCTTTGTCCATTATATACAAAAAAACTGTCTAAATATTTAATGCTCTTCAACCAAGGCAGCTATTAAACTAACCTTAGCATAGTGCTTTCTACTGATAAAATATTATGACCAAAGGGAAGTGGAAAGAGCAATCATACTTTATTTTCCCACAAGACACTTTTCCCTAATGAACAAATAAGTGCAGCATGTACAGAATTCGCAAAATGTCAAGTTTTAATGCAGCTTTCATTGAGGATCTAAAAGGCTTTTGACATGGCACACAAATCTAATTTGGTTTTCAAATCTGGATTGTCCGTCCGCACTGTCATTAAAATCTGATCTGTTTATTCAGACAGTGTAGTCAATATCCAATGTTTCTAAATTAGGTTCTACATTAGATGGTACAGTAATGGTACAGCAAAAAACTCTGTTACACAAAAAAAAAAAAAAAAAAAAAATTGTGCTTAATTTTATTGAATGTGCACTTATAAATTTTTATAATTGTAAAGCAAATCTTTACTCAATTTGGTTAAATAATGTGTTAAATAATAATTCAGTAATTGTATTTAAAATAAATGTAAATTATGATACACTTTCATTTAATTGCAATTAATTCACAATTGTCCAAAAACATTACATTCAGTTTGCACACTCACACACACACACACACACACACACACACACACACACACACACACACACACACACACACAAACACACACACACACACATATATATATATATATATATATATATATATATATATATTCTTTTTACAGTATTGTATTTCTGTAATATGCACTAAAATCTACTTAAGAACTAGAACATTTTAATGGCACCTCACTGCTATTCTATTCGCTATATCAAATATCATGTACACAAAATTACTAAAACATATTATGAATAACATAACATTACCAAAGCAAACATTATCACTTGGAGTGTTAGATATTTTATAAAGGAGCAAAAACCCAGCAAACTGACACGAAAACAATTCAGAAATGTTTTGAAGCCTGTGCCGACATAGTGAAACATGTAAGATGTTTTATGACCATTGTTCTGTGCTCCCCATGGGGCTCCCTTAAAACAAACACCATCAAGGTCAGGGAGACATTTCCAGTGAAAAACAGACTATGTCATTGTCTGCTGCACGCAAGACCTCCAACAAAACCATTCCACTGAACACATAAAAACAAGACTCTCAATTGTGCACTGCCACTAGATGAAACACATGTCTCAGGAACGCAAAGCATCTCATTTCAATAGCAGGAAACTGTGCAAATGCTGGACTGGGGATCAGCAGAAGTGTTCCAGGCATCCCTTGTGTCAGTTCCAGAATCTACAGACAGCCTGGTCCTTGAAAGAAAAAGCTAAATATCTGAATATCAAAACCTAAACATCAAATCTAAAATTTTTCAATGGCAAATGATAAAACAGGCCAAAAATAAGTCTAAAAATGTATTTCATGTACAGTTTATCACACAAATAAAGTAGTATCACCTCATCTCCTCATCAAGTGACAAAATTTGAAGTGTCTTTCAGGTTCTTAGCGCTTAGCTCCACACACACACACACACACACACACACACACACACACACACACACACACACACACACACACACATATTTACATTTAGTCATTTAGCAGACACTTTTATCCAAAGTGACTTACAAATGAGGACAATGGAAGCAATCAAAATCAACAAAAGAGCAATATGCAAGTGCTATAACAAGTCTCAGTTAGCTTAACACAGTACACGTAGCAAGGATTTCTTTTTAAAATTATACAATAAATAAAAAGAAAACAGATAGAATAGAAAAGAATAGAGCAAGCTAGTGTTAGAGGCCTTTTTTGCTTTTGTTAATTGTATAATAAATAAAAAGAAAACAAACAGATAGAATCCAAAAAGATTAGAAAAGCTAGTGTAAGTTAGTTAGTTAGTTTTTTTTTTTTTTAGTTGGGCAGGTTAGGTCATTCCACCAGGAGGGAACATTTAATTTAAGTCTGTGAAACTGATTTTGTGCCTCTTTGGGATGGGATGTGTGTGTGTGTGTGTGTGTGTGTGTGTGTGTGTGTGTGTGTGTCTTTTTCCAAAAAAAGAAAAAGAAAAGAAAAAAAAGTATATATGCAAATATCCAATAATATCCAAGGTACACATTTCTAGTAAATGTGCAGTTAATTCTCATATTGTATTTTAAGAAAGTTTTGGAATATTTGCCCTCTCCCCAAATTTGTCACTACCGAAACACAATAATAATAATTTAATTAGAAGGGTTATATGGACAACTATAAACCCAATCTCAAAACTACACACCCAATTGTGCAAACTTCAAACTTCCAGGTCAAAGTCAAACATTTTAGTCAAAAACACATTCTCTTTTGTCAGAATCTAATCTTTGGCCTCAGATGACACACAAAAAGCACTAGAAGAGAAAAGTACAAAAACCAAACAACTGAATATACAGTGAACACATTGGAATATACTGTCAGTTACTGTACAGCAATAAACAAACAAACAAGTAAATAAATAAATGAATAAATACTGCATCCTCTGCCAAGCTGCATTATAGTATTGGTAATTTCCTTATATGTTATGCTGTACTATAGCAGTTTTTTAGTCTTCTGACAAAAGACTTTCTCTGCCTCCCCTAGACAGTCGTCTCTCAGTTCTGCACAAATATATGTAAGAAGTACTTGGCTACAAATCAATTCAACAGTTACGAGTTTGAGGGTGTGTGCTACAGTATTTACAGTACAAGTTCTCTCATCTGAAGTACTGCTGCTATGTACTGTAATTGTAATGTGTAAGTAGTATAAAAACCCTGTAGATGATTCTGCAGGCAGCTTTCCTTATGATCATTCCATGCAGAAGAACATGCTCAACTATAGTGCTTTATATTTCATCAGAAACAAATGACCTTTGACCTAGTCCCCTTTATTTTTCTTTTCTCATCCTATTCCTCTTTGTATCTCACTACCAGTATTCATTTATCAAAACTCGTAATCACCTGTGCTCCTGTTCATATCATCCTGAGATTCTGACTGCTGTGTCATCAATTTTGCTACTGAATGTTCACACATGGATAAATGTGTGCTATTTGTGTTCATTTTGTGATTCTTGAGGTAGTTATATTGTGTGCTTGTGTTTTCTAAATGAGAACATGGTTAAACCTGTGCAAAATGATGCCGTTTCTTTGTAAAAGCCAAAAATGGTGATCATATTGATTTCAAAATTAAGGATTCATCAGTTTTAATATACATTGAACCAAAAACTATCATAACATCTTAGTTGATAATTCAGTATACTTTATTTTTGACAAAACATCCCATGTTTCGGTAGTGACAGCAGATTTTTGGTAGTGACAGTAATGCTTTGGTTGCAACCACATCACCTTACAGAATTTTAACTCACATACTAAAACACTACTAAAACATACTAAAATACAAAAAAAAAAAAAAAAAATTGTATGACTGTCCTAAAATTTTGTTTATTTCCCCCAAATATGAGGATTATGTGTTACCTTTTGTCACTACCAAAACAATGATTATTGGTAGTGACCGTTTCAGATGATTGGTAGTGACTGTTTCGGTAGTGACAATTCTATGGGATAACATCCAAAAACAAAAAACAAAACAAAAAAAAAAACAAACAAACAAAGATGTCACTACAGAAACTCCACCAAATGTTTTGGTACTGACTGTTTCGGTAGTGACAATTTTAGATAATTCTGAACATAGATAACTCTGAAACTCAAAGATGCTAATCAGCACATGGTTAGCTAACACAGTTCTGAACAGTAGTATACATATAAAAACGAAATGTTATGGAATAACTCCCCAAAAAGTGTGCTTAAAGGGTTTTTCTTTACCATGGAGAGGATCCTCCGATCATCCACCATTGTTGTCGTCCGTGGATATCCAGGTCTTTTTATGTTGCTGAGCTCACCAGTGCGTTCTTTTTTCTCAGAATACTGTTAATTTGGCCACTGCTAATGTTCCTCTGATGGATTTGTTTTGTTTTTGAAGCCTAACAATTGTCTGTTTCACTTTTATGGAGAGATCCTTTGACCGCATGATGTGGGTTCACAACAACAGCTTCCAAATGCAAATGGCAAGCTTAAAATTAATTCCAGACCTTTAACCTGCTTAATTGATGTAGAAATAATGAAAAAATAGCCCACACTTGTCCATGAAACAGCTTTTGAGTCAACTGTCCAGTTACATAATCTTCCTGATTTATCTCAATTCTTCAGCATATCCAACAGCGCAGAAATACTTGATGATGTAACAGGAACTATGGACTCTCTCTTTTCTAGCACTTTAGATACAGTTGCTCCTTTACGCTTAAGGAAGATCAAAGAAAACAGTCTGACTCCGTGGTATAATGAGCACACTCGGACCCTAAAGAGAGCAGCCCGGAAAATGGAGCGCAGCTGGAGGAAAACAAAACTAGAGGTATTTCGTATAGCTTGGCGGGAAAGTACCCTATCCTACAGAAAAGCATTAAAAACTGCTAGATCTGATTACTTTTCAGCTCTTCTAGAAGAAAACAAACATAACCCCCGGTATTTATTCAATACAGTCACTAAATTAACGAAAAATAAAGCATCAACAGGTGTTGGTATTTCCCAAGAGCACAGCTGTAATGACTTTATGAACTATTTTACTTCCAAGATCAATACTATCAGATATAAAATTGTAACCATGCAGCCGTCAGCTATAGTATCGCATCAGATACTATAGATCCCCTGAGGAACAATTCCACTCATTCTCTATTATAGGAGAGGAAGAATTGTATAAACTTGTTAAATCATCTAAACCAACAACATGTATATTAGACCCTATTCCATCTAAACTACTAAAAGAGCTGCTTCCAGAAGTCATAGATCCTCTTTTGGCTATTATTAATTCATCGTTGTCATTAGGATATGTCCCCAAAACCTTCAAATTGGCTGTTATTAAGCCTCTCATTAAAAAACCACAACTTGACCCCAAAGATCTAGTTAATTACAGACCGATCTCAAATCTCCCTTTTCTGTCAAAGATACTAGAAAAGGTAGTATCCTCACAATTATATTCCTTGTTAGAGAAAAATGGTATCTGTGAGGAATTCCAGTCAGGATTTAGACCGTATCATAGTACTGAGACTGGTCTCATTAGAGTTACAAATGACCTGCTTCTATCATCTGATCGTGGTTGTATCTCTTTATTAGTTCTACTGGATTTTAGCGCTGCGTTCGACACTATCGACCACAACATTCTTTTGAATAGACTAGAAAACTTTGTTGGCATTAGTGGAAGTGCCCTAGCATGGTTCAAATCGTACTTATATGACCGCCATCAGTTCGTAGCAGTAAATGAAGAGGTATCATATCGATCACAAGTGCAGTATGGAGTACCTCAAGGCTCAGTACTAGGGCCGTTACTTTTCACGCTTTACATGTTACCCTTGGGAGATATTATTAGGAGACATGGTGTTAGCTTTCACTGTTATGCTGATGATACTCAGCTCTATATTTCTTCACGGCCCGGTGAAACACACCAAATTGAGAAACTAACGGAATGCATAGTCGATATAAAAAACTGGATGACGAGTAATTTCTTACTGCTAAATTCTGAAAAAACAGAGGTGTTAATTATCGGACCTAAAAACCCCACATGTAATAACCTAGAACACTATCTAACACTTGACGGCTGCTCTGTCAATTCTTCTTCATCAGTTAGGAACCTAGGTGTGCTGTTTGATAGCAATCTTTCATTTGAAAGCCATGTTTCTAGTATCTGTAAAACTGCGTTTTTCCATCTCAAAAACATATCTAAATTGCGACGTATGCTCTCAACGTCAAATGCAGAAATGCTAATTCATGCGTTTATGACCTCAAGTTTAGACTATTGTAATGCTTTACTGGGTGGTTGTTCTGCACGCTTGATCAATAAACTACAGTTGGTCCAAAATGCAGCAGCTAGAGTCCTTACTAGAACCAGGAAGTATGACCATATTAGCCCGGTTCTGTCAACACTGCACTGGCTCCCTATCAAACATCGGAAAGATTATAAAATCTTGTTAATTACTAATTACTTATTATCCTGAATGGCTTAGCTCCTCAGTACTTGAGCGAGCTCTTATCACATTATAGTCCTCCACGTCCGCTGCGTTCTCAAAACTCTGGCCATTTGATAATACCTAGAATATCAAAATCGACTAAGGGTGGCAGATCCTTTTCCTATTTAGCACCCAAACTCTGGAACAATCTACCTAACACTGTTCGGGAGGCAGACACACTCTGTCAGTTTAAATCTAGATTAAAGACACATTTCTTTAACCTGGCTTACACATAACACACTAATACACTTCTACTATTCAAATCCGTTAAAGGATTGTTAGGCTGCATTAATTAGATCAGCCGGAACCGGGAACACTCCTCATAACACACGATGTACTCGTTACATCGTAAGAAGAATGGCATCTACGCTAATATTTGTCTGTTTCTTTCTTATTCTGTTTCTAAGTCCGTGTCCGGATCAGATGGTGGATTGGCGCCGGAAGATGATGTCTACGACCAGAGGCGTCATGCCCATATTTTTGAGAAAAGTGGATTTTATATTCTCAATATTATTATCACTTTTCGGAGATTTTTGGCGTTTTGATCATGCTAAACTTAACACACTTCAATCAGACGGCAGGCGCTACCGCGCTGCAGACGCAACAGCGCCGGCTGATGATGTAATCAGCATCTATGCGTGGTCGTGGGCTCGCGGCTGCACGTTTTTTCTGAAGAAATTACAGCATCATCAGCGAAAACCTCATACACGAAAAGATCACAAAACGTCCACACGCAGAGCCAAAGGTAATATGCAATTTACCCTCACTGTGTACAAAGGGTATACTTCTAAATCAATTTGTCTCTCAACGTTACATGTATTTTTCTAGAATCATGGCACAAAGAAAAATAAACTCATTGTTCAAGAAAACTGGAAGCCAACAACAACCACAGTTAGAGAGTTCAAGAGGTTAGGAACAGAAAAAGTGTATGTTAAGCCATTGTTACTGGGCTGACGAGACGAGAGACGTGCGGATCCATATGCAAGCTTTTATTTAAAGACATAGTCATAAATACAGGCAGGGTCGAAACAATGGCAAACAGGTATGGCAGGGACAAGACAAAGAGTAATCCTAGGGCAAGCGTGGGTCGATGATCGGCGAACAATATCCAACGGGGCAAGGCAGAGCAATAATCCAGGTACACGAGCAATAATCCAAACGAGGGGCAAACAGAGTCCGAACGGCAAGGCAAGGGTTAATCCAGGAAACACGGGCTAGAGTCAAAACACGGGTAAACAGGCAAGGCAAGACTATGGGAACTAAGAAGGCTTCGTAGGGTAGCTATCACTAGGATAAATTGCGTACAATACTCGGCGATCTGACTGAGGAAGTCCATGGCTTAAGTAGTGTGTGTGATTGCGAGATGGGTATCAGGTGTGAGCATGAGATTAGGGAAATGGCTGCTGGGAAATGAAGTCCGGGGTAGTGTGTGGTGTGAGAGTCCATGTGATGGAAGGTTGACCTCTGGTGGCGAACAAATGGAGGTCCATGGACCAGATTCATGACATAGCCCCCCCCCAAGGAGCGGCTTCCAGACGCTCCAAACATTACACAATCCAAGAGGGTGGTGGAGCGGAGGCGGAACAGAGGGAGGGACGGAGGGCCAGGTCCACTTGGGAGTGGAGAGGTCGAGGACCGAGGCAGAACAGGGCACCAAGGCGGAGCAGGCGGGACTGGAGCCCACCAGGGCGGAGCAGACGAGGCTGAAGCCCACCAGGGCGGAGCAGACGAGGCTGAAGCCCTCCAGGGCGGCGCAGATGAGGCTGAAGCCCTCCAGGGCGGCGCAGACGAGGCTGAAGCCCTCCAGGGCGGAGCAGACAGAACTGGAGCCCACCAGTGTGGAGCAGACGACCTCCACGGTGGAGCAGACAGAGCAGGAGACCTCCACAGCAGAGCAGACGGAGCAGGAGACCACCACGGCAGAGCAGATGACCACCAAACCAGAATTGTAGACCACCACGGTGGAGCAGACAGAACAGGTGGAGCAGAAGACCCCCAGAGTAGGACAGAAGACCCCCACGGCAGAGCAGACGGAGCAGACGACCTCCACGGCGGGGCAGAGGCCCATGGCAGAGACTGGGACCTAGGGGAAACTGAGACACAAGAGACAGGCAGAGCATATATGGCCTCCATGGCCGGCTCAGAGCAAGGCAGCAGTTCATAGACAGCCTCCATAGCCGTGACAGGGCAGGGCGAGAGTTCACAGACGGCCTTCCTAGCCGTTTCAGGGCAGAACGAGAGTTCACAGACGGCCTTCATAGCCGTGACAGGGCAGGGTGAGAGTTTACAGATGTATACCACTGACACCTCCAGAGGTTCTGCAGCAGATGCCGCCACCTCTGGAGGTTCTACAGTGGTACTATAGGGAACGAGAGAGAGTTCTGTAATGGTCTCTTTGGCCACAACACAACAGGCTGAGAGTACATTGCTGGGCGCCACCATCATACAAGGGGCTGAGGCGAGCCCCGCTGCTTCTGTAGGTTCTGCAGCGTGGGCCGTCACCTCGGGCAGTTCTGCGGTGGTGTATGCAGCCCAAACGCAACATAAAGCGATTCCCATCCTGGAAAGCACTTCGGACAGAGGAGTTAGATCATGGACAGAAGGGTTGAAGTGAGTGGGTTTGGGGATACCAGCTGCACGTGCAGACACCAGCGGTACATCCCTCACACTGGATACCAGAATAGAATACCGAAAAACTGACCTTGAATATCTGGGAGTGGCAATATCTGAACGTGACATGACTCTGGATGATCAGCTGAGAAGTGACGAGACTCTGGCAGATCAGCTGAGACGTGACGAGACTCTGGCAGATCAGCTGAGACGTGACGAGACTCTGGCAGATCAGCAGTGACGTGCTGGGACTCTGGATGATCAGCAGTGACGTGCTTCTCCAGGCACAATGCAAGTCAGCATCATATTGAGAACTTCAAAAAATGGCATATGCATTTAATAACAACACCTGTTGATGAGCAACTTTCTACTCAAAAAGCAAATCAGATTAAACTTCAAACAAAGGAGCGAGAAAACCGATATGATGCTCTGCTTAGGTTAACAGATATAACCTCCACATTAGCCAGACTTAGACTACCTTTTAGGGGACATGACGAGTCAGAGGATTCAAAAAACAAAGGTGTTTTCAGGGAAGTTACAGATCTAGTCGCAAGATATGACACAGTGCTTCAAACTCATCTTGAGTCCTCACGGAAAAACCCAAAAGGAGTTCCATCCTACATCTCAGCAAAAAGCCAAAATGAGATGATCAGTTGCTTAGGAAATGAAGTCAGAAGTAAAATCATAGATGATGTGAAAGCAGCTACATTCTATGCTGTCTGTCTTGACTCCTCTAAACAGGACCAACTGTCAATTATTCTTCGGTTTGTTGACAAGGAAGCCAAGATTCCTGAGTGCTTGATTGATGTAATGCATGCGAAAGACACATCTGGCGCTGGCCTAGCCAGCTATCTGCTGAAAACATTAGAGAAGTTCGATCTTGATGTGAAAAATATAAGAGGACAAGGCTATGATGGCTGTGCTGCCAAGTCAGGTGTCTATAAAGGTGTTCAGGCAATCATAAAACAGAGGAGTGAGAAAGCATACTTTGTACATAGCTATACTCATCGTTTAAATCTTGTTGTCGTTGATATGTGCTGCAAGAACACAGCCACACGTAACTTTTTTGGGTTCGTTGAACATCTCTACTCATTCATGGAAGGATCTGCTAAAAGACATAGCCTCTTCATTGATGTTCAACAGAAGCTTGCAAGTGAAAGAGACCACTGTAAACCCCAGACACTAAAATCATTAAGCACCACAAGATGGTCAGCAAGAACAGACAACTGCAGAGCTCTTCTGGAAACCCTTCCTTCTGTGATTGAGACCCTTGAACAAATTCAGACAGGTGACAGATTTGACAAGGAGTCATCAGGTACCGCGATGGCACTGAGTAAAGCCATTGATTTTGAGTTCTGCTTGCATCTGGTGGCACTAAGTAAAATTCTGTCAGTAACAGGTGTTCTCTCAAGATATCTCCAAAAAGAAGACATGGACTTTAGTACAGCTGCTCTGCTGGTTGAAACCTGTAGAGAACAGCTAGTTTCAATTCGATCTGATGATGTTTTTGAGGAGATGTGGACTGAAATAGTAAAACTAGCCTCAAAAATTAACATTGAATTCCAGGAAAACAAAAGAGCCAGAAAAGTTTCAAAGAGGTTGGATGACAGATGGCAAAGCCAAACTCTGCTTAGTCAGAAGGATGAGATGAAAGTCAGTTTTTATTTCGCAACACTGGACCTTGCCATACAAAGTATCACTGACAGATTCAACAGTGAAACCTTGCCCCTCCTCAAACACACTCTCTGTTTGACAAAGCCTTCAACTGAAAATGTTCCATACTTGAAATCTCTGTGTGAATTTTTCATTGGAGATGTGAATGTGGAAACGGCTGAAGTTGAGTACAGGATGTTCATCCACAGATTGGAAAGGGAAGAGCAACGTCCTAGCAGTCTAATGAACATTTTCATTTATATGGTTGAGAAGAAATATCTAATGGCATACCCTGAACTCAGTAGACTTTACCAACTTATTATCACACTTCCTGTGACATCTTGCAGTAATGAAAGGTGCTTCTCTTCACTAAAATTCATCAAAAACAGACTGAGAACCACAATGTCACAGGATCGGATGTCTGATCTAATGGTCACTGCAGCTGAAGCAGATCGAACACAGTCTGTAAACCTGGAGACAGTGAGGGATGCATTTTGGAGGCATGGAGAAAGATGTTAGGTAGGATGTATTATGCGTCTGTGTCTTTATGATTGTGTGTGCAGATTTGGCCATTCTTCTCTTTTTTATTCTTTGAACATCACTTTTTGTGATGTTTACATTACACTTAAGAGATATATAATATTGCTATATTATAAATAATAATATAGTTTTTAACATCTGTATTTGTGAACGTTTCTGCATTATAAACTAGCAATAAACAACCATAAATTAACTTACTTAACATTAAGCAAGAGTAGTAAATGGTGCAACTAAAATATGTCATTATTAGTTTAAAATTCTTAAAGCATTTATTAGTTAACAAATAGTACTTTTGTAAAGTGTTACCACGATGTGTTTTTTTAATTTTTTTTAAATAATGCTCTCATCTTCTTACCACATTACTGTAGATGTCAGCAGGCAGATAGGAGGAGGGCAGGAGGTTGCAGATGAGCAAGGGGAGACAGTCACTGATACTGTACCAGGTAGGAAAGGCTAGCTTGGTTATTTAGAGACAAGGGAGAAGTTTATTGTTGTTTGACTAATACATGTTGCATTACTTGCTTTGCCTCTTTAGAAGAAGATTCAGACTTCATTATACCAAAAGATCGACTGGCCAGGGAGAATTACATTAAGGGAGGTCCCATTCAGACAGAACTATAGAAAGTTATCCAAAACATTTAATTAAAGGAAAGGAGCTTCAATTAGTTTGATGTATAACTATATAATAAACAGAATATTGCTTTTAATGTCTGTATTTGTGTACACGTTTCTGTTTGTTGTGCACACTGTGCCCCCTCAAAAAAAATAGGTGCATGACGCCCCTGTCTGCGACCGTAATTGTCGGCGGAGTCCGGACACCTGGATGAGCCCCGTTGACATATCCCCAGTGAAGACCTTGACTTAAATAAATAAATAAATAAATAAATAAAATAAAACAAAATAACTAAAAATATAATAAAATACCTAACTACATAACACTATTATTGTTAGAAATTGCAACAATATAAAAATAGAAATATAATACATTTAAAATTTAATTAAAACAATAAGAATAAAAAAATAAAAAATAAACAATAATATCCTGGCCAGAGGAGAACTGGCCCCCCGACTGAGCCTGGTTTCTCCCAAGGTTTTTTTCTCCATTCTGTCACAGAGGGAGTTTTGGTTCCTTGCCGCTGTCGCCTCCGGCTTGCTCAGTTGGGGACACTTAATTTCTAACGATTATCATCAATTTGATTTCATATATACTATTTAAACTAAACTGAGCTAGACAATGACATCTCTGAATTCAATAATAAAATGCCTTTAACTGAAAATTGAGTGTTTAATCTTATTATACATTACTGACACTCTGTCCTCCGATTTGATACTGTTAAGTGCTTTGACACAATTTGTATTGTTAAAAGCGCTATATAAATAAATCCATATTATTGACATATGGTCCCTTGAAAAAGGGCGGAGGTACATATTAAAGAGCTGTATATCCTTAACCTTTCCTCCAATTTTGATGAGAATACCCTCAAATTAAAGCTCAGAGTGTGCACTTCACACACACACACACACACACACACACACACACACACACACACACACACATATATATATATATATATATATATATATATATATATATATATACACATATATATTTATAAGCATTGTGGCTCCAGACCAGCAAAGTGCCAAAAGAACATCTGGCTGAAGATCAGGTAATCAAAGATATTTGATTAATAGTGCCTGACTTACCCTCTTAATTCCTATGTTAACAGTAAGGGTGTCCTTAATTTGTTACCCATGGCTATCCAGTTTGGCTTTATTTTGATAAATAAATAATGACACGCTGTAATATGTCATGTGTTGTTCATCTGAGGTTTTATTTCCCAAATTTTTGTTATTTTCGTTTCCTTTAGTTTCCTTTCCTTATTATTATTATTATTATTATTATTATGATTATTATTGTCATTATTATTATTATTATACAGTTTTCTGTGTTCCATGGTGAAGTTTACATTAAGTGCACACAGTCTTGTATTTTTTATATTCATTTTTTTCCTTCAGAACAAACTTTTTAATGTTGTGATTCATCTCAGAGGTGATTTTGTTTTGTTAGCCTTAACATTCTGTATTGAGGTCTTTTGTTTAAAATCCCTATAGAGAAAATGAATGGGGAAAATAATTCTAGAACTACTGCCTGTGTTGTGCTCCATTATTTAATTAAAGACCGGTTCCTTTATTATTGTTGTTGCAAGTAAAGTGAAGTGTATCATGGGTGTGGTATATAATACAAAATCCTTTGCCTAACTCTGACAGAATGTCTCTAAACGGAAGTTTTTGCCGAGGAAGCTGGTTGCACTTCCTCTTTCTTAAGCATATAGTTTGGTAAAGGAACAGACTTGCAGTTTCTATGTTGCTAACTATTAATGTAATAAAACCACAGATCTTTAATATTTAAATTGCTTCTCCCATACAACTTTTGCACAAGTCTCTTGTATCTCTGATGTTTTTCCTGAAGGGAAAAAAAGAGCCACCAAGTGCTACTGAGATGAATGGGAATGCTAACGAACAACTTTCTGTTATTTAGCCTTTCAGTTAATCTCAGTGACACTTGCTTGGCTGGTGCCTCTCTCTTCCAATTTTAGTACTCAGTGCTCAGCATGGCTCATGTGCACTCAGTTCTGCTTCTATTTTCTTTTCTGAACCAAGCACATGAGCAGTAAATGTTATGTGAGTAATGATGCTAGAGCTGCAGGAAAATTACATAATGACAACTTTTGACAACTAACAGCATCACAAGAATGCACATTGAGGTCAGTAGCAGACAGAAAAATAGAAGTACATTTCATGCTGTTAGAGGAATATATATATGATGGTGTGAAACTGAATATGTAAATATATGTTTTATAAATATAATCACACAAATATAGTCATATAGTCAGATCATTTGAATGACTCAATACTCTTTGCATTCAGATGGTGTAATTACCACATCTACCAGCAGGGACTAACTGGACCATGCTAAAGGCCAACTGTGACATGGAAAAACTCTCTAGTAATCTCAAATGTACAGTATCTCCTAAAAAGAACTAATAGCTCTTTGCCAAGATGCCAATGTCTTTACAAAACTGAGATTTCAATATTAACTAAAACATGTTTTACCAAAATTCTCCCAAAGCTCCTCTAACTGAACTATCTAAACTACTGTATCTTAATTTCAACAAAACAGCTGATACAAGAAACACAATTAAGAACTCCAGTAAGTCTCTTGTACTTTTAAAGCTTCCTGATATCATTTTATTTTGGGTAAGTTTTAATATTAAATAATACAATAACAAATTCAAAGTTTTTGAAAGAGACTGACATATTAAGTTGTTAAAAGAACAGTTTGCCCCTTGTACACTGTATAATTTCTTGCTGTCTGGCTTCTCTGTCAGAGGGGGAGGGATCCATCCAGGATAGGAGGAGCCATGGTTAGTCAAATATGCTAGTCATGATAACACCAGCTTGTGAAGTCCTCCACAGCACAGCTGCCTCTCTCGCCTCTTCAATGCTCACAGCACAGAATGCCCCTGAGGTTACTGCTGAAGGAGACAACAAGACAGAGCAGCAAGGAAGGGTGTGGGCCAGGAAACATACCCTTGGATGAAGCAAGTCTGACTTGCTTTTGCACTGTCACACTCAAAGAGAGAGCTGTATGCTGTCTACAGTTGCTCTACAATCACTGGACAATCTGTGGGACTGAGAACAAAGAAGGCTAATTTAAAGGATACTTCAAGACTTTTCGGGAAGAATTTGGGATTGCTTTAATAAGTATTTTGGACAAAGACATTTATTTTTTCCTCAATGGGATATACTAGGAGTGGATTCTAACAGGACTACTCCTTTTTGCTGCTTTTGGATGGTATTTCTGAAGTCGAACCAGAGGAAAGGACTGTGTGAATTGAAATTTTGGAGTGAGTAGCTTCTAAGCTTGGGGCAACAGTCTTGTGGGGTGGCTAGGGAAAGGACAGGAGGAAGGGGGAGGGGAAGAGGTAGTCGGGGTATGGCTCCAGTCTCTGGGGTGAAATGCTTTCAACATGAGGCTTTGTTGAAGAATGCCGTAGAGGAGTGTTTGATCGCTTCAGTTTTGAACTGCCAACAGAAAAAAACACATTAAAGAGATCTATGTGCCCTTGAAGGAAAGACCATCTTGTGGTTGGAAGCAATCTATCTCATGCACATGCTTTGTTTTGCCCTGTTGAATTGTGGATTGAGGAAAATCCTCTTATTGTGAAGTCTTGCCTAACTGCCACCCCATAGTGCGCCTTTATTTCTCATTGAGATGTACAACACCACTGTTCAGATGGAGACTTTGACCCAGATATGGACTGGCAGTGCCAGCAACAAAAATTCCTCTCTGCAGCTACACAACATCACCCACTGCCCAAAGAACGACAACTTCAAATATCCACTCTACAGCATAGTGTTTAGCATTGTCTTCATGATGGGACTCATCACCAATGTTGCAGCCATGTATATTTTTACTTGTTCACTGAAACTGCGGAATGAGACAACCACATATATGATGAATCTTGTGGTTTCTGACTTATTATTTGTGCTCACACTTCCTTTGAGGGTCTTTTACTTCATCCAGCAGAACTGGCCATTCGGCAGCCTGCTCTGCCAGCTCTCTGTCTCACTCTTTTACACCAACATGTATGGGAGCATCCTGTTCCTAACATGCATCAGCGCGGACCGCTTCCTCGCCATCGTATACCCCTTCCGTTCAAGGGGTCTCCGGACCAAACGCAATGCCAAAATTGTATGTGCTGCTGTTTGGGTTCTGGTGCTTTCTGGAAGTCTTCCGACAGGTTTCATGCTGAACAGTACTAACAAGCAAAAAAACAACACGATAGCCTGCTTTGAGAACTTCTCCTCAAATCAGTGGAAGAGCCATCTCTCAAAGGTTGTGATCTTCATAGAGACAGTGGGGTTCCTTATCCCTTTGATACTGAACGTGGTTTGCTCCGCTATGGTGCTCCAAACTTTGAGGAAGCCGCAGACTGTTAGTCGGGGAGGGAAGCTGAACAAGAAAAAGATCTTGAGGATGATCATCGTCCACCTCTCCATCTTCTGCTTTTGTTTCATCCCCTACAACGTCAACCTTGTCTTCTACTCACTAGTGCGGACAAAAACCTTGGAGGGCTGCGCAGTAGAATCAGTGGTTCGGACGATCTATCCAATCGCTCTGTGTATTGCTGTGTCCAACTGTTGTTTTGATCCTATCATCTACTATTTCACCTCAGAGACAATACAAAACTCAATTAAGAGGAAATCTCAGATGAACCGTTCCTTTGATGTCAAGTTCTCTGAGGCTTTGCAGTCAGAGACGAGCTCCTCTCTTCAGTTCAGCCTGAGGTCCATAAAGAACAAGATGTTCCACAATGAGTCTAATGTATAAGGACAAGTATTGGACAAATGGATGTAAAGAAACTGAATGCACGAAAAGCACTCTGCAGTGGATAAAATGTGGCATAAAACGGGCGAATATGCCTAAATTTGGTTTGTTAATATCTCTCAGGGCAGTAAGTAAACTACGCCCTTTTAGTGGGATTTACCTCCCTCTTAAAGTCATCCTTCAGCCCAGTACTGGGGGGCACACCTGTTCTCAATGGAATTATATTCAAACATTTGGAATACTTAACTGTGGAGTAAGAATAATACAAATATACTGTAAATCAACTGGAACTTAATAAACTAGACCAGAACCTCTAACTATATGTGAATGTACTTACATTTCCAGAATGGTAAGTGAATGTGAAAATAACATACTAGGATATAACCACTATTTAATTAAACCCACACACAAAATAGAATGATACCATTTTATGCAATGCCATATGTAAACACATTGACTGCCTGAAGTGTCATAGTATTAACAAGCTGAAAACTTTTGTTGGCACTTTATATAATACTGTATATTAACTTTGCACTGACATTGATACTGTCATAATGCACAGTTTTTTTTTTTTTTTTTTTCCTGTTACAAGCTTCATTTGATAATAAAGTTTTACAATTGTAGTTAGAGGTGTTTATTTACAATAGATTATTATCAGTTCTTCTCCCTGTGTAATGTCGGTTCAAAAAGTACAATATAGTCTGCAATATTGCATTTGCAAATTTAAATAATGTCATATTTAAATATTCAGCAGTTACTGTTTAATGTACTACCACACTGATATAAAAGATGAAGTTCTCTCTGTGTTGTTAGCTATTTTATTTGGCTAATATTGACAAAGAACAGTCCCTTGACTAAATGCATTGTAAGAAGATTGTTTTAACCACTCAAAGTGTCATAAACTGAATAGTGAATCAGATGTACTTTATTCACTTTGATACAAGCCGCATTCAAGAACCAACTGTACTTTTTCAAAATTGTTTTTTTTTTTCTGCGTTGTTATAAATATGTAATCTGCTGCAGGCAAAACTAAAGTGAGGTTTGGGGTAAATGAGTTTGAGAAATATCTTTGTAACCACAAAATTTGTGACATGACAGCACAGCGCTAAATTTAGCAGGAACTGTTAACACACCCAATCCTGACCAAAATCCTTGATTCTAAATATGCCTGTAAAAGTCTGCATAAAGGTGTTGCAATATCTGTAAAGGGAGATCCAGAGCTCTTAAGTATTGGCACAACTGATACATCAGATCACCCGCACCCATTGTGTTGCCATGCCATCCACAGTTAATCTATTTTAGCACGTGAAAAACAAAGAAAGGAGGAAATGAAAAAGACCATCAGTGGAAAAAAGGTCTAATGAGAAGTACTGACTTCACACTTACCTACTTCAAATACAACTGCTCACACTTAGTCATGCAAAGCACATTAGTCTTACTGTTTTGGCTTCAACAGCACTGAACATGATCACATTCTATGTCACTTACTATGCATGTTTGCTCCACAAAATTCAGAACAGTGGTGAATTACTTTGGGTTTTTCAATTATAGATTCTCTTAATATTATATTTGGTTACACTGATATTTTAATACTTTTAATACTTACATTCTTGACTAAACGAACTCATCCTACATAAACATATTATTGGCACAAGTTTCAAAAAGGTTATAAAGTTAGATATAGTCTAGCATCTCTGAACCTATGGTCCACAATTACTAACTAAGATTGCATTTTGTATTTAAGATTATATTAGACAATTAAACATTTTGGCAAGAAAATTGCCCATGCTACACTTAATACTTTTTGAATGCATTTTAAGTAAATCTTTAGGTAATTAGCTAAAGCAAAGAGCTAAATATGGAAAACATCCTCAATGAGCAGTGTGTTAGTTCCCAAATGTCAAACTGAAATCTCTTTTATTTTCACTTCCTTAAGCTCTTCTTGTTTAGGCACGCATGTAGGTGAATTTCATAAAAACATTGTGCAGATTACGTTTTGACCAAATCAATCAATCAATCAATCAATCAAATAAATAAATAAATAAATAAATAAATAAATAAATAAATGGCTGGCGTAAGAAACATTTTGTAAGGCAGATTTTAAGTAAGATTTTATTTTTTTACATTGTAACATTGTTTTCATGCAAATTATTCAAATTTTATCTCCAAGGTTTAATTACCATGATGTGAAAAATCACATTGTAATCCATCCAGTTTTAAATATTTTTTGGTAATAAAATAAAGCTTACTTAAATATGTAAATTGAAATGAAAATGATGTCGCAAAACAAGCTTAATTTTAAAATATGTTCCTGACAGCTGTTCTAAGACCCACCCATATGTATATTTGCATTGATGTGTATTAGTTTCACTCGCTTTTGCATCATTTTCTTCTCAGCAGCTTGTTATTCTGGCACTGAGGATGGAGCTAGTGTGCTTTTGATAAATACCGGATTAGATCTCCTAACTTCAAACAAGCGTTACACACCAATTCCACCCCCCCCCCCCCCCCCACTGCTCAGCCCTGCACAAACACACAAACACAGCATCTGAAACCCAGCACGCCACCTCAAGCTCCACTTCAAAGCTTCAAAAACTTCAACACAGGCTCATTTACTTTTTCTGCACCTTTGACTGGTTCATTTCCTCATGATGTGAGAGGGAGGGGTGCATGGTCCAGAGAACTGAATACAGTTTTATCTAGATTAAGCCTACACATATTATTTAGTCTGTTTAGTCAGTCTGTTAGATTCTGTTCTATCTGTATTTTGTAATAATTGATAATGTTTATCTTCCGTTTAAAGGAAAAGTTCACTCCAAAATTTAATTTCTGTCATTTAGTCAAACCAATATTAGTCTTTGGAATGTTTATGCTGTTTTTCCCTGTACAGTGAGGATGAGGGCAACCAAAAAGTGCCCTAACATGTGTATGTATATATGTAAGTATGTATATATATAAAATAGAAATATGAGGATGTGGGATGTGTTTGTGGATTCAGTTCATACAGCTTAAACATTCTAAAGATATATATCAACAATAATCTCATCAAGTTTGGTAAGAGATTTTGGGGCAATCTTTGAAAATAAACTGACCTTCAAAGACCACACTGCAAGGACACCATGATCATGCAGGTTTGAATTGCACAAAGGTTAAGATATTGATGTTTGCATATACAGTAGAACAGACGCAGTCTCTGCACCCATCTACATACCACTCAGCCTTATGAGTACTTCCCCTTCAGAAGGTGAGTGATGCCTCACGGTACCATTACAGACAGGCACAAAATCAATCAACCAGAACATTTTTATTTCTTGTTGGTGGAATTATCTTCCCAACCCAATCTGGGACACTAAATCCCTGACAATATTAAATAAACAGCTGAAAACTCAACTCTTCTGTCAGAAAAAAAAAAAAAAAAGTTCCTCTATGCTTTCATACTTTAATTCTAAATGATGTCTGAAACTTTGTATCACTAGCACTTCTCTCACTTGTTTACTGCCTGAATATGATGAATTGCTTGCTGTGTTCCTCATTTACAAGTTGCTTTGAATAAAAAATCTGCAAAGCGAATAAACGTAAATGTAAATATATACATATACTTCTGCATTATATTCCTCCTAGTCTTCTGAAGTCATACAATAGCTTGTGTCAGTGAACAAATTCATATCAATATTCAGCGAATGTACGAAGCATCTTGATTCTCCGTTATTTGAATGTATGCAAACATGAGTGTTGGATTTTAAGGATTATGTATTAAGTATTATGGCGTTTTTTGTCTTTTTTTTGGTATTTTTTCATGTTGTATCCCTAGAACATGAGACTGCAAGAAGAAAAAGGTCATAACAAAACAAAGAGGCTAGTGTATATTTATGAGTGACCTTCTGGCCTTTCAACATGTGAGCACCACATTACAAGAAATGCTGTGAAGCACAGCAATTGTCAAGAAAATAGCTCAGCCATCATAACTGTTCTCAAATCTTCATGTTTTTTATTTTCCTCTGTCTTTAAATGGGAGATTAGCATGTTTATCGACATAAACGATGGTGAAACAGAACAGCTGAACAAGCAAAGCAAGCAGGAATCTGCTGAAGTTATTGATAGAATCCTCAAGGCTGCAAGATTAGGTTTCCTCATCACCCCTGACCCCATTTCGACAGCACATGTGACATGAACTGCTCTCTGAATTGACTCAGGTATGCTAACCCAAAACGAAGCTTGCCTTGAAAGCTTGTTTCCTGAGTTGAAGCGTTGTGTTTTTTTCTATCAGGCTGTTGACTGTTCTGACACATTAACTGTTGCTAGCAGTATTCGTTGTATAAAAGCCTTTACAAAAAAGTATACATCAAGTTCATTTTAAGTAAACTTATAGAGTTCAAGTATATTTGTCAAGTATACTTTATGTAGTAAGTATACTAATATCAATGTACTACTAGTATATTTTCATGTTTCAATACATTGTCAATAAATTGTCATCACTTTTAGTTTATTAAAGTATGCACTGAGTGCAACAGTAGTAAATTTTGGGGAAACAGCTAGTTTACATCTGTTTTCTTTAGCAACTATACAATAAGTGAACTTTTGGTATACTGATAGTTTATTAGATGTATATTTTTAGACAAATTTTAAGTTCATGAACGTAGTCTCAGTAAACTACTAGTTTTATATTTATACGGTCTCTTAAACTGGTAGTTTCCAGAAAATATTATTCAAAATGTACTTCCATAAACTAAATAAATGAGTTAGAAGTTTAATAACTAGTAAACAGTATACCTATAATTTCACTTATAGTTGCAATAATAAAGAAAATAGTTTCCTTACTCAAAGTTTACTATTGTTACATTTAAAGCATCAAAGTATTCTTTTATGAACTAAAAGTGGGCCAATTTATTCCCAAGAACAGTATACATATACAAGTATGCTAGCAGTACACAAGTTCTGCAGGTGATCTATTAACAATGCGTGAATTAAAGAACACAGACGCAGCCAGCGTGTTTCCATAATGACCAACGCAATCTACCAAGAGTAGTGCAAATTAGAGTAAGGTTGCAAACAAGCAGAGCTGATGATAATCAACTGTGTGTAATCTACACAGGCACAAAATAGGTTAATACAAAGGACTGCATCTGATATTGCATACTTCCCTACTATACATTAGTTGAAAAACAGTATGTGACAGAAGAAGTGTATGCAAATTCACAGTACTCAAAAGAGTAGGCAAAATGTACCCGGATGACCTACTACTTCCGGCAAGATTCTGAAATGGGCATATGACGGACACTTTACATATTACATACATACTATACACATTCATACTATCCAGAACATACATTTTTAGCAGTCATGAAATAATTACTTATTGAAAATAAGTACCTACTCAAGAGAGTTGTGTGATTTCAGATCCAGCAATGCTTTTTGGGGCATAAATAATTGCACAGATATCAGTAATCTGGCTACTGCAAACCTTAGTAAATTACCTAGTATGATTTATTTAAATGCTGTCATTCCCATAAATGTTGCATCTGAAAGGGAAACCTCTACAAAAGCATTTGCAATAAAGTCAATAATGTATCATGCTTTATTGCTTCAGTGGGTAAGGCTTCCTCACTTTCGACATTTTCTCAACCCTGATCACACTCATTTTTTTCTTCTATTAATAAAGTCTATAGATACAAATAAGCACCATAAAGAAGTCCATGTGACTTACTGCTCTGTACTTTTACTACAGGGCACGATTTTTAGCGATTTTTGGTCTGTTGCTCGATGTTGTATGCTTCAGGCTTTAATTCTAAAGCCTGAAGCATACAACATCGAGCAACAGACCAAAAATCGCTAAAAATCGTGCCCCCTGTCATTCAAACATGGCACGTTAAGATGTATTGTGCCAGGTTTTGAAATAGAGTAATATAGAGTAATATAAGTGTGTGTGTGTAGAGTAATATAAGTATAGAGTATATTACTATATGGAGTAAAATAAGTGAGTGTGTGTGTGTGTGTGTACCTGTTTTTCTATTCAGGTGGGGACTTAAACTTGAATACACACTGACTCATGGGGACTCGTGTCACGGTGGGGACCTAAATTGAGGTCCCCACGGGTAAAGAAGCTTATAAATCACACAGAATGAAGTTTTTTGAAAATCTAAAAATGCAAAAAGTCTCCAGTGAGGGCTACGTTTAGGTGTAGGGTTGGTGTAGGGCAATAGAATATACGGTCTGTACAGTAGAAAAACCATTACGCCTATGGAAGTCCCCACAAGGATAGCGAAACAAGTGTGTGTGTGTGTATGTGTGTGTGTGTCTGTGTGTTTGTGGTATTGTTGATTGTGGTTGTGCCGTTCCAAACCCTATCTGAACTGCATCAGGAGCCTGGCACGTAAGCCAAAGTGACTGCTCTGAGTACAGTCTTATCTTATCAGCCTAACAGCTCTCCCGCTGAGGCCGGGATTGAGAATAGCCAGAGCATACACACAAACACACATGCAAACATACATTCACTATGTCCAATACACAAATCTCAAGCTTTTTACACCACTGCATCTTTGTTTCATCAATGGTGTAACTGAGAAGATACTGATGCACCTTTGTGTGTAAATGTGTGTTTGCTGAAGCAACCAACAACTATTTTTATATTTTTTAAGGGCGAGTGGTTGTCAGGACATTGCTATGCAGTTGCAAAATTGTTCTGTGCATTGCTATGAGGTTGCTAGGGAATCATTGTTTATTCCTTGGATGTTCTGTGTGGTTGCTTATAAAAAGCTCCTACTCAATATGACCCCCTGCATATGACCAAAGGCTGTATGTATGTATATATATATATATATATATATATATATATATATATATACACTTTAAAAGTATATACGTGTAATGAGGAGTCAGAGGCAGTCAGATCCATTTGCAGTGTTTATTAAAGATCAGTGTCAGAATACAGGCAGAGGTCCATAGACAGTATCTGGGATATCACAGAGAACCAGAATCGTAAACGTTTACCAGGCTTGGGTCGGGGCAGGCGGCAGGCTAGAATCAAATCCGAATCAGCGTCAACAAACAAAGGGGCAGGCGTCAGAGAATTCCAATGGTCAAGGCAGTCCAGGATCATACACAGAATAGCAGGCAAGGAAAAACCGCTCAGAAATGTCAGACGGGGCTAAACAAGACTTCGCGGTGAACTGAAGGTGTGAGTGACTTATATGCAGTCTGTAAATGAGGTGCAGGTGTGACTGAGTGGTTGATGGGAAACACCTGGCGGTGATTAGGCCTAGGTACGGGGTGTGTGGGTAATGGAGTCCATGAGAGTGTTAGTACTCGGGTGATGGTGCCCTCCGGTGGTGATCGGAGAGAGCTACAGAGGCCTGACTTGTGACAGAGCCCCCTCCCTGCGAGCGGCTCCCGAAGCGAGAACGATCTGGACGCCGAGGTCTTCCACGGGGTCTTGGTGCTGGTCTGTCAGGGTGGTCCCGATGAAACTCGGTGGTTAGGTTAGGATCCAAGATGTCCTGGGAGTTTACCCAGGAACGCTCCTCGGGACCATACCCCTCCCAGTCTATGAGGTACTGTAGGACCCTGCCTCAGCGTCGTGAGTCTAGGATCTCTCGCACTTGATAGGCCTCCTCGCCGTCCATGACAATGGGAGGGGTGCTCTCCACGGTGACCTCCTCCTGGTCCCTCTCTCCTCTCGGACCACCGGCGGGCTTGAGCAAGGAAACATGAAAGGTGGGTGAGATACGGTAATCTGCAGGTAATGCCAAACGATATGAAATTGGGGTAATTTGTCTAAGGATTTTGAATGGACCCACGTACCTAGGATTGAGTTTCTTGCAGGGACGACGGAGGCGAAGGTCTCGGGTTGAGAGCCATACCCACTGGCCAGGGGTAAAACTTGGTCCTGCTCTACGGCGACGGTCAGGTTGGTCCTTGCTTCTCCGAACTGCCCGTTGTAGGTGTACGTGAGCTGTGTTCCATGTCTCCTCACTCCTTCTTAGCCAGTCATTGACAGCTGGAAGCTCTGAAGGTTCTCCTGACCAGGGGAATAGTGGAGGTTGGAATCCAAGAATGCATTGAAAAGGAGTGAGTCCCATTGCAGGTTTCTTGAGTGAGTTTTGTGCGTACTCTGCCCAAAGTAGATATCGGCTCCAATCACTCTGGTTGTTGTGACAGTAGGAGCGAAGGAAGCGGGTGAGTTCCTGGTTCAGTCTCTCGACCTGGCCATTGGATTCAGGGTGGTATCCTGAACTGAGATTGACATTGATGTTTAGGTGTTGCCAGAATGCTTTCCATACCCGTGAGGTGAACTGTGGGCCCTGATCGGAAACAATGTCCTCGGGAAGGCCATAAAACCTGAACACCTGTTGCATTAATGCTTCAGCCGTCTCGAATGCTGTGGGTAGTTTCGTGAGTGGAATTAGACGACAAGCTTTGGAGAAACGGTCGATCACTGTGAGTATGGTGGTGAAATGGTTGGAGTTAGGTAGATCTGTTACGAAGTCGATGGCGATATGGGACCAAGGTCATTGGGGAATAGGAAGGGGATGGAGAAGACCTGCTGGTCGATGATGGGGTGATTTGGAGATGTTGCAAGTGTTACATTTCTGCACGAACCGTGTTACATCAGATTGTAGAGTTGCCCACCAGAAGCGATTAGAGACGAGTTGAATGGTGGCATTGATACCTGGATGACCGGCACTGGGGAGTTCGTGGACCCACTGCAGGACCCTGGGACGTAGAGCAACAGAAACGTACATTCGATCAGACGGGCATTCGGCCGGAGCTGGATCATTAATGAGGGCTTCAGAAATTTCCGTCATGATATCCCACTGTACAGGTGCTAGAATGAGTGTGGGAGGCAGGATGGGTTCGGTCGTCTTTGATGTGGGAAGATGGTCGAACTGTCTTGATAGGGCGTCCGCCTTGCCATTCTTAGATCCGGGTCGATAAGTTACTTTGAAGTCAAAGCGGGAAAAGAACAGGGACCATCTCGCCTGTCTGGGATTGAGTCGTTTGGCGGACCTGATGTACTCGAGGTTGCGATGATCTGTCAATACGCAGAATGGTAATTTTGCCCCCTCCAACCAATGCCACCACTCCTCAAATGCGGCCTTCATGGCCAACAATTCACGATCTCCCACATCGTAATTCTTCTCCGCTGAGTTGAGTTTGCGGGAGTAAAAAGCACATGGGAATAGTTTGGGTGGATTACCGTGATGCTGAGAAAGAACTGCCCCGATTCCAGTGTTCGAAGCATCCACTTCAACTGTGAATTCCAGGTTTGGATCGGGATGATGTAAGATGGGGGCTGATGTGAACCGTTCCTTTAGCTGCTGGAACGATTGCTCACTGCTATGTGTCCAATTTAGACGTTGTTTACCCCCTTGAAGTAATGATGTGAGAGGAGCTGCGACCACACTGAAGTTCCTGATGAAGCGTCGATAAAAATTTGCAAATCCAAGGAAACGCTGAAGTTCCTTTACAGTTGTGGGCTTAGGCCAAATGAGCACCACTTGCACTTTACTGTCGTCCATGGCAACCCCCTCAGAGCTGATGATATAGCCCAAGAACGAGATCTGTGTCTGGTGGAACTCACATTTCTGTAACTTGGCGTACAGTTGGTGCTTGATGAGCTGCTGAAGTACTGCCCTGATGTGTTTAACATGGGTTTCAAGGGAGTTAGAGTAAATCAGTATATCGTCAATGTAGACGATGACGAATTGGTTCAGCATGTCCCTGAAGACCTCATTAATAAATGCCTGGAACACCGATGGACTGTTGGCAAGCCCGAACGGCATAACCCGATATTCATAGTGCCCGGATGTGGTCGAGAAAGCGGTCTTCCACTCGTCTCCCTCTCTGATCCGAATCAAGTTGTAAGCACTGCGCAGGTCAAGTTTAGTGAAGTACTTGGCTGTGCGAGTTGTTCTAGGGCGGCTGGTACTAGGGGTAACGGATAGCGAAACTTGATGGTGATGTCGTTGAGTGCTCGATAATCAATGCAGGGTCGGAGACCTCCGTCCTTCTTGACGAAGAAAAACCCCGCTGACGCTGAAGATTTCGACGGTACAATAAAACCTTTTGACAATTCCTCCTCTATATACTGCTTCATAGTCTCTGACTCGGGTTGTGAAAGTGGGAAGATTCTGCCTCTAGGGGGCGTCGATCCTGGGATGAGGTCAATGGCACAGTCGCTAGATCGATGCGGAGGAAGTTCGGAGGCTTTGGCCTTACTGAAGGCTTCAGACAGGTCCTGGTATTCGATGGGTAGTTCGGGGAGATCTTTAAACTCGGGTTTTTCCTCCACGGGGAGAGCAGTTGATCTGGCGCTTGAAGTCAGACAGTGATGCTGGCAAAACTCTGACCATTGGAGAATTTGCTGTGTCGACCATGAGATGCGGGGATTGTGTTTCTCCAGCCACGGTAAACCCAGGATGACAGGATTCTGAGGAGATTCAATGGCGAACAGTCTAATGGATTCGGTATGTAAAGCTCCGGTTTGAAGTCGTAATTCAGGAGTCAGGTATTTAATTCTCCCAGAGCCCAGCGGTCGTCCGTCTAGCGCCGCCACCGCTACCCGTGATTCACATGGAATGAGAGAGAGAAGTTATGAGAAGCCCTTACATTTTTCCGGGGACCCATCGTATTTGTCGGGAAGTGAGAGTCGTGGGTTTTGAGGAGTGGGGATCCTTGTGGGCGTGGTTGGTACCGGCGCTGGTGCGGGCGGCGTGGGGTTCGATGGCGAACTTGCCACGTGGAGAGTTTGCAGTGTCCTCACTAATTCCTCGGTGAGTGAGGGGAGTTTCTGCAGCTGTTGATGATGTGCGGCTAGCATGGAGGCTTGGGCTGATACCTCCGAGGAGAGCTGATTTAACACTGCTGGGTCCTGGGGTGGCAAAGTCTTCTGTAATGAGGAGTCAGAGGCAGTCGGATCCATTTGCAGTGTTTATTAAAGATCAGTGTCAGAATACAGGCAGAGGTCGATAGACAGTATCTGGGATATCACAGAGAACCAGAATCATAGCGTTTACCAGGCTTGGGTCGGGGCAGGCGGCAGGCTAGAATCAAATCCGAATCAGCGTCAACAAACAAAGGGGCAGGCGTCAGAGAATTCCAATGGTCAAGGCAGTCCAGGATCATACACAGAATAGCAGGCAAGGAAAAAACCACTCAGAAATGTCAGACGGGGCTAAACAAGACTTTGCGATGAACTGAAGGTGTGAGTGACTTATATGCAGTCTGTAAATGAGGTGCAGGTGTGACTGAGTGGTTGATGGGAAACACCTGGCGGTGATTAGGCCTAGGTACGGGGTGTGTGGGTAATGGAGTCCATGAGAGTGTTAGTACTCAGGTGATGGTGCCCTCCGGTGGTGATCGGAGAGAGCCACAGAGGCCTGACTTGTGACAATACGTAAGTGCGAACTGAAAGTAATTTTTTTCAGACAATTATGCTAACTGCAATTATGTAAACATTCTTATTTAAATTAGCATTAAATGAAATTGCCTGAACTTTAGAGTGCTTTTTGACTGACTTAAGTAGAACATCTTTATATGTAAAAAGTGTACTGACAAATAAACTGACAAATATACTCATACATTTCTATTAAAACTTTTGCCATGCATTTAAACATATAAATGAGGTAAACATATAAATGATTACAAGTTGCAATTCAGTACCTTTAAAATTTATTAACACATCAAAATAAGTGTAAAGATGATTAAAATATAATTATTTAAAATGTAATTACAAAGTGCATTTTTTAAAAGTATACTTAAGTGTGCTAAGAAACATAGTCATGAAAGTGTACTCTCTTTGAGTACACTTAAGTGGGCTTTTATTTCATTAATATATTATCTGCAAGTACATTTTTATTTTTTAAATGCACCTTTAAGATTTGTAGTAAGTGCACATTTAATCAAATTTAGTGCACTACTTTTTGACAAGGGTAGTGTGGGATGAGTTACACAGTGAATTGCTTATGGTCAGGGGTTTGTTCTAATCTACTGTAAGTATAAGCAATAGTAATATTGATGTTTGCCTTAGTATTAATTATGTTTCATATTAAGTTTTGTAATAATAAGGTTCATATGAAACTCAATGCCATGACTGCACTTTGGTCATACATTCTGTAGGGCAAATAGATTTTTCTTAGATTAAAGAATGTATCGACCTCTCATGTTTTTATCTGCATTGTTAACCAGCTATGTAAGGTGTAGTGTGCCGATCACATGCCGTTCTGAAACTCACACAAATAAAACCATGCAGTTGTGGCTTTGGCAGTACGTGTCAAATGCTAAATGCAAGTTGTTATGACTAAGGGCATGGTCACAGTTAAATGTGTTTGTTAACTGAATGAAACCTCAGCACAGTGACATGTCTGTATCTGTGTGGCCTGGGGATCAGCATTAGTAAATTCGGTCATGCATAGGTGCAGACTTGTGTGTGTCAAGTAGTAATTTAGGGCTCAGTTATTTTTTATGTGTATCACAGCACAGATACACAGGTTAGCATAGCATCAGATTGCTCAAAACAACAGATATGGCCCACAGGAAGACAGTCAAGGAAAGGAAATGAACATTATCAGTTTGATATGAGAAAATTATAGCTGAATAGCTTGTTTATTAGTACATCAGAAGAATAACATTGTCTTTCTCACACTGTAATCACTGTAATAGTGACTAAGGCCAGAAACACGAAACATACTTTAGGCAATTATGTAAATGTGAATGCTTGGCCAAGGCATTGCAAGTGTTGTACATATTGTTGTACATGCTAAATGTGTGTTTTTGTGTTACTGTGGCACTAACAAGCCTTAGTACTCAAGGGACCAATAAAGTCAGCTTCTGGAAGTGAACTGAACAACTAGTTGTTAATGATGTATTTGAAGGTGAATCAGAAATGTGTCTTCGTGTGTATGTGAGATGCAAGAAAATAACAGTGAAAGATGTCTTAACTTAGCACATTTTGATTTTGACATGGGGCTAGCTGCGCAGTGTGTACGTGGCCTAAACGGTTTTACTGCATACCTACCAGCCAATCAGAAACCAGTATTCAGACAGACCATGGAATAAGTGCACTGTGTCAAATGTATAATTTAAATGTAAGCACACAGTAGTTATTGACGTATATAAAGTGGAACTGTAAATTTTAAATCATTATGTTTATTTTTTATTTTGATGTATTGACTAACATAATAAAACACGTCAAGTACTCACTTATAATTATGATTTAATAATTTAAGGTTAATAAAATTTGAATGCCGCAGCTCTACAGAGGACATGAAAGGATGCACCAATGTGTACTAAATTGCAACTAAATTGCAACTTCATAATTACAGATGTGTAATTACAAAATATATTTAAATACATGATAAACAAGTTTCAGCAGAAATTATTTTAAAGTATGTTTAATATGTGCTTTTACATAAGTGCTCTAAAGTATACAATTGAGAAGAATGTATATTGCAGTTCTCACTAGTGTGCCAATTGTGGCAAAGCTTTGAATGAAACTTGTTGATTTGCATTATAATTGCTTTCAGGCATATTTTGGTATCTAAAAATGTGTAAAACAACCTTGCATCAGTGAAGTGTCCGTGTGCTTTTGTAGAGTAGGTTTTGACAAATGTTTATGCGCAAACAAATTCAAGTTCACTGGATTTTCACAAGAAATAAAACTCAGCTGGTAAAAAAAAGAGTAACATGCCATAAATATCAAATGTTTTAATAAGCAAGCAAAACAAGAGCATGTTACATGTCTGATGGAGCAAAAACTGAAAAATAAGTCAGCTTAAGGAAGGGAGGAAGACACAGATGGGCTGTCATACAATCCAGATGTCTCAAAGCACAAACAAGTCTTATCAAAGCACAGAGAAGAATCTGTATCTGTGTTGCCTTTAATAACATGAGACAGAGCCAAAGCACAAAGCGTAGGCAGTGTCACAATAAACTAGCAAACGGAACCCACACAATTCTGTTTCAATTATGTTTGGTGCCACAGAATGAAAATCCCTAAGCAGGGAGCATTTTGGTCAGTAAAACCCATTTGACCTAGAATACTAGATACTTGAAATACCTTTTTTTCCCCCACCTCAATCAGTAGGCTACCAGAGTATGTGCTCATTGTGCTCAGTGCTGAAGTTTTAGTTAAGTAAAATAGTAAAGTAGAAGTATAAAGCAGTTTGTTGACCACCTTACAGATGCTGATGCATATTGTGTAGCGTAACATTAAAATCAATGTAACATAATTTTGGTGTAATTACCCTTGTGAAAACAAGTACACTTTAGCATGCTTTCAATAGAACTTATAACAGAAAATATATATACTTTAAAAGAACATACTTAAGTGCGAAGTGTCTGTAATGTTTTCGGACACTAAATTAAATTAAAAGGTTATAGTTTAAATTTATATTAAATGCAGTTAGTTGAGTTTAATAGTGCTTCAATAGTGTTTTTACCCACTTAAGACTCTTTTTTGTCATTTCTGTTGAAACCTTTATTTGTAAATATATGTATGTAAATATATTTGCAATTACACATTTGTAAAATGTAACATCAAATAACACACTAACATTTATACTCAAGTACCTCATGTGCTTTTGTATATTATTCAAGTTCTTTCAAGGATTACAGAACAATATTAAAACAATGATTTAGAAAGTACATTAAAATAAAACCTTTAATATTGCACTTTTTAAAAGTGTACTTAACCACACTTTTGAACTAGTAAAAACAACTTAGGATGTTTCTAACAAAAGAACAAACAGTTCACCAAAAAATGAAAATTTTCTAGAAATGTACTTACCTTCAGGTAATTCAAGATTTTAGCTGGAAGCAACTGTTTAAAGTTAAAAATACCGTAATGATAGACTTGTTTATTACAGTTACGCAGATTTTTGCTTTACAAGGCATTAATTGATGGAGTCATGTGGATTACCTGTGGATTATTGTGATGTTTTTATCAGCTGTTTGAACTCTCATTCTGACGGCAGCCTTTCCATTGGTGAGCAAGTGATGTTAAACTAGATTTCTTCATATTTGTTAAAAACAAACAAACTCATCTATGTCTTGTATGGCCTGTATGAGAGTAAGTTTTCAGCAAATTTTCATTTTTGGGTGAACTATTCTTTTAAAGTGGCAGGTTTTTGTTAAAAAAAAAGAAAGAAAGAAAGAAAGAAAGAAAGAAAGAAAGAAAGAAAGAAAAAGAAAAGAAAAGACAAAAAGAAAAGTAAATTACTTTACTCACTCTCATGTTGTTCCAAACCTGACTTTCTTTCTTTACTGGAAAATGATATTTTCAAAAATGTGTGTTTTCACTCTGAATTGTTGAATTAGTGAACATTTAGTTCCCTGAATTTACTATGTTTGCATCCAAGAATGTTTACAAGGGGTGGGTGAGTGAGTAACAGGCAAAGGACTGCTCTGAAGACACATGGAGCAAAACAGCATCATTTATAGCTCTGTAATCCAGGTAAAGAAAACAGCTAAAAGTAAAAGTTGTTTACACTTTTTTTGATACTTAGACATTCTACTAACTATAAGTAACTTTGTAACCACGTCAACTACATGTCAACTAATTCTCATTAATTTGCAACTACATGTCTAATAACTCTCAGTGTACACTGTTAGGGTAGGTTTAGGATTAGTAGAATAAATTGACATATACTTGCAAAGTTTCTCATTGACAGTATGTTGTATGTCATGAACCCATCAAAATCAAGTGCTAAAAGATATTAAGCAGACAGTCTACTAATATTCTAATGACTGCAAGCTGACATGTAGTTGCAAAGTTACTTATACTGTTAGTAGAATGTCTAAAGTGGACTATTGAAATAAAGCTTTACCTAAAGCTTTTTCAGATTTGTTCTTGTTGATAAGATTATATGATCACTGTAAAATATCACCCATGCTTGAGATCATGAAATTACTTATAGTGAAATAATTGGTATGCGTCCTCTAAATCTGACAACATCTAATCAGGTCACGTATTCCTCCACGTATTGCTCTTGTTATTTCAGCTGTGATCAATCAGTTGGAAAATGAGTGCAAGGAGAACTTTGTGTTTTAAGCTCAGTCTTGTTCATACACGTCTTTGAGGACCTTCAGACAAGGTGTTATCTGTGTGAACTAACATTACTCACTCTGTAACTGAAATCCTTCTCATAAACCCTCACCCTGTAGTTACATGGAAATTCCCACTTCAAAATTACATCAACTTGCTGTATTCCCGTAATTCACTGCTGTTCATACCTTCTTGCATTTTGCATTTCCATAAACTGTCAACTACATCAATTCAATATCACCAGCTTATAATTTACTTACACTGCTTATCACGTCGGATGGTCTGATTACCAATGTTGTGAAACATTTACAGTTTAAGGGAAATGGCACAAGCTGTAGGGTTTCTCCAGAGGGTGGATTTATGTTCTGAACATTAATGAATGACATAAGAGCGAGTATGGGCGGGTTAGTCGAGGTGGGGCACGTGAGAGCACATGATACCTCTTAAGTCTTAAGCAATCAATCACGTTTGGCAGAATGGTTTGGATCATCTCTCTTTAAGATCAATGATGGTGTTGTTGGGCAGTCAAAGTCCATTTTTACTGGTGTCGACCATCTTTGTACAGTGCCTCAAGAGAATTGTACGATTATTGACATACTTTATGACGCACACTTAATAATTAAAACTGAACACTGCCCAAAGCTCTTAAATAATTGTATACATCAAGAAAACAAACTGTACTATACAGCTAAATAGTAACGCATACTGTATAAACCAGGATTTGGATATTAAAACCCAGGTCAAGAATATAAAAAGTCAGATTATACATAAATACATAAATAAAATAAACCAATAAACGGTGTTATAAATATTGCTATTGGATAGGTCTTTTGCACTATATTAAAAATATTTTGAAGTCATTCAACAGTTTTGTATGATCACAGGCTGAAATTTAAAACATAAAAACATGAATTCCGTCCTAGCAAAGGAGTTGTATGAATTAGCTTATTCAACCCTTGTGAAAATGAAGCACACATAATTGTAATCAATATGCACATGTACTTCAAATCTTAAAAGCATATATTAAAAAAAAAAAAAAAACTGTACTTGCAGATAATATAATATTAATTAAATAAAAGGCCACACATACAGTACCTTCATGACTGTTTCTTAATACACTTAAGAACTTTCTAAAAACTGCACTTGGTAATAATGTCAAATTAAAAGTTTTACTTCTGCTGTGTGAAGTATGCAAATTTTTCTTACTATGGTCGATGTGAAAAGCGTCATAAAAAGTCTCCTGTACCAGCACTTGACATAATGAATGTAAAGTTTAAACAGCCGAAACTTTCCTCACAAACAGAACAGCTCAAGAAACATGGTCAAATGTATGCAATAGAGCTTTTCAACCATTACATTAATTTGTAGACTAGTCCAGACCAGAAATCTAACTATCCATGGGTTCACTGTAGAATTCCTTAATACAGTTTTACAATAGTGGTTTTCAGTTGTAATGAGCAAAACAAGGTCTATGGTTAACATTGCTTTCATGTTTTGTTCTAGATTACGCACAGTCACCTCAAGCATGAATTTTGAAATAATTTTTCTGCTTTTGAAACACAAGTTGCTACATAAGGAATGCAGTGTTCCATGGGAGATGGCAATGGCAGGATTTGCTCACTGTGACACTGATTGGTGGAATTTTCTGTACAGAATGATGGGTAATGAAGTTTTTCACCATTGTATAAACTGAAATAATGCATATAACATTTGAAAACAATGGATACAACTTCAGAACTCACAGGCCTGTCTTTAAAGGTTTATAAGTTATCATTAAAAATCAGTTTCCCTATGCAAAAAATTATGATTTATTCATTTACATTATGGTTATGTATGTTATTACTATTGTAATTAACTATTTACATGTGACATGTTACATATACCCAAAACATTGTATATGTATATGTATACATTGTATATGTATATGTATGTATATGTAACATATGTAACATATAACCAAAACATTGATTCTAAGCACTGTCGAATCAATTGTGAAAGTGTTAGTGTGCCTCACAGATGTCGTGACTGTATGATGATTCAGTTCATCCGGTGCAGAGGGGAAGTGATAAGCTACCGATTCCCAGGATACCTTACAAAACAAACACACACACACACACACACACACACACACACACACACACACGCACACACACACGCACACACGCACGCATGCGCACACACACACACAGATAGACGAGTAGAAGCAGGTTTAGCTGAGGTGACTCAGTGTCTTATCATAACCGTCCAGCTCTGCTGTTCACAATGACACTCTTAAGATCAGCGTGTCTTACAGTAGCTGGCGCCAAATTTATAAGTATGTGTGTTTGTGTGTTCTAGACAAATGTATTCAGCTGCAGTTTAAAATGTGCAATTCAAAATCTGCTGATCTGTGTGATACCTCAGAGGTGGGTCACTTTTAACAATAGAGACCATGGGCCAGCATAACTGAAAGGAAGACTGCATGGGAGGACAGCACATTCATTACAGGAGTAAACTCTGTTTACACTTAACCTTATATTAATATATATATTTTTTTCTGAATTATAAAAACATAATATATACTATAATTGTTTGGTTTAATATATAACATTTTTACAGTCTTCAGTGTCACATAATCTTTCAGAAATAATTCTAATACACAATTTAGTGCTCAAGAAATATTTCTTATTATGAAAACAGTTTTTGCTGGAAAATTACCATTACATTACCATTCAAAAGTTTAATGTAATAATAATAATAATAATAATAATAATAATAATAATAATAATAAATAAATAAATACATAAATGAATATATAGAATGTGGGAAGTCTCTATCCAGCACTATTTAAAAAAAATAAATAAATAAATAAATAAATAATAAAAACCTTTTATTTCCAGTTAGAAGGAACGTGAAAGACGTGCCAATAAGAGCTAAGGAAAATGAGAGAGAAGGTGTACAGTACTGCCCACATACTGCGGCAAACACAACTCCTCTATTAACATTTGACCACTTTATGTTCTCCAGAAAAGAAACAGAGGTGCACTGCAAGAAAGACATGAAGATCTTTTGCTTTTACAACTCTTAATGGCTTTGTCACAAAGGAAAAGGACTTAAAAAAAAAAAAAAACATTAAAAATAAAAAGATTCATGAAATGTATAATATCATCATAATTGAAATTTCACTAATTGAAGTGAATAAAACAATAAACTAAACATTAAAAATAAACTTTATAAATGTTGTTAGATGAAAAGTTGGAAATAATATGCCTTTATGTCAGTACAGGACTAACTAATGCTTTACACTAACAAAACACTGTCTTAAAACAGTGAACTGAATATATCTTGAACAAAAGCATTAAATTAACAGTCCTGTAAGCCTCAGTGATAAATATGACCTGCATTTGAGAAGTTTTTTTCTAAGGCCGTGCTAGGCTATTCTGAGCCAGGAAGGAAGACTGAATAACAGATGGAGTGTTTAATTTCTTTTCAAAGCAGTGGGCAGACAAATCAGAGACAACAGGGGAAAAATGATTCAGCAGCACATTCCTAAAAACTCACTACCCTGCTCCTCCGACTCATGTTTCCATTTTTACCCGCACATGACCTTTGGGTAACGAGCACAGGATGAATTACATTGGCATACCAGTCCCACCACGCTATTTTCTCATGTACCATCCGGTCCAAAATCAGTACACAAAGACAATAGAGCAAGACATTAACAATGTCAGAGCAATATAAATAGTTACACAGGATCTTTGACTTATGGTGCTGCTGTGAGGTTTATAATTATGGGAAGGTTCCAGCCTTCTTAACCTGATGGACACGGACAAGCATTATTCATAAGAATCATTACACTGTAAACCCGGATAAGTTCTACTAACTCAAAAAATTTGAGGCAACTGATTGCCGCAAACTTAAATTACTGATTTTCAAACTTAAATATCATCAGTAAGCAGTGCTTATCAGTGTAGATATATATCAGTGTAGATATATCTTATCTCACATTTTGACCCATGATAAAATCCTTGTTTATGGTACATTTTTAATGCACATGTAATTAAAACTGTATACATATATATAATATTATATTATATTTGTGTGTATGTGTATGTATATGTATATGTATGTATGTAACGGAGGCTAGCGGGTAAGTGCTGTGCAGGTAGAGGCTGTGGCCTGTAGCCTCCTTGTTAGAGCGCCTGCCTCCCATGCTGACGACCTGGGTTCGAGACCCACTTGGAATGAGGTGTTACATACATACATACATACATATATATATATATGTGTGTGTGTGTGTGTATATACAGGTGCATCTCAATAAATTAGAATGTCATGGAAAATTCACTTATTTCAGTAATTCAACCCAAGCTGTGAAACTCGTATATTAAATAAATTCAGTGCACACAGAGTGAAGCAGTTTAAGTCTTTGGTTCTTTTAATTGTGATGATTTTGGTTCACATTTAACAAAAACCCACCAATTCACTATCTCAACAAATTAGAATATGGTGACATGCCAATCAGCTAATCAACTCAAAACACCTGCAAAGGTTTCCTGAGCCTTCAAAATGGTCTCTCAGTGTGGTTCACTAGGCTACACAATCATGGGGAAGACTGCTGATCTGACAGTTGTCCAGGAGACAATCAATGACACCCTTCACAAGGAGGGTAAGCCACAAGCATTCATTGCCAAAGAAGCTGGCTGTTCACAGAGTGCTGTATCCAAGCATATTAACAGAAAGTTGAGTGGAAGGAAAAAGTGTGGAAGAAAAAGATGCACAACCAACCGAGAGAACCGCAGCCTTATGAGGATTGTCAAGCAAAATCAATTCAAGAATTTGGGTGAACTTCACAAGGAATGAACTGAGGCTGGGGTCAAGGCATCAAGAGCCACCACACACAGACGTGTCAAGGAATTCGGCTACAGTTGTCGTATTCCTCTTGTGCGTCTTACCTGGGCTAAGGAGAAGAAGAACTGGACTGTTGCCCAGTGGTCCAAAGTCCTCTTTTCAGATGAGAGCAAGTTTTGTATTTCATTTGGAAACCAAGGTCCTAGAGTCTGGAGGAAGGGTGGAGAAGCTCATAGCCCAAGTTGCTTGAAGTCCAGTGTTAAGTTTCCACAGTCTGTGATGATTTGGGGTGCAATGTCATCTGCTGGTGTTGGTCCATTGTGTTTTTTGAAAACCAAAGTCACTGCACCCGTTTACCAAGAAATTTCGGAGCACTTCATGCTTCCTTCTGCTGACCAGCTTTTTAAAGATGCTGATTTCATTTTCCAGCAGGATTTGGCACCTGCCCACACTGCCAAAAGCACCAAAAGTTGGTTAAATGACCATGGTGTTGGTGTGCTTGACTGGCCAGCAAACTCACCAGACCTGAACCCCATAGAGAGTCTATGGGGTATTGTCAAGAGAAAAATGAGAAACAAGAGACCAAAAAATGCAGATGAGCTGAAGGCCACTGTCAAAGAAACCTGGGCTTCCATTCCACCTCAGCAGTGCCACAAACTGATCACCTCCATGCCACGCCGAATTGAGGCAGTAATTAAAGCAAAAGGAGCCCCTACCAAGAATTGAGTACATATACAGTAAATGAACATACTTTCCAGAAGGCCAACAATTCACTAAAAATGTTTTTTTTTATTATTGGTCTTATGAAGTATTCTAATTTGTTGAGATAGTGAATTGGTGGGTTTTTGTTAAATGTGAGCCAAAATCATCATCATGCACCTGTATATACAGTATATAGTTTTCTACATATAGTTTTGTGTTACACAGGTTTGAAACAAGTACATAGGTGACATGTGAAACAATTTGGGTTAACTGTTTTTGAAGCTGAACTCATACAAGTTATTCTTAGTATTCACATCTGCAGTTACATAATGTGGGACACATTTAGAACGCACTATAATGTAAGACTTCATCAGGAAACAGTGAAATAAATATACAGGAAATAGCTACAGGATATTCTTTAGAACGTGTTGATATTAAATCTGCATGCAAGCAACAGTTGTAGTGAAAAAAAAGTCTTATGGCTGTTAGTGGTTTCACACCTTTCAGCGTTTTCTATTAACTGCATGCACACTTAAATGTCACACTTCAAGGTCAGATCCTGAGCTTCTGTTTATGATATATTGTTAATGTACAATTTTATTATATTGAATTATATTATAAATAGTAATTAACCCTATGATTAAGACTTTTCTTTCTTTCTCTCCTTTTCATGGATATATTTCATCTCAAATTCTCATTACTGCTCTCATTTATCTCAATGTCAATTATCATTACTATATACTTTACTTTACTTTACTTTATTTTACTTTACTTTACTTTACTTTTAGTCATTTAGCAGACACTTTTATCCAAAGTGACTTACAAATGAGGACAACAGAGGCAATCAGTTGTAGTAGTAAAACAACTAAAACTGATCCAAAACTAAAAGCTAAAACATTATAAATAGTATATATACACACACATTAAAAAAAAAAAAATTATTAAATAAAAATGAGAAATGCATATGACAAAATTTCTAAACTTAACATTTAAATGAAAACAAAATAAAGCTACAAACAATTCAAATATTAAGAGAACAAAAGGTATAAGAGTGTAATAATGATTCTAACATAAAACTAAGCCAAACACCAAAAACAACTGTGTATGTACACACACAGAGAGACATATATGCACACACACACACGCATATCCATAAATTCAATATTATTTAATTTCCATGTAGTTTGTTGAAGTACTAAAGTAACTCAAATTAAATAAAACTAAAACTTAATAAATAACTTATACAGACATAATAGAAAAAAAAAACTAATAAAATGACAAACATTACTACAACTGTAACTAAAATTAAAATAGATAACATATACAAATCAAACTACATTAATTTTACAGTAATCCTAAAAAAATTAATTTTATCTATTTATTTATTTTTTAAAGAAAACAAGTAGATAGAAAATAGAAAAAAAGAAACCTAGCGTTTTTTTTTTTTTTTTAAAGAAACAAGTAGATAGAATAGAAAAAAGAAAGCTAGTGTTAGTTTTTCAAGAAAAGCTCGCAGTTAGAGAATAAAAATGCAACTGATAGAGGGTCAAGTGTGTGTGCGTGTGTTTTTTTTTTTTTAAATAAAAAGAAGACAGATAGGTAAAATAGAATTAGAATAGTATTTATTAATTTGTACTATTTTAATACCATAAAAAAAAATAGTTAAAAAACTTAAAACCAGCATATATTAATATGAATGAATATGTTGAATAAAATAAAAGCTGAATGTTGAATGTTGAATAAAAGCTGTAAATAAAACAAAAATGATTGAAACACATTTTACAAGAAAGACAGAATATTATTATGTCAGTGTGTTAATTTCAGATTTTTGTTGTAATTATGAGCATTTCTTGAGTAAAAAAAAAAAAAGAAAAGAAAAACACAAACACTTTTAGTTTTTATGTATATTTATATATTATTATTTTTCCAGCATGGAAATCTGTCAGGATAAGTAGAATTTGTGCAGCACTATCAACAGACCATTTTCATAAGTGAATGCTCTGGTTCAGTTTAGTTATTTCCAAAGGAAAGCCTGACCAGACATTTTATTTTATAAATGTTTGTGTCTGCAATTTCAGAAGTTGTGACAAACAAATAGAGAGCTTAAAGTAGTCTGTAGAAAATTAAGATCAGTAGGTCACTGTCCATCTGCTGGACTCATCCTCTTCCTGTGCTGTCTGATTCAGACATTAAATGGGAGAGCGGTGCTGACGGATGACATTGCCAGGAAAACACAGAGACAGAGAAAGAGGTGGAGGCAAAAAGTAAAGACTGCCAGAGACAAACGAGAGAGAAAGAAACAAGGTGGTATAAAGGGAGATGTGTGATAACAGCTGATGCAAGATAGGCATGTATACACTATCATTTAGACATTAAAGATGAGCAAATTTTTTTTAAAGAAATTAATACTTTTATTCAGCAAGAATGCATTAAAGGACATGAATAACATGGATTTTTTTTTTTCTTATTTTAATATGTTCTTTGAGGTTTATTTATAATGTTAATAAAGTTTTTTGCACAAAAAAAACAACAACAAAAAACAAATAAATATGTGGAAAAATGATTATTTTCAACCGTCATTCTGACCCTCTATCTAAAACGACCTGTTTTAAGGGGCAGGTCCTTTAAAGCCGGACACACACTGTGTGTTTTTTAATAGGCCTAGTCCTTTATGATTATTGCTTGTAAGACTGTACGAACATGATGACATGTCACACTGTGGGATCTTAGTTGTCATTAATGTCAGACTGTACAATAGTCAAGATGAGTTAAAAATGGCTGCAAACAAGGAAACTTGTCCAGAGTTTTGTATTATCAAACCATACACGTTCAGTGATTGCGAGCTGCATTAATCCCGAGACACAATGCATGATTTTAGCAATCCTATAAGATCATTGCATGTCACACTCTGCGACATCAATCTAATAAACATGGCTACGACATGTGTGCAGACTGTACGATGATGACACCTACTGACTCGTACAAAACAACGTAGATTACTATAGAAGAATAAAGCGTCATCAGCATGCGCTAGTGATAAACAAAAAAAACATGATAAATCACACTTTAGCAGTTGTCGTTTTTATGTGTGCTGAAATAAAATTGGAAGTGGCGAAAGAGGAAGGCATAACAGCTTGAGGTAAGCAGTTTTATGTTTTAGCACCATGTCGCATTGATTTCATGTCACATTTTTATTGGTTTATTGGGTTGAAATGTTGGCTATCATGAAAAGTATATGAATGGCGGTAATACCAGCGTATTTAAGAAGAATAGTATAAGCAGCTGTATACACCCAATTATCATAGCAAAGGAAACATATCATATGAATTCCGTGAGCGGCGGCCAGGAGCGCCGGAGTTTATGGCAATTAGAAGAAATCTCTAGCATTAATTCTGATCATGGCTTGTCTTGAAAAACGAAAACAGTTTGACCTTCATCTTAGAAGAAGTCACACTGCAGGACTGTGCGCCAAATCTTCTGACACTGCCAGAATTTCGTCGGAGGTAAAATTTGATCGCAACAACCATTAATCGGCTGTCGGTGAACATGTCAAACTAGCGATCAACCAGCGATCAAAGATCAAAGATTTTAGCCTTGGATTATAGGAATCTTTTAGGATTTTCAAAATTTGCCTCTTGTCAAAATCACACAGTGTGAGCTGGGCTTAAGGCTTGTCAGTAATTGGCCAATGTTATGATTGGCTAACATCACTGCATAGGAAACAGTATCAACGCCCCCTTGCTATTGCATGTGAGTGTTTTGACAACATGATAAAAATAAAACTGTCATTTCCAGACAAAGCATTATGAAATCATTTACTTACGGTTTGTGATGCAGTTGCAGTCGGATCTAGTACTGCTTCATCTTGTTGCAACAAATGTTTCTTTATGAACTCTCCATGACACGGCCTCGTTTACAAAAAAAAAAAAGAAGCTCAGAACAATCCTCAGACACGATCCGGGATGCAATTAAAAATAAACTATCCACTTGTTCATTACGCTGGGATCCTTCTGTGCAAGTGCATGGACTGTGTCAGAAAGTGAACGCGCATCTGTATACTGTATCCAGTGTAGACAAGATAGCCACAGTGATTGCAATTTTTACTTGCTTTTGACACGACGTAACACTCGCATTCAGCGTAATCAGCGTTTTTGTGGCAGGACAGCAAAGTGACAGAAAAGCTATACCTGGCTAATAATACATGTAGGTTCACCCAAAAATGAAAATTTTATTATTTTCTCATCTTCATGTCATTCCAAACCAATATGTCTATTTTTTCTATGGAACACAAAAAGACCTATTTCACAGACTGTCCTGGATGCTTTTTTCATACAATGAACACAAATGGGGCTGAATATGAGTTCTCAAAAGAATAACCATATAAGAATGACAAAAGTGATCATTATAACTCTTATTATGGTGTAGAAAATTTTCCTCTTCACTGTAGTTCTCAGATCTCATTTGCATATAGTTAAAAATATGAGTCAAGATGCATCAAGCCACAATATCTCAAGGTGGCATTGTTGTATGTGAATAAGATTTGAGAAGATTCTGATTTAAATTCTATCCTTATATTGTTTCAAACAAGCTTTCAATAGGCTCCAGAAGACATGCAGCATGTAAGTTGTATTGTATTGTTATATTATTAAATTCACAAAAATTTCTACTGTATGGATCACTTTTATTATACTTTCTTCATGCTTTTTATAGTCCCCATTCATTTTCATATGGAAATAGAGCTGGGATTGAGACATTTTGTTGTTTTTTTGGCTCAGTTTAAGGCGAGTACATGATGACAGAACCATTGCTTTAAACTATTGCTTTAATGAAATAAAACGAAAGCAAAGAGAAGCTACAGGATATCCTTTAGAATGTGTTATATAAATCTACATGATCTCAATGCAAGCAACACTGAGTGGTTTCACACCTTTTATTTAAACATTTATAATAACTGTTTGCATTTCAAAACTTCAAGGTCTAACCCTGAGCTTCTGATTCTATGAACTAACTAAGCAACATTTAAAGCAGCAACATTTGTAAGAAATATAACAGAAGATGAGAAAGTGAGACACCAATCAGCACAAATACATTGTTAGTCTACAATGTGTAAGCATTGTGCAGCCTAACAATTAATACAATGTGCCATTTCTTCACTGATTTGTTTGTTATTCTTTAGATAGACATGACTTCATGTCTCCTTCCTATGAGGGGAAATGCTCCATGGCAGACTTGTGTGTAATGGTGTGCAGTGTTCAGTGGATGAGCGCCATTTAGACAAACCAACATGGAAACAACATTTCCACTTAGTAAAAATTTGTACAGAAAGCAACAATTTAAATTAAGGGAAATTTAAATGGTAAAAAAATAAAATGATTACAATGGCATACACTGAACAGCCACAACATTAACAGCACTGACAGGTGAAGTGAATAATATTAATTATATTGTAACAATGGCTCCTTCCAAGGGGTGAGATATATTAGGGAGCAAGAGGGGTCAGCTCTTGAAAAATGAGCAAGCGAATATATGTGAGTGACTTTGACATATGCATATGAGGAGCAAAGACTAGTACATCTGGTCTGATTACACAGTTAAGCTACTGTAGCTCAAATTGCTGAAAAACTTAATGCTGGCCATGACAGAAGGGTGTCAAAACCAGAGTATGTGAGCGGAGTGGAGTGTCAACAATTTCCCCTCCGCACTGCGTGCATTTAATAATTCGGGTTCACCATTTCCCACTCCCGCTACACACCTCGCTCACTGATATCAGAAACACCGCTCCGACTTTGCTCCGCGTCTAAAGTATTTCAGTATGTTTGAAATATTACAGTTCTGTTCATAATGTATATTAAAAAAATAAAATAACAGGAGCATTTCAAAGTGGCTTATTGGAACACTAGTGTTCAAACTTTTTTCCTACCGTGACAAGCTAATAACATGGTTTCATTAAAAGGTAGGCTATAACTGCTGCTTTTTGCTGTGCAAATTTTGTTTGTGATGAAAATAACAGTACGTTTTCGTCAGTTATTTTACCTACGAACGATCGATGCATTTCTTACAGATTTCTGCTCATTAGAAATCGGATACAGATGAAGTAGCACTGTAAGATTGCATTTGTTTGAATGCATTATTGAGAGAGCGATTGCGTGTGAATAAATGTCGTTGTACTTAGTTGTTGTTGTAGCATGTAAATCATGCTTTCAGCTGAAAATATTCAGTATCTAGAAGGAACAAACAAATTCCTTGAGAACTAACTTCCCGCTTATGTCCATTGCCGTCATCATAGCCTTCACAATCTTTCTGATTTGAGTGATCCTTCTCTATCTAGCTAGCTAAATATGTTTAACATGTGAATTCTTACTAAATATGCAGTTATGTTATGGGCTGTTGGCATGAATTGTACTCATGATGGAGCGGTGGTGGAGCGATCTTGGAGCGAGTGAAAACCACAACATTGCAGGTCATTGCTTACTTGCCCAAAAGATCCTAACCTCAGTTCTTGATATTTTAAGGCTTAGGTTTCTCCTTCAATTTAATTATGTTGTCATTGCTTTAAAAAGACATGCCCTAACATATAGATATATCCAAAGTTCTGGCATAAAACTCTAGATGGCGCAGTCCGATAGGTCTAACTCAATCTGACATAATGACATCATCACAAGGCGCAGCCGACTGGTTCTTTTTGTATCAGCAGCCAATGAGCTTGCAGCACAACATTCAAATACTTGGCTAGTGCTTGCTGTAGCAGCGCACTTCAGAACCCTCCACCTTCCCCAGCTCCACCTGTAAAGATCTGGTATGGGGTGATTCATGTATGCTATTTAGGGGTTATTTCATATACAGTATGTTATATGTGCAGCAGCAGTATCTTACATGTTGTGGATGTATTGGCAGTAGCAAGTCTCGGTACTTTCTTTGCCGCAGCAGCAGCATAGCAGATCTATTCCGCCAAGACCAAACACATTAACATTGTCATGTACATGGCAAGCACCCAATTAAGTTCGGCCAGTGTCGACAGTGGTATGACAAAGGGATTCGCTCCTTGGGTGATATAATGGTATAATGATAGGGCCTTTATACCTTTATACCTCTATACCTTTTATACCTTTCTATTCAGTTTAACCTGCAAAGCTCCACCTTTTTTTTTTTTTTTACTTACAGTTGAGGGCAGCCATGAAGGCTGTAGTAGGATGGTCGGTGCAGTGGCTAAACAAGCAGCAAAAACAGCAAAAACTCCAGAAATGTCCATGGAAAAATGGTTTTTAATTCCACGTGCCACAAATTCCAACAAGGTATAACAAGGACCATAGCAAAATGTCCATTGTAAATAAAGAATTTACTCAGGGGGAAAAAACAAACAAACACAAGAATAAAAGAGAAAAAAAACTAACAAAAGAAACTGTTCAAAATACAACTCAATACATAACAAAAATGGGATACACAGTTGGCTACTGGTCCAACAAACACCCTTCTTTTCTGTCTCTTCCAAACATTTCTCTGTTCTTTTATAATGTAATCTCCTCCTTCATTTTTCAAACTGACCAGTCGTAACACCTCATCAGTTACTAACGGTACATTCTACATTTTACAGAGGATTTATTACCTTACAGACAATACCTTGGCAATCATCACCTCTAACAAATTGTATTATTACCTTGAAAAACATCAAACATATAAACATTTATGAAATTTAGGCCTAAACATCCTTAATGGGCCAACTCCTCCCCTTCAGGGTAACATATAGTTGGCTTCCTGTTCGCGGGCCCCTCCTACTAGGCAGCTCCAGGAACCAGTAAGACAAAATACATGAACATTAATATACAAACATTGTTTGTCCAACTTCACCCTGAATATTTCACTCTGATAACAGTCACCATGGAATGTGCACCTTTCATGTGACTGCCACTTGAGTAAAACTAACCAAATAAAGATCTTACAAAACAGTTTGGTCTGGGTTTTTCTTTGAGTTGAAACATGAGTGCTATATCACATTTCTCCCCTTCACCCCCTCTGGATGGTCTGAGTTAGACAAACGGGATAAATAATCAGCAATAAAATTCTTCTTACCTGGACAGTGCTCAATTGTAAACACATATGGCTGCAGAGTCAGACACCAGCGCAGTATCCTTGAATTACAGAATTCCAGAATCTATTTCAATGCCCGATGATCAGTTCGTAAAGTGAATTCATGTCCAAGCAGGTAATAACGCAGGGAGTCCACTGCCCACTTAATGGCAAGGCCTTCCTTCTCAATTGTTGAGTATCTCCACTCTCTTTCAAAGAGTTTTCTACTCAGAAACAGCACTGGTCTTTTGTCATAAGCCTCTCCTTGGGCTAGTACTGCTCCCAGCCCAACCTCAGAAGCGTCCACCTGTACGATAAATCTTTTAGAGAAATCAGGACTCTGCAACACTGGTTCATGGCATAACAAGTCTTTGAGGGAATTGAAGGCTTCTTCACACTCATTGGTCCAAAAGAATTTAGCAGGACTCTTCTTGGTCAAATTAGTCAGTGGAGTAGCCAGTGATGCGAGATGGGGAATAAATCGTCGATACCAGCCAATTAGACCAAGAAAAGACCTCACCTGCTTTTTAGTTTGAGGAAGAGTAATGTTTTGAATAGTCTTAAGCTTTTCCACTTGTGGTCTGATCTGTCCATGTCCTAGCAAGTACCCCAAGTACCTCACCTGCATCTGAACCCATGAACATTTGGTGGTGTTGATTGTGATCCACTATATATCACCACATCGTCAAGGTAAACAGCTGCATACTGCTCACATCCTACCAGTACACGATCCATCAATCTTTTGAACGTGGCCGGTGCTCCATGTAAACCAAAGGGCATAACTGTATATTGGTATAACCCAGTGGGAGATCGAAATGCAGTATAGGGATCAATTGGCACTTGGCAGTATCCTTTACATAGGTCTAAGGTAGTCATATAGGATGCTTTACCCAGTCTCTCAATCAGCTCGTCAATCCGAGGCATTGGATAGGAATCGAAACACGATACACTGTTTAACTTTCTAAAATCAGTGCAGAACCTAATTCCTCCATCCTTTTAAGGAAACAGTACTATGGGACTTGACCACTCACTGTCGGACGGTTCTATAATCCCCATTTCCAGCATGGTCTCAATCTCAGACTTTAGCTGTTCTACCATCTTCTCCGGAACTCGGTAGGGTTTCTGCCGAATAGGAGTGGTGTCTTTCAAGATAGAGAGGGGAAAGATTGGACTGCCTCAGTTAGTTGCTGTTGTTGATGATTGTTCAAATGTGAGAGGCCTCCAGGAGCCTTTTGTGGTGATCGAACTGGCTCGATATCAGTTTCGTTCTCTTCCTCCACTACTGATCTCACCATCATCACTTGGTCTTTGAGATCTTGAGGGCCTTCGAGATCAGACACCCTCTCCTTGAATTCCCTCAAGAGATTAACATGTAGGACTTGTTTAGGCAGCTTTCTTTCGGGACATAAAATTTCATAGGTTACAGAGCCCAGTTTCTCTGCTGTCCATCCCTCTTTAAGCACGTCCAGGGGCCCACAAACTTGCCTGCCAAACAAAAGCTCAAAAGAAGAGAAACCGGTTGAGCATCGAGGGACCTCTCTATAGGCAAAGAGGAGAAAAGGAAGCCATTTATCCCAATCCCTCCCAGACTCATCAACAAACTTCTTAAGCATGTTTTTCAATGTACCATTAAAGCGTTCTACAAGGCCATCTGTTTGAGGGTGAAATGGCATAGTTCTGATTCTCTTAATCAGGGACGTGCACAGACATTTTGAGGGGCAGGGGCTCAAGAGGAGAAAAGGACACTTCTTACAAACAAAACGTTAAATGTATTAGGGGTGTGCAATATTGACAAAAAACATATCAATATTTTCTGGGATTTTATCGATAACGATAGACAATATTTTGCTGAGTGTGTTATTGTGCTGATATCTTAAGGACTACCGTGGACAGCTGACTCCTAAAGTTTTTGATATTCTGCATACCAAGCAAATTAAATCAGTATTGACAAAATTGCAATGCAGAGAAAACACAGAAGCTGCATTAGAAGTGGCATTTAGATGCATTTACACACTGTTTAATGCAGGACATGAATGCATTTCACCTGCAGTTACAAATGCATTAATACAGTTTTTATATTTTAAACATAAAATGTTGAATACTGATATTTGAAATTATAAAAAAAATAAATAAATAAATGAAAAGATACTTTAAATATGAAATTAAAACTGCCAGTAGGTGGCAGCAAGTCACTGTTAATAAGTGAGTCGTGACTGAACCGAATCATTTAAACAGTTGATCCATTCAGGAACAAAACAGCTGTTGCTCAGAGCAGAGTCCTGCACGCGGGCGGGTATGGGTGAACCGCAAAAATTGACGTAACGGGTGGAATAATATTGACGTGTCAGGTGAGGTGCGGGTGCGGGTTGGACTGGTGACAGGCACGGGCGGGTTGCGGGTACAATTATAACCAAGACTATTTCGACTTAATCAAGTACACGCTAATAGGCAGCTCCTTTCAAATTGTCCCGTGCTTGTGTTCGCGTGCTCTGTCTGAAGACCGGGCTTCTACAGCGGGATTTGCAAACACTGAGCACTGTAGCCAATCAACAGCTGTATTGACATTGATTGACAGCTGTAGGTCTAGTGATTATATTAAAGGGAGCGCTCTTTGCTCGCTTTTCTGTAGTTAATCTATTCACAGTTTGAATAAAAGCTTTTCACAGTTTGAATAAAAAAAAAAAAATCTATTCACAGTTTGAATAAAAGTCTATTTCTCATTCTAAAATAGGCCTAGCACATATTCAATATGTTATAAAGTTCATATTTGACTAATCTAAGCCTTTTAGACCTGTTTAAAATAGATTGGCAATAGTTTTATATTGTTTTCACACGTTGAATGTTGTGCGCACTCTCTCTCTCAGTCTCTCTCTCTCTCTCTCTCTCTCTCTCTCTCTCTTTCTCTCCCGACACTGCTGCCAGTCCTACATATTTTTATGCAGCCTATAAAGTTAATTGTTTTTATACGTTATGAAGGAAAAGCTCATATTTGGCTTATTAATCTAAGCCCTTTAGACCGGTTTACAATAGATTGTTCACATGTATGCAATAGTTTTATATTGTTTACACGTTGAATGTTGCTTTCTCTCTCTCTGTTAACTTGTTGGGTTGCGTGTGTTAAATGTTATTATTAATTTTTAAACGCATTAACTCATTAACTCAGAATGACTTGTTAATTGCTTGTTACATTAACCATAAAATAAAGGTGTTTTGTCTGCCTTATGCAGATTTAATGCGGGTGCGGTTCGGGTCGCGGTTTTTATGTCAAACAGGTCGGGTCGGGTTTGGAATTAAATTAGTGTTGCTGTCGGATAACAGGTCGGGTATTCGGTTAACTACTGCGGGTGCGGGTTTATCAAACAGGACCCGTGCAGGACTCTAGCTCAGAGACGCAAATTGAAATTATATTTGTTGGTGAAATAGAGCAAAAACAGTCAATATTGTGTCTAAAACGTATGTTAATATTAAATTCTTGTTTATTTAACTGCTGTATAAAATCAATATCACATTTGTAATCATGTTGCTTTTTGGTGGGGAAAAAAAATGTCAGTCTTCGCGTGATACTGATTAACTATTTGAAATTATATAAATATATACATTTCTGCCCCTATATCTTGAATTTTGTGATCATTCTTAATCTAAATGTATTTTAATAAACTGAATCATGCAGTAAAAGAACGCACACTGGTCTAACCTACTAGACTTCCTATTGCCTTAGCTAAACTTCAGCTAACTTACATGGTAGCTCTCTCATGAGTCATGGATGTAGCAAGACAAAATAACTATATTTGCCTTTTGTCTTTTGGATAATTAGCTGTAAATTTGAGGCACAGGTAGCTTAGTTTAGCACCACTCACCTCCACACCAAGACAAACACTACTGGAGAGGGAGGGAGGGCTTCACTTCTGCAGTTCTCTGCCTGTCTGTGATGTGCATGTGCCGATCAATGTGTGGTACACTGCTGTGCTGCGCACACCTGCGCCGAGACGCGGAGACGTGGTGGGGAGAAAGGCATTGGAACTCGACAGAGTCTCAGCATTTCCTGACCCGACCTGATATTTTGATTTTCTATTTGTTTGACAGGGAAAGCTGTGCACAAACAGAAACACACATGCACACATATATACATATATTCATTTATTTATTTAAAAAAAAAAACTCCCCAGAAAAAAGGGCACTTCCTCTCAAGGAAGAAAAAGGCAGGTGCTCAAGCCCCCTTTTATGTCTATGTGTGCACGTGCCTGCTCTTAATGCCTACTTGCTTGTACAGTAGCTTGCTTGTATCAGTTTAGCTATAAAATTTGTTCCCTGATCTGTAATAACTTCAGAGGGAACTCCAACTCTGGAGATCAAATCAGTCAAACATCTCACAATGTGCTTAACTTGGATTGAAAGCAAAGGGTACACCTCTGGATATCTAGTAGCACAGTCACAGATTACCAGTGCGAATTGGTGACCCGAACTACTCTTCACCAAAGGGCCTATTATACCCATCCCTATACCATCAAATGGAATTCCAATTATAGGCAACGATTGCAGATAACTTCTATCTGATTTACAAACAGGTGCTACCATTTGACATTCAGAACAAGTTTCACAGTATTCTTGCACATCTTGATACATTTTTGGCCAATAAAATCTTTGACCGATTCGTTTGTGTGTTTTCTGTTGGCCTAAATGTCCTGACCAAGGGATGGTGTGACCCAGATGTACAGGTGCATCTCAATGAATTAGAATGTCGTGGAAAAGTTAATTTATTTCACTAACTCAACTCAAATTGTGAAACTTGTGTATTAAATAAATTCAATTGCACACAGACTGAAGTAGTTTAAGTCTTTGATTCTTTTAATTGTGATGATTTTGGCTCACATTTAACAAAACCCACCATTTCACTATCTCAACAAATTAGAATATGGTGACATGTCAATCAGCTAATCAACTCAGAACAACTCCAAAGGTTTCCTGAACCTTCAAAATGGTTACGCAATAGCCTATACAATCATGGGGAAGACTGCTGATTTGACAGTTGTCCAGAAGACAATCATTTACACCCTCCACAAAGAGGGTAAGTCACAGAAGGTCATTACTGAATGGTTGGCTGTTCACAGAGTGCTGTATCAAAGCATATTAAGTGAAAAGTTGACTGGAAGGAAGAAATGGGGTAGGAAAAGGTGCACGAGCAACAGGGATGACCACAAGTTGAGAATACTGTTAAACAAAGCTGATTCAAACACTTGGGAGAGCTTCACAAGGAGTGGACTGAAGCTGGAGTCAGTGATCAAGAGTCACCACGCTCAGACGTCTTCAGAAAAAGGGCTACCAAGCCACTTCTGAAACAGAAAAAATGTCAGAAGCATCTTACCTGGGCTAAGGAGAAAAAAACTGGACTGTTGCTCAGTGATCCAAAGTCCTCTTTTCAGATAAAAGTAAATTTTGCATTTCATTTGGAAATCAAGGTCCCAGAGTCTGGAGGAAGACTGGAGAGGCACAGAATCCAAGCTGCTTAAAGCCCAGTGTGAAGTTTCCACAGTCAGTGATGAATTGGGCTGCCATTTCATCTGCTGGTGTTGGTCCATTGTGTTTTCTGAAGTCCACAGTCAACACAGCCATCTACCAGGACATTTTAGAGCACTTCATGTTTCCTTCTGCTGACAAGCTTTATGGAGATGCTGATTTCATTTTCCAGCAGGACTTGGCACCTGCCCACACTGCCAAAAACACCAAAAGTTGGTTAAATGACCATGGTGTTGGTGTGCTTGACTGGCCAGCAAACTCACCAGACCTGAACCTCAAAGATAATCTACGGAGTATTGTCAAGAGGAAGATGAGAGACACCAGACCCAACAATGCAGATGAGCTGAAGGCCACTGTCAAAAAAACCTAGGCTTCCATACCACCTCAGCAGTGTCACAGACTGATCACCTCCATGCCACGCCGAATTGAGGCAGTAATTAAAGCAAAAGGAGCCCCTATCAAGTATTGAGTACATATACAGTAAATGAACATACTTTCCAGAAGGCCAACAATTCACTAAAAATGTTTTTTTATTGGTCTTATGAAGTATTCTAATTTGTTGAGATAGTGAATTGGTGGGTTTTTGTTAAATGTGAGCCAAAATCATCACAATTAAAAGAACCAAAGACTTAAACTACTTCAGTCTGTGTGCACTGAATTTATTTAATACACGAGTTTCACAATTTGAGTTGAATTACTGAAATAAATGAACTTTTCCACGACATTCTAATTCATTGAGATGCACCTGTAAAATAATCTGATGCAGTGCTTTGGGTACTACCAGTCTAGGATTCTCTGTATCAGCCAGGTACAAAAGGTTGTTCTTTAAAATGTACCGGTCCCCCCAAATTTTGGTACACCCACAGGCTTGCCATCTACCTCACACAACTTTTGGAACAGGGGCTGTAAAGTGACATCTGCCTTTTCCAACTCCCTAAAATTATCAGGAACCTGCCAACGGGAGTTAATCAGCTCCAACTCAGGGTCAGGGAGATTGGGTAAGCTGTCTTGTGCCTTATCTTTCCCCTTATGCTTTTCTTCTTGTCTCTGTCTTTTACTTTTCTTTTTACCTTTCCCCACAGTACTAAACAAATCAGCATCAGCATTAGGAAGGGGTTGTAACCCTTTAGTCTGGGAACGTGTAACTACTGCACACAATTTAGATACTGAACCCACCAAATCAGTTAAATAAGGAAAATCTTCCCCGATCACTACGTCATATGCTAACTTCTCAACCACACCCACCCTCAAAAGGTATGCCTGTTCATCTATCACCATAGAGACATCTGCAGTTGGATAGATTTGTTCATCCCCATGTACACATCCTAAACATACAGTATTACCATAATTCAGCATTTCACAATTCAAGAAGTCAGATTTCACCAGAGTTTGGGTACTACTTGTATCAACCAGAGCCTGAGCAGGTTGACCATTAACAATTACCATTATAAGGTGGCTATGTTTCTCTGTAGGTTTTGATGGTACACCAAAATCCTCAATCCTGGGAACATAATGTAGCAAATTAGCTCGAAAGGGGAATATTTATAATTAATTATAACTGGTTATAATTAATAATAAATATTTAGATTAGATATTAGAATTAACTGTAGCAGAATCGATATTACAATTATTTGATCTGACCGTCCACCGAGCAGACAATATAATTATTTATCAGTTCTAGGAAAGATTATTTTCCTGGCCAAGGAACAATAGCCTTCCTACTTATACAGTACTAGCAGTAGTTTAGCATGTAGCAAGGAGCACATTCAGTGACTTCGAATTGTGAGCAGCACACAGAGACAATCAATTTGTGAATATAAGAGATTTAATAAATGTAACTACAGCTAACATACAACTAAATTAAGCAAAACACATATATACAGAATGAAGGAAAGCAAGGAAGAGAGAGAAAAGAGCAAAAGAATGGCAGTATTTCACAACAATTAACCACAACCTAATGAGAATCGTCAGAGAATTCAAAAATCACCTTAAACAGGGGATCAAACTTAAAACACGCATCTAAATAGTTGTAAACGGTTACTTGCATTGGCTTTGCTGCGGAACAAGAGTTCTGTTGCGATAGACGACGAATCCTTTAGGAGTGAGCTGAAGGTTTTTCCTCTGGTTCTTCTTGAAGAAAGGAAAGTCCACAGCAGATCGAAAAAAAGTTATTTGAAGGTAAAACTACTAGAAGGTTAAACTCAAGAGGAGAGTTTAGAGCGTGTCCGTCTCAAGAAGAAGAGTTTCTGAGCGTCGATTAGTCTGAGTTCAGAACTTTTGATAGTTCATAGCCGCACCCATTTTGTGGGTGGAGGGGCCAATCAGAGGCATGCATTTTGAGTGGGAGAAACCTTCTTTGTCTCCGTTTATGGCCCATTTACATTTTTATTGCTAGTCTGGAAGTTGGTGCAGTTTTAATTCAAAACATAGTAAGAATTGTTTGATGCATTTCACGATCACATAGTGTACATCATTGTGTGAGAAATAAAGAGAAGGTTTTGATACCAAGAAAGTAACCTCCAGATGATATTAAAGCAGAGATACACTCATACACTTGAATATAGGCATTTAAAGTCTAACTAATACAAGCAAAGGGTTTTAACTAGGTTAATATAATAGGGGAATATACATACAACACATGCATATAGCAGATACATTTATAACTGCTTAATTATGGCCTAAATAAAGAAAATGTCTTTAGGTGTGTGTGTGTGTGTGTGTGTGTGATATGTATTGGAAATTATGGAGACACACAACTGGTCTGGTGCCTGGCACGGGGGTCATTCCCTCCTCTTTGGAATGTGTTTGAAGTTTGATAGGGACACCATAGAGGTGACCTGCTTAGCATCTTTTTGATAGTGGGGAAAAACCATCAGCAATTTAGCACCCATATAAATGTAAACGGTGAGGCCAGATTTGTAATTTATATGCAAATGTCAAAAGGCTAAAAGGGTCTTTTAAGGCATAAAGTGTAAACAGCCATCAATGATCCTAAGCAGACGCTACAATAACATGTTAGTCACTTTGGGTTTTCTTAATGGACAAAGAGAGGCCTTATGTCCTATGTGCAGGTTGTTGACAATAAAAACAGATCAGGGTTGCGTTAGAATGTTTACCAGACACAGTCACAGTTTTATCAATAGATTCCTCAACTTTATCATTCCCCATAGTACATTTGTTGGTTCGTGGTGGATCTCGATGTGCAGCCCTGTACCTCTCTGCCAGCCTTGCAGCTTCTTCACCAGTCTGTGGTTGATGTTCTTTAATCCAGACTCTCACGTCTGGATGCAACACTTGCAAATACTGTTCCAATATGATGGTTTCCCCCAGCTGTTGCTTGCTCTTCACTTCTGGCTACATCCACCTCATATACAAGCCTTTGATGCGATTGTAGGTTTCTCTTACACTTTCTCCATTTGGCACAGTCAGGCTCCTGAAGCGCAGATGATATGTCTCCTCAGTTACGTTGTATTTGTCCAATACTGCAGCCTTGATGTCATCATAGGAGCGTTGTTTGTCCATGTTCGCATAGGCCTCCAAAGCTTTGTCTGTCAACAAAGTTATCACTCGGGCTGCCTACTCGTTGGCTTGCCATCCCCACGTTCTAGCAATACGTTCGAACCGCACAAAGAAACTCTCCACATCCTCACTTTCCACGAAGTCGGGAATTCGAGGTTCATGGTAGTGTCTGAAGGATGTTACAGGTGGTGGTGACATATGTGACACTGGACAAATACGTCACAGAAGTCAGTTAATTCTCAGCACATAGAGACTCTTTCACCTAGATATCACATTATAGAGACTGTGTCTGTTCCCCGAACTAGAAAATACAGAAAACGTCCAAACCAAAGTAAGAGTAACAATTTAATTGATGTTCAACAAATAAAAAACAGATTAAATACAGATAAACAAATGATAAAGCTTGGCTTATTGAATATCAGGTCCCTTTCTACAAAAGCACTTTTTGTAAATGATATGATCACTGACCATAAACTAGATGTGCTTTGTTTGACAGAAACCTGGCTAAAACCAGATGATTACATTACTTTAAACGAGTCTACCCCCCAAGATTACTGTTACAAACATGAGCTGCGTCCAAAAGGCAAAGGGGGAGGTGTTGCTACAATTTATAGCAACATTTTCAGTATTTATCAGAGGTCGGGTTTCAAGTATAATTCGTTTGAAGTAATGGTGCTTCATATAACATTATCCAAAGAAACAAGGGTTAATGATAAATCCCCTGTGATGTTTGTACTGGCTACTGTATACAGGCCACCAGGGCACCATACAGACTTTATTAAAGAATTTGCTGATTTTCTGTCTGAGTTAATGCTGGCTGCAGATAAAGTCCGAATTGTTGGTGATGTAGCATTTGGACCAATCAGACACACATTTATTCTAACATTGATTTAACAAATAGATTAGATTTAGATTAAAACAGTCACAGACCCCTCACCCAACACACATTCTGGGTGCCGTATGTCTGTGAACGCAGTCCAGGCCCCTGGCTAGCATGGCAACCAGGAGACTTTTGTCAGGCCAGATAAGCTTTACGACCTAATGGTATGTAGAGAGCTCTCTTTCTCACTACACTTTCCATAGGAAAGACATGTAATGCACATAAAAATGGACTCTTCTCTAATTAATTCATTGAAAAACCTTTCTTTGAATGAACACACATATCCTCAGGTCATTGTATACTGTTCGTGTATATTGTCTTTTGTACTGTATCCTGTTTTATGCATGATTATGATAGATCACTAGTTAATATTACCTCACTTATATCATGTTTGATCTCTATCAATTCATCTTCGGATGATCTAATTGAGAGTATATATTATATGTTGCTACCTATGCAACATATAAGTGTTCTAAGAATCTTTAATAGTTTGTATATCCCCTATTAATCCAACCCCATGCAAATTGCCATGCTCAGAGACAAAGAGTCGTAAAACCTTCCCTCCAAGGAGACTGGAGCCCATTGGCTCTTTGACTCCCCAGAGGTGTGACCTCCATACCAGATAAAGGTCTCATTCACAGGTCCGGCCCTCTCTTCTAAAAACCTTTTTTCTAAAAAAACCTCTTCTGCAAAAAGCTCTTCTGATGGAGAGCCCGAACCAGCGCGGGCATGCCCGGTCGGCCCAACATAGAGCCTGGGAGATGACTCTTGACCACAAAGACCCAGTCTGCGGATCTGTTAGACCCTAAGCGGATGAGGAGGATGTGAGCTGGAACTCGTCTGGACCCTTAAGTTATTGTGCCAGGCTTATGGCCTTGTCTTTCCATTCAATCAAAGCTCCTCGGACCTCAGCAGATCTCTTTCTTAACTCTTTTTCCACTCCCTACCTGGAAGAACATTTCTACCTCAGAACATCTTTGGAAGTCATCACTCTTCAACCTGGAAGAACGTGATCGCGAGTCCAAAAACCTTGAAACCATCAAGACTTTTCATCCGAGACCGCATTCCGTCACGACAAAAGGAAGTGCAAGTATAGTACATTTAACTAAACGAAACAGAGGTTTAGTATAAGTTATAGAAACGGCGCTGGTGGTTTTACTCAGGTGGTTAAATGACTTTTTCCATAACTGCATTCTCTGGTTTTCCTGATGGTTTCATCCATCAACTCTCATTAGCCCTTTCCCCATGTATGAGCGATTGTTTGTTTGTTTGTTTGTTAGACTAGTTTGCGTTAGTGTTTAGTTAATAAAACTCTTGTGCACAAATTACATGAGTTTCTGATTCTGCCTTGCATATTAATGTCCCTTTACGATTTTGACCCTTGCTACATGCTCTAATGCATTAATAGGAAGATATTTTCTGTGGCCACGGAAATATCCTTTCTTAGAGTTGATATGAATTTACACTGAATGTTCACTGGACGAACAGATCAGCTGATGGCAATTTAACTCTGCGACAGTTATTACTGTCAGCCGATATAAATAATTGTAATTAATCATAATTAATTGTAATTATTTATATACAATTCCCTTTTTGAGCTAATTTGCTACAGATGGTGGAGAACGGTGGCAATCGTTTAAACATTATTTACAAGCAGACTCAGTATCAACCTTGTGTGTTTGTCTCATAAATTTTATTAACGTCCTACACATGCAGTTTCTGATAAAATCAGATAGACTATAGCTTGAATGCACCTTACTATGAGCAGCAGAAGTTTATCAATGCTATAATACATGTTTAAATCGTACAATAAGGAACTAACCTGATATTAGTGAAGAAGTCCTAATTTCTGTTGTTAGTAGAGCATAAGACTTCTCTGACGAAAAATCCCAGATTAACAGCCCATATAGATGGTACCAGAATGAATTAATCTGATTTTGGGTGAAGAAAACCCCATTTCAGCTTTAAATGTGTAAGTCTTCTCTGATGAAGAAAACTCAGATTAGAATCCCACATAAAAGAATGAATTAATCTGATTTTGGGAGAAGAAAACCCCATTTCAGCTTTAAATGTGTAAGTCTTCTCTGATGAGGAAATATCAGATTAGCGGCACAAAGTAATCTGCGTGGCGAAGGAAACCCACTTGCAGTGATATCAAAACTGAGCGACGAAGAAAACTCGCTACAGGATATTTAGTTAATTGGTGATTTGAGCGATGTTCCTCATCTCCCCGAGTTAAGGCTTTCTTGTAACCTTCGCATATCATTGTAGTCATTGAAGTGATGCAATTGAATAGCGAATTAATGGTGTAATTCTAGCCTAGCTAACTAGTAATTCGCCATGGTCTGTGAAGTGAATGTGCTGTTTTGATTTGTGAATGAAGTTGTATGCGACACGTCATAACTGACTGTTATGCACCGCGTGAGCTCCCATGCATGTTTACAGCAGCACAAGTTCTGCTCCACTGTTGTAAACTCGCATCGGTCTCTTAGCAACGTCTGACCCCGGAAGTGGAGAGCAGCCTCTTCTGGTTCAATCTGATAACAGCACACACGTCACAGACCCCTGTGTAAACAAACAACTAGTATAGCCTAGTGTAGCCTAAAGCTAACTCTCTTAGCTGCCGCACAGGCATTTAAGCTAAGCCCTTTACCTCAACTGTTAACTGTTAGCATCCGACTAACACTTAAGATACTTGTGAGTGTAAAGTGTAACCACTCCTCTCTCTCTCTCTCTCTCTCTCTCTCGCCCTCACTCTTGGTTTCACTTTCTGTTTGTGCTATCACCTTCTGCCAGATTCAGGTTGGCCCCTTTTCACATACGTTGGTCCTAGTTGTTATTTTTATTTTGACTTTATTCTACCTCTCTTTGATTTCATTTCATTCATTTACTTTTATCTTGAATGTACACATTCAGCTACGTTGATTTTACCTAAATCTGAGATTTAATTAGATCAATTTGTTTTTTTGTTTTTTTATTTCTTTTAGTTGCCTAAAGCTATTAGGACATTTTCATTTTGCCTTTACCTTATTTTAGTTATTTGACCATCACCATCTTCCCTCTCGGTATAGGATTAGAGCAGTTCTAGCAACTGTTGTCCCCTTAATGAACTGTACAGGTTATTAGTAGCCTAATTCCTGTCTCTTCTATTGCCCTCCTTACACCAGGCCTCTGAGCAGATAGAAAAACTTCCTATTGTTTCTATTTATTTACCTTGAGGTGTTTGATGTTCCCTGCTAGCGTAGCTAACAGTCTCCCTAGGTTTTATGACCCTCCTACATTCCTTTGAACAAGTGATAACTGCTTAGTCATATCTCCTAGCTTAAACTAAATAAGGAAAGCCCTTCATTCTCTCTTTATCTCTTCCTGAGTTTATTTCAGTCTTGTTTATTTGATACCTTCATAGTGACCAAACCTGTGAACCATCAGTGCTTTGAGTAATAGTTTGACCACACGTATAGCCGGTCATTAGCTGACCACTGCTTACAGCCCCGTCAACAGAACTACTCAAACCCTCTCCTTGTGTGCTTAGCACCCTACCTCACTAGCTGCCCCTCACTAGCTTGTCACACCTTACACGGCCTAGCCTTTCCCCATACAGATAGCCTAACACCTCTGTACGTACTTGTACTTGCCTTCTGCCTCTCTCTCTCTGGTGTTATCCCAAGCGTGCCAGTGTCTCTCAGACATTCCACAGACATCCAGCCCGGCCAGCTCACCAGGACCAGCTGAAAAACCCGGCAGAGCACGGTGATGGACATCCTTCAGCCGAAAGCAGTCAATGACCTGCAATGGCAGAGAAAGAAACAGCGAGACTGTGACACAAGTGGACACCTGACACCCAGCCTGAACCACCAGTAGCTGACAAGCATCATCTTCTCCTTGGTCCACTCCCTCAAGGGCCTCAGACAGGAGGTAAATGAACTGAACCTGCAAGTCACAGAGTTCTACAGGGAACTGACACCCGCTCAGCGAGAGAAGGCACAGAATGGATGCAAGGAACCTTACAGAATGGCACAACAGAAGGAAATCACCAGTCTTCAAGAGGCTCTAACAGCTGCTGGACACCAAGCGCAGCTGGAAAAAGCCATCAGACAGGACTTGGAAAGAGAACTGTTTCACACAAAGTCACTTTTAAAAACAGCGTATATGGAACTTAATGAGAGCAACACCAGAGCTAAGGCCTTAGAAGGCCATCTGCATGCAGCCAGAGCTGAAGTCCACACCCTGACTCAGAAATTCTGCAACATTAAAGAGGAGCTTGACATGGTTCAGAGAGAACTGAAACAGTCTTACAAACTGTTCATGGACTCAAGTAACAGGCACCCTGATGCACGTCACACGGCCAGCAGTGCAAGCCCCCTTACTCCCGTACACAGATACGAAGGGGGGAACCAAAGCTCTCTGTTTGACACTTCACAAGTCAGCTTCCTGAAAACCTCTGCAGCTGTAGAAAGAAAGGCAAGCCTTGAAACAGTACATGGAGTGACACTCAAAGACCTCAACCGAATGGCCAGAAACATCCCTGCATTCACACCAGAACTTGCAGGAGACAATGATGTTTACGCTTACTTAAGAGAGATTGACTTTCACCTGCAGTCAGTGTGAAACACCAAGATAGACTCTATCTGCTCTGGATCACCGCTAGCCCTGAAGTGCGACGCTTCCTGGCGCGACAGCCAGAACACATCCAATCGGACTACCAGCAGCTTAAACAAGCTATCATAAAAGAATTCTCAGACCCAGAATTTGAACACGGACTGATCGCTGCCCTAGCCATCGAACAGGGCCGTCATGAAACTCCCCGTGATTACTACCACAGACTTCGACAAGCTTACTTCGGAGCTCGCAGTGAACCTGGGATGGAGGAGGACCCCGGCTTTAAGAGCCTTTTCCTCCGAAACCTCCACCCCATTGTAAGTCACCATCTTGGCATTATGGCGTGCCACACAATGCCTATTCAACAACTGCGTGACCTGACACAGAAGGCCTTTAACAAGCACAAGGCCTCTACCAAAGGTGTTTGTAAGACCCCACTGATTCTGAACTGCACAACCCAGAATCCAAAGCAGGCCCCAGAAGGCACCCAGCATTGCCACAATGTAAGGCCCTTCTACAGGAAGCCACTAGCCAGCGGAGGACAGAGCCGTCACCGTGGCAACAGACCTAGTCCCCAGGCCAACCACTGGCAGAGACCATGGAAAAGGCCATCCTCATCCTGCAAACACCACGGCATGTCCAACGACAGTCCGCCACAACATCCTCCTTCACACCCTTCACACAGGTGCCAAACGGATGCTGCACAAGGACAGCTGAACACACCTACTTCTGAGTTACAGGAGCTGCTGACACTAGCAAAAGAGTTCCTTGAACAAAACTCAAGTGAGGAGTACAGGGACAGACAAACATCTGACTCCTTGCCTGACGCAGCACAGCAATGAGACAACTCCAAGCACCAATCGGGTAAAGTCAAACGAAGCCAAGGTGAACTCAATGTCACAAATGAACTGAAATATGCATGCAGACCACAAGATGAACAGACAGGGGAAACACAACACAGAATTTCCCCTGACAAGCAGGCCCAGGCCCCCTTAGCCAAGAGTCCAAACCTGCGATGGGGGGGGAGGGCCCACTGTTCACACTTCAACAGCCAGCAACTACAGGGGAGTGGGGCAGGGACCCTTCCAGAGGATCACTGCAGGCGCACACATCGTGTGGCCCCACAGACCCCAACAAGCTGGCCAGAGACAATACAACCATCAACCTAAATACTGCAGAGGGCCACAACACTCGCCCACCTGCAAAACATGGATATTTATGCTTGAACTCTGCCCAATATGACCACGCAAGACAGACTATCTGCTCTGGATCACCGCTGGCCTTGAGGCACCCAACATCCTGTACCAGCAGTCTGAACCTGTCAAAGCGGATTACAAAAACTACAAGAAGCCTGCTACAGCCAGCTCTGAATCTACGGCAGATGACAGAACAGGCCACAAGGGAGGAAGGCTTCAACTCCAGAACCTTCTCTCCTCCTGAAATCCGGATCACATTATGAGTCACCACCCAAGCGCCATGGCCTTCCCCCGCACAATCACCACCTGACATCTGCGGAACTCAGCCCATATGGCCTACAGAGAACACAGCGCTGCCTCCATAGAGACTGTTAAAATCCTGCCTATCTCTGCACAGTACCCAGAACTGATTCCGGAGAGCACATGGGCCAGCAACAGAGATCTTGAGAACATTAAAGGAACTGATCCTAAGAGTGGCCTCACCGGCCGGACGAACAGGATGTATCAGCCTATCAGACTCCTTTTAACTACGAGTGGCATGAGAAACCAACAACCTACCAGAATGCTTTCCTACTCAGAGAAACGCTAACTGGTCATGGCACCCAGACAGCACATCAGCAGACGGCTGACCACCCATGACAGGCCCTCTTTTCTCCAGCATAGACCTGCTGTATTGTTTTGAGCCCCAAAGGACTTTAACCATTCATAGAACTGGACTCAAGTGCGGGAACGTTCACCTTTCCAGCCAGCAAAACTCCGGGCTGAAGTGTGAGAACCACTGCCACTCCAGCCAGACAGGTCCCCCGACAGACTGTCAGGTCGCCGAGGTCACGGGAAAATCTCACAGCCAGCCATGAGGACATGGCCTGAAGCCTCACACGCTTCAAAGCACTCACCGAGCACACACCAGACCTGCCTTCGCAAATAAGTGGACGAGTTTCCCTATGACACCTTGCAACCCCCTGGGGAAGCCCTGTCAAGTGCAGGAACTTCCTGCAAGATCATACCAGTCGTTTACTCTGGTGAAAATATGAGACTGCAGTACCAGCATACACAAAAGGGGAACAGACAGCGACAGTGTGACACATAGACAGCGTGGCCAAACCCTCAACCACACACCTTCCAGGGAATGGAGGGAACCTGGCCCCACTCTGAGCCACACCCCCTTTTCTAAGAGACATCCTGCACCTGCCGACAACTGCCAGAGCCAAAGCTGCTCTTCACAAGAGGCAATGATGCAGAGCTAATGTCAACTACGTGGACTCACTCAAGACCATATTACATCATCAAACTCAAATGGCATCTGCATTCTACACCATGCCTGATTTACCCTCATCCCGAGGAGTTTCATCTGACAGCTGGATTCACCAACTATTGCCTTAGTCCTGGTCTACACCAACAACACAGCCAGAACTAAAGGGGGGTTGCCACTTCAGCAGAACACTGACTCAAATTATGCCAAGCTCAGCTTCACATGCCACCTCCTTGGCTAGGAAAAAGATGACTTTGAATTTGGGGGGGGGGGGGGCCCACAACGCACCTTGTGCTGGACACCACAGTACTAGAGACACTTATGAGACACTAAAACAAATAGCATACAGGGCTGGCATACAGCAAGATGTGGTGGAATGTGTCAGAGCATGTCAGGTTGCTGTCAATTCCAAACAGCAAACCTTAACCACAAAGCCCCCACGACACACTCCACTTTGGGTTTGCAATCACTGTAATGACACTTAGCTGTCTCACCACATATGGGCCTATAACACCATTGTAAAATAACTTTAGGAACTTAGCTATGATTTAATCTTTATTTTGAATTTTGGCTTTACGAAATTGCATCGTAAAGATAGATCTTGATTTGATTAATTTCTATTAATCAAAACGTATAGTTTATACCTTTTAACGGCTCGTCCAGCGAGACAATTTTAACAATTTTAACAATGTTAACAATTTTGTTTATCTTGCTTGTGGCCAACAATAAAACAAACAAAATAGTAATTTATCAAATTTGAGCAGGGTAGCAAGGGTCGACAGCGCAAGAGAGTAACTGAATCAAATATAAAACACAGACAATGCTCTATACAATGAGATAAGTTTATTGAGCTACTTCTAAGATTACATGAGACTAAATCATCTAAACACACACATACGACCACACACACCCACACACACACAAATGACGGAGTTATGCAGAATTATGAGTTATGAAGGAAGTCTCAACTTCGGTGGTTATCAGAAAGTCAACAAAGCAGAGCTTAGTTCTATCTTTCCATTAACAACAACTTTGCGCCATTTTCAGCCAATAGATAAGAGATTTGTTTTACTTGTTAGGTTTGCTGCAGAGTCTGGTCTCGTCTCTTTGAGGGAATCCCCGGGCTTAGCTGATTGGCTGGCGAACTGTTGTTGGTCTGACGTCTCTTAGGGAATTCCGCCTGTGATTGGCGGGTTGCCTTTCTGGATGAGACGCGCTCGAAGTTCTTCTTTTCCTTTCTTGGTTGCAGAAATTTTCTTGAAGAGCTTGAAGTTTGGAATGGTGATGGTTTGATGCGGCGTATGAGCCCACAAGTTGAAGCAGTTTTCAAACCATGGCAAAGAGCGTTTGAGTTTAGTTGAACATTAGAATTTAAGCAGGCCACTTTGGGCCCGCCCCGGAGCTGGGATACCAATCCGCTTGTTGCAAGGTGGAGCTCAGCTTCCTAGGCTCCATTTCTCTGCATAAATTAACGAGCTGCCCGTGTAATCACGTGACAGAAAATCCTTGCAGGGTTTTGTTAATAATCTTGATAAACGTTATAACGTTACGGGATTTACCTAATTTCTACATTTCATCCACACAGAGTTGTTGCAAATAAAATATACTTTCGTTTAACACCAAACATGACACACACACACATATTCATACCCTCATAATACATAGGTTAACTGGTACTGACCTTATAATGGATAGATTAACATCACGTATGTTTTACTAACATATCAAGCATATCTAAGGCATAACACACATAATTTGGGAATACATTTTCAGTACTTAAAAGTCTTGAATATTGTCTTTTGGAGTTTTGGCGCACTTTTGCGTGTTTCCTTTGTCTGTCTGAAAAAGGCATGCACTCGAGGAGGGGCGCGAGTACTCCTGAGGTCAGAAGGTGTCCGGAGGAGGAATTCTGGCATATGTTTAAGTCAGGCCTACGACGCGTTTGTTGATAAGTTTGTCAATTTATACGTTGGCTGGTCAAAGTTCATTTACCATCTGGATCTGGTATCTTTCCCGCCAGAAATTTCCTTTGTTCTGCGTTGGTGAAGTTGATCCTCTAGCTCGTTCTGATTTTTATGACTTCCAGAGGTGAAACCAGAGATCGACTCATTTCTCTGGAATGAGTCTGCTCGCGGTATGTGTGTGTCCGTTCAAGGATCTCCTACACCATACAGATCTGTGTCAGTCCTCACTTTCCAGTCTGCCAGCGTGTCACAGACTGCAAACCCCACTGGCCAAGGAAGAGATGTGAACACCTGGCTAAGAGGCATTACAGATAGCCTCACCCACAAGGCCACCTGAGAAGCAATTAGAGCCAAGAAAAGTGGAGCCCTCATCAGCATCACCACCGCTGAGCAGAACGGAGTCCCCTATCCAAGAATTGCTACACGATGGAAGAAGTGAATGGCTGCAAACCAAAGCATCGCCTGCCTTCACCACAGAACTCTTCCCTTCTAACAAAAGAAGAAAGCCCATCCATGCAGACCCTGAAACTGCACAGGAGACGACTCTCAAAGACCTTGACAAACTGGTTAAAACATCACCCAGTTTGACCGAACGCTACAGTATCCAGAAGTGGAAGCTCACGCGACTGACAGAGACAGGTTATACCTCCTCAGACACTCATCCAGTCCTGAGAGTCAATGTGGTGTAAAGGTCCATGAACAGGGGCACAGCTGCACTTCCTCGGACCTTCAAACGGAACCACCGGAGAAGAGGGACCCAGGTGGAGACAATTCTGAACCTGACCAAGGTTCACACCCAAGCTGAGGATCCAAAGGCTCAGGAAAATTAGAAACTACCTGTCATCCTCTCTGATCGACCTGCCATCTGACCATCAGGATCCACCTGTCATCCGTCCTTCATGATCCACGTACCAACTCACTTCAGGACGACAGGTGACACTGCCTCGACACCTGCTGCACAAGCTCGAGGACCCGCATCTTGTTACAGCTTACATCACCACAGCACCACAACCACTCCTGGAGGCTACCAACAGCCCGAGAGCCACCACTGTCTCCCAGCCATGAGTAGCAGGTGCGTGTCTGATTGTTCTGCATCTTTAACATCGCTCGCTATTGTCTATTGGACGGACAACAACGTTCGAAAGGGGGGAATTATGTAGCATTTGGACCAATCAGACACATATTTGTTCTAACATTGATTTAACAAATAGATTAGTTTTAGATTAAAAGAGTCACAAACCCCTCACCCAACACACATTCTGGGTGCCGTATGTCTGTGAACGCAGTCCAGGCCCCTGGCTACCATGGCAACCAGGAGACTTTTGTCAGGCCAGATAAGCTTCCATTCCGTCACGACAAAAGGAAGTGCAAGTATAGCACATTTAACTAAACGAAACAGAGGTTTAGTATAAGTTATAGACCCCGTTATAAACGGCGCTGATGGTTTAACTCAGGTGGTTAAATGACTTTTTCCATAACTGCATTCTCTGGTTTTCCTGATGGTTTCATCCATCAACTCTCATTAGCCCTTTCCCCATGTATGAGCGATTGTTTTTGGGCTCTCTCTTTTCTAGCACTTTAGATACGATTGTTCCTTTACGCTTAAGGAAGATTAAGGAAAAGAGTCCAACACTGTGGTATAATGAGCACACTCGGGCCCTAAAGAGAGCAGCCCGGGAAATGGAGAGCAGCTGGAGAAAAACAAAATTAGAGGTATTTCGTATTGCTTGGCGGGAAAATACTCTCTCCTGCAGGAAAGCCTTAAAAAGTACTAGATCTGCTTACTTTACGTCTCTTTTAGAAGAAAACAAACACAACCCCAAGTATTTATTCAATACAGTGGCTAAATTAACAAAAAATATAACATCAGCAGGTGCATGCAGACATTACCCAGCAGCACAGTAGTAATGACTTTATGAACTAACTACTTTACTTCCAAGATCGAAACTATTAGAGATAAAATTGTAACCATGCAGCTGTCAGCTTCAGTATCGCATCAGATAGTACGCTATAGATCCCCTGAGGAACAATTACACTCATTCTCTTCTATTGGAAATGAAGAATTGTATAAACTTGTGAAATCACCTAAACTAACATCCTGTATGTTAGACCCTGTTCCATCTAAGCTCCTAAAAGAGGTGCTTCCAGAAGTAATAGATCCTCTTCTGAATATTATTAACTCATCATTGTCATTAGGATATGTCCCAAAAACCTTCAAACTGGCTGTTATTAAGCCTCTCATTAAAAAATCACAACTTGACCCCAAAGAATTAATTAATTACAGACCGATCTTGAATCTGCCTTTTATGTCAGAGATATCAGAAAAGGTAGTATCCTCACAACTATGTTCCTCCTTAGAGAAAAATGCTATATGTGAGGATTTCCAGTCAAGTTTTAGACCATATCATAGTACTGAGACTGCTCTCATTAGAGTTACAAACGACCTGCTCTTATCATCTGATTGTGGTTGTATCTCTCTATTAGTGCTACTGGATCTTAGCGCCGTGTTTGACACTGTCGACCACAGCATTCTTTTAAATAGACTAGAAAATTATGTTGGCATTAGAGGAAGTGCACTGGCATGGTTCAAATCGTACTTATCTGACCGCCATCAATTCGTGGCAGTAAATGAAGAAGTATCATGCCAATCACAAGTGCAGTATGGAGTATCTCAAGGCTCAGTACTAGGGCCCTTACTTTTCATGCTTTACATGTTTCCCTTGGGAGATATCATTAGGAAACATGGTGTTAGCTTTCACTGTTATACTCAGCTCTATATTTCTTCGCGACCCGATGAAACATATCAATTTGCAAAACTAACGGAATGTATAGCTGATAAAAACTGGATGACTAGCAATTTCTTACTGCTAAATTCTGAAGAAAAAAAAAAAACAGGTATTAATTATTGGACCAAAAACTTTTGCATGTAATCACCTAGATCACTGTCTAATACTTGATGGCTGCTCTGTAAATTCTTCGTCATCAGTTAGGAACCTAGGTGTACTTTTTGTTAGCAATCTTTCCTTCGAAAAATATGTTTCTAACATTTGTAAAACTGCATTTTTTCATCTTAAAAATATATCTAAATTTCAACCTATGCTCTCAATGTCAAATGCAGAAACATTAATTCATGCGTTCATGATCTCGAGGCTAGATTATTGTAATGCTTTATTGGGTGGTTGCTCTGCGTGTTTAATAAACAAACTCCAGCTGGTTCAAAATGCAGCAGAGTTCTTACTAGAACCAGAAAGTATGACCACATTAGCCCGGTTCTGTCAACACTGCACTGGCTCCCTATTAAACATTGTATACGTTTTAAGATCTTGCTAATTACCTATAAGGCCCTGAATGGTTTGGCACCTCAGTATTTGAGTGAGCTCTTATCACATTATAGTCCTTCACATCCGCTACGATCTCAAAACTCTGGCCATTTGATAATACCTAGAATATCAAAATCAACTGCGGGCGGGAGATCGTTTTCCTATTTAGCACCCAAACTCTGGAACAATCTACCTAACACTGTTCGGGAAGCAGACACACTCTGTCAGTTTAAATCTAGATTAAAGACCCATCTCTTTATTCTGGCTTACACATAATACACTATTGCATTTCTAATCAGTTAAAGGATTGTTAGGCTGCATTAATTAGGTCAGCCGGAACCGGGAACACTTCACAAAACACCCGATGTACTTGTTACAGCATTAGAAGCAGGGTTTGAAATTAACATCCACCAACCCGCAAAACGCAGGTAAAAATCAGCTGTGGCGGTTAACGTCGTCAAATCACTAGCCAATTTGGCCGGTTACTTTTTGTAAGTTATGTTCACTCATTAACTTCTTAGGGAAGTTCATGCAAGCCAAATCTGCGCAGGTTTAGTGCAAAAACTGAACTCGTGAGACATCATGACATTATCGAGTATATTGCAAAAACAAAACAAAACACACCTACAGAGTGCACTCATATGCGACTACGTGATGAAGTCTGGTTAGACTAACTAGTGCGCGTGCGCATTTAGAGTGCGTTCTTTCACTGCATGATTCAGTCTATTAATATGCATTAAGAATGATCACATAATTCAAGATAAGGGAGCAGAAAATGTATATATTTATATCCATTCATATAGTTAATAAATATCACACAGAGTGCGGTTTTTTCTTAAAGAATCAGCATGGTTACAAATGTGATATTGATTTTATACAACAGTTCAATAAACAAAAAGTTAATATAAAGAGACTTATGTTTTAGACACCATATTGCCTGTTTTTGCTCTATTTTGCCAACAAAAAACATTCTAAACACAGCCACAGCGCTGTTTTGTGTCTCTGAGCAACATGACAGTGTTTCGTTCCTGAATGAATCAACCGTTTAAATGATTCGGTTCAATCGCAATGACTTACTTGTTAACAGTGAATTGCTGCCACCTATTGGCAGTTTTAATTTTACATTTAAAGTATCTTTTCATTTTTAAAATAATTTCAAATATCAGTATTCAACATTTCATGTTTAAAATATCAAAACTTTATTTATGCATTTGTAACTGCAGGTTAAAGCATTCCATGTCCCTCTAAGCTGCATTAACATGTGAAAATATATCTAAATGCCATAAACCTCTGCAAAGATGAATTTTCTTGATACTGATTTCATTTGTTTAGTAACAGCCTAAATGTATTATTATTATAATTGATTGATTAAATGTAAGAATTTGACTCAAAAGATATGTACACTTTTAGAAAAAATGGCTTTATAAAGGTAAAAAATGCCCATTAAAGGTTAAAATCAATTTAAACTTATTGAAAAAGATTAATTTCTATCACTGCTGTGAACTGACCCCCACACAGAATATGAAGAATATCAAAAACTATAGGAGTCAGCTGTCCACGGTAGTCCTTAAGATATCAGCACAATAATACACTCAGCAAAATATTGTCTAATTATCTTTATCGATAAAATCCCAGAAAATATTGAGATATTATTTTTTTTGTCAATATCGCACACCCTTAGTACTGACACAAAATGATTTGCAACGGTCACTTTGTCATGTCCAATGTAGACAGCCTCTAAACTGTTGGTTTATTTCCATTTTTTTTTTTTTTTTTGGTTGTTTTTTATTTTTTGGCTAGTAGAAGTTAAGAATGGCCGGTAACTTAAAAATTTAGCAGCCAAATTGGCTGGTGAGTGAAAAAGTTCATTTCAATCCCTGGTTAGAAGAATGGCATCTACACTAATATTAGTCTGTTTCTTTCTTATTTCAAGGTCACTGTAGCCACCCAAATCCAGACTGTATCCAGATCAGATGGTCACTGCAGCCACCCGGATCCAGTCCGTATCCAGATCAGATGGTGGATCAGCACCTAGAGATGACCTCTACAGCCCTGAACATCAGCGGAGACCAGGACAACTAGATGAGCCCCAGAGACGGATCCCCAGTGAAGACCCTGTCTCCTAGACAGCCATCGGGACAAGACCACAGGAACCAAATGAGTCCTTTGCACAATCTGACTCTGCTGCAGCCTAGATTTAAACTGCTGTTTTTGTCTGGCCAGAGAAGAATGACACTATTTCGACAAACTATTTCCCCATCTAAATACTGTAAATCTGCTTTGACACAATTTGTATTGTTAAAAGCGCTATACAAATAATAGTGACTTAACTTGACTTGACATGTAGCAAATTAGCTCAAAGGAGGAATATTAATAATTAATCATAACTCTTTATAATTAATTATAAAGTTAATAGAATTAGCTTGATAAAGCAGAATTTACAGTACAATCAATTGACCAGGTCGTCTAGCGAACGCTCAGTATTGATTATTTATGAATTCAAAGAAATCTTAATTTCCAGGGTAAGAAAAATACCCTTTTTAAGGTACAGTACTACTCATGTAATGTAACATAATGAGCATGTAACAAGATCAAAATCGTTAAATTGACTTTGTTGCAAGCAGGGAATCAGAAACAAATATATGTATTGTGCACGAAGTTTTATTAACTAAATCACAAACACATAATTAGACTAAACAAACACACTCACACACACACACACACACACATATATATATATATATATATATATACACACACACACACACACACACACACAAATCACACATACATGGTACATGGGAAGGGTAAGTGAGACTGGATGAATGAAACCGGACAGAAACAGGTGATATGAGGCTGAGTTGACCATCTGAAAGAACCATGAGTCTCTAATTAAAAGCACAGTATACGATAGCTTACAACAAACCTCTGTGTGGTGAAAGGAACGATATTTGCATTTGACTTGGCTGTGGAACGAGAGTCTCGTGAAGCCTCTGAAGAAGGTCTGGATGGTTCCATTCAATGGCCGAAGTTGCAATCTCTTGAAACTCCGAGGTTGTTCTTGACTCTGTTGGGGTTGAGAGAGTCCTCTCTCCTAAGTAAGAACTTGGCTGGGTGTAAAATGGGGCCTGCTGGCCCTGTGGGCTGCAGTGGAACTGCAGGCCGCAATCCAGAGATGAAGATGCAGAGACTGCTGGGAGCGGGGAGAGAGAAATGTCTGAGCGAGGGTATTTCCATGATGGTAAATTCCAGGGTTGAGTGAGGACGAACTCCAGTGGTATTAGTCTGACTCTTTGTGGTCAAGAGCCATCTTCCCAGGCTAGGGAGATCGCTAGGGAGACGGCCCTATATGTTGGGGCCTGCCGGGTGCGCCCGCACTGGCTAAGGCTCTCTGTGGGTCGCGCCACACGGGTAGCAATCGGAAGATTTAGCAGAAAAACAAGGCGGACCTGTGCGTGAGCCCTTTAAAGTAAGGGATGCGTCCCACCTCTCAGGATGGGCTTGACCAGTGAGAAAGGCGGAATTTCCAAGTGGGAGGTTGGAAATATTGGGGGGGGGGGTTTATGACCCTTTGTCTGAGAGCATGGTTCGAATGGCTCTGGCAGTCTATACTTTGATTAAATTACGAACACACATGGCATTCTATGAGGAGGTGGTGTACACCAAAGTGTGCGTCATCAAATGAGCATTAATTTGGTAGGAGACACGATATAAGTGGGGTTACATTAACCAGTACTTCACTCATAAAGTATGTATACAACAAAATACAATGCAAGAGACACTATACAAGACAGTTAAAATCATACAAACAATGTCCTGGGGTGCATGTTTATTAGTAGAAAGGTTTGTCTATGAGTAAAATGACATTGCGTGGGTTTCAGAAGGGTCTGTTCTTACTGCACTTTGCATCTCACATACTTTTGAGCAATAAAACAGTCTTATCAGATGGTTTCCCTGGTAACTGAGCCCTTTAGGGTGCTCTTTCGGGGGAAGGGTCCATAGACCCTCACAGATTGTTTGTTGAATGAGAGGGTTTGCTGGATTATTCATTAAATTTAATTAATAAATGTGTGTCTGATTGGTCCAAACATAAATCCCCCCTTTCGAGCGTTGTTGTCTCCTGTAGACAACGGCAAAAGATGGAAAATCAGACACGCCTCTGGCATGCAAGGCTTGAAGGCTCTGGTGGCTCTTTGGCTGTTGATGCCTGGAGGAGTGGTTGTGGATGTTGTCAGGTGATGTGCTGTGGTGATGTAGGCTGTAGCAAGGTGTGGGTCCTCGAGCTTGTGCAGCAGGTATCGAGGCTGTGTCACCTGTCATTCTGAAGTGAGTTGGTCAAGGTCAGATGGCTGTTTTAGGTGTTGTTAGCCCATAGGCTATGTGTGGTACCTGCGGTTTGGAACCGCTGGGTTGGACTCTCGCTTATGAAAGAGCAGGTGGTCCCAGGAGTCGCAGGGAATGGTTATGGAGATTTTGTAGTGTGAAAGTGTTTCAGACTGACCTAGTGATGGTGGCAGGAGGGCAGCAGGTGGTTGTTAGCCCTCTATTCTGCTTGGACATCACCAGAAGTCTGATGTTTGTGGTGTCGCTTTGCTCTTGTGGTGGCACCGACTTGAGCTTGCCTGAGCTGTGTTGGTAGAGGTTTCGCTGTTGGGCATGTGGGCCCGTTGCTCTATCCAATGTTTTCTGGCTGCTTCTAGGGTGTTGGCTGGTTTTACAAGATGCTCCTCCCTTGGAGGGGTCTGATGCTGTGTTGAGTCAGAAATTTGTCCTTCCCAGTGCTCATTTGAGTTCTGTTCAAGGAGCTCTTATGATAGTGTCAGCAGCTCCAGTAACTCAGCAGTAGGCATGTCCAGCTGTCCTTGTGCAGCCTCCATTTGGCACCTGTGTGAAGGGTGTGAAGGAGGATGTTGTGGTGGACTGCTGTTGGACATACCATGGTTTTCACAGGATGAGAATGTCCTTGTCCATGGCCCCTCCCAGTGGTTGGTCTGGTACCTGGGCTGTTGCCACAGTGACAATTCTGCACTTGTCTTGTGTTGCTCTTTCCAACTGCTCTCCTTGTTCAGCAGTTGTCTGAGTCTTTTGAAGTCTTTTGATTCTGGCTTGATTCTCAGTATCTAGCTGGTCTGTGAGGCTTTGAGCACATGTCTGCTCCTTGTGGGCCTCTGTGATCTGTTGAGTGAGGTTGTTTTTACCGTCTGTCTCAGATCCATGAGGTGGGCTAAGGTGATGATAACCTTGGTCGGCCCAGCATGGCTGTAACTCTGGCTTGGGTCATGTGTCATGTGTGAGAATATTTCTTGGTATAAGCCACGATTTAATAAATTACTTAAGATTGTTCTTATTGCCAAATTATTTCTCAGAATCTCCTGATGGCTCACAGCAGGCTAGATCTCTTAAGAAGTAAAGAAAACGAGGAAAAGGAAGGAGAACAGCTTTTCTATTCGGATTATGCTTATTACCAGTGCTATAGTCATGCTCTAGTAATCATTGAGATTACTCGGGTAGCAGGGACGTAGAACTTACTGCACTTGTTGAGAATAAACAGAATGACCAATAAAAAGTGTCTCTGGTTCCTTCCGACTCTACGAGGAAACAAAACCACACTAGAACAAGAGGAGTGAATGTATATAAATCAAACAGATAAAGAATAAACAAGTGAATAGCTGACTGCTATTATTTTTGGGATAAAAACTTAAATAACTGATTAAACAGCGGAGTGACCTGAAATTGGGAATACTCAGTAGAACTCTTGATCAGCCGTTAGGTTTACTTTTATCATCAATCCACAGTTGGTCACAGCTGCTGCGTTCAAGACCACACCATGGGTGTGTCCTTCCATAGAGTTTAGTCAATGTGCTATTGAACAATTCCCAATATCTATAAAAAAAAAAAAAAAAAATTCTTCTCTAACTGAACCATTTACATGTAATTAAATTTAGATTGAATTAAGTAAATGCAAATTTACTTGAACAGCCCTCAGGAGGGGATACATCTAAGATGAATGATGAAATTAGCTGAGAAGACCCACAAGTTGTAGTTAAGGTTGAGGTTGTGTTAGCTTAACCGGCTCAGGTGGTTTGCTTACAGTCTGGTGTCATGATGTATGCGCTATCTGGAGTTGTTGTTTCCTGTGACAAGTCATTGTCATGGCAACCAATGTGCAGCAGTGCCAATTCAAACAGTGTGTAGCAAACGTCTGTAGGTTTCAAAAGAGCCATGCAACATGTCTGTTGACGTGGGGCTTACACTTCCACTCAAAATTTCCTTTCAATCAGCAAAATCCTAAATTTGCTAATGCAGACTCTTGCTTTTCTTTGAGCATGTGTTTTCATGTACTTTAAATTAGGCTGACTAGGAGTCTCTTTGTAGGAGGGTCTTGCATTGTGGCCATGCGGGGTGCCTTCTGGTGCCACCTTTATCTTTTGGGTTTTGTAGATCAGAGTCATTGGGGTCTTAAGAACCCTTTCTGAGGAGGTCTTGTGTTCGTTAATGGCCATATGTGTCTGGTCATGCGGTTGTTGAATAGGCATTGTGTGGCAGGCCGTGATGCCTATGTGGTGACTTACCATGGGGTGGAGGTTTCGGAGGAAAAGGCTCTTGAAGCTGGTGTCCTCCTCCATCAGGAGGAGGAACCTGTCCTCCAGGTCCTCCTGGAAGTGCCGCACCTCTGGGCTAGAGGTGACCCAGAGCAGATGGAGTCGATCTTACTGGTTCACACTGGTTCAAGACTGCAGGTGACAGTCAATATCTGCAGGTAAGTATGGACATCATGGTCTCCTGCAAGTTCTGGTGTGAATGCAGGGATGTTTATGTCCATTCAGTTGAGGTCTTGAGTGTCACTCCATGTGCTGTTTCAGGGCTTGCCTGAATTAATCCCTTTCCTTCTGCAGCTGCAGAGGTTTTCAGGAAGTTGACTTGTGAAGAGTCAAGCAGAGGGCTTTGGCTCCCCCCTTTGTATCTATGTACAGGGATGAAGGGGTTTGCACTGCTGGCTGTGTGACATGCAGCAGGGTGTCTTTTACTTGAGTCCGTGCGCAGTCGGTAGGACTGTCTCAGTCTTTCTGGTCCATGTCAAGCTCCTCTTTAATGTTGCAGAATTGCTGAGTCAGGGTTTGTACTTCAGCTCTGGCTGCATGTAGATGGCCTTCCAAGGCCTTAGCTCTATTGTCTCTTCTCATTAAGTTCCACATACACTGTTTTTAAGTGTCCTTTTGTGAAACAATTCTCTTTCCAAGTCCTGTCTGGTGACTTTTTCCAGCTGCTCTTGGTGTTCAGCAGCTGTTAGAGCCTCCTGAAGACTGGTAATTTCCTTCTGTTACTCCACTCTGTCAGGTTCCTTGCATCTGTTCTGTGCCGTCTATCGCTGAGCGGGTGTCGGTTCCCTTGGGAACTCTGTGACTTGCAGTTTCAGTTCATTTACCTCCTGTGTGAGGCCCTTGAGATTGTGGGCCAAGGAGGAGATGATGCTGGCCAGCTCCTGGTTGTCCAGGCTGGGTGTCAGGTGTCCACTTGTGTCGCAGTCTCACTGTTCTGTTCTCTGCTGTTGCAGGTCATTGGCTGCTTTGGGTTGAAGGATGTCCATCACAGGGCTCTGCCGGGTCTCCAAGTGGTTCGGGTAGGTGGCAGGGCCGGATGTCTGAGACATGCTGGCTCACTTGGGGGAACATATGAGAGAGAGGCAAAAAAGCAAATGCAAGTACGTACAGAGGTGGTAAGCTATCTGAATAGGGAACGGCTCCGTAGGCCGTGTAAGGTGGGAATAGCTGATGTGGGGCAGCTAGTAAGGCAGGGTGCTACCATTTAGTGTTGGTGAACAGAACAGGACTTTGAGTATCTTTGTTGACGGCTGCAAGCAGCGTAGACTTATGACTGGGCATTTACATGTCGTCAAACTATTACTCAAAACACTGATGGTTCTTCTCAAAGGTCACTATGAGGGTAACAAATAAAACAAAACTGAAATAAAATAATAAGATGAAAATCAAAAAGGAAAGGAAGAAGTAGGATTTTGCCTATTTAGTTTTTGCTAGGAGATATGGCTAAGCAGATGTCACTTGTGGGCAGAGATGGGAATAACGGCGTTATAAATAAACGGCGTTATTTTTTTCAGTAAGGAGTAATCAAACAAATTACTGTTTCCCCTGTTACAACGCTGTTACCGTTACTGACAATAAAATATGGCGTTACTATAATTTATTATAATATTATTATAATTGTATTTTTCAGTTTATCTGAATGGATGCGCAGTGTAGCTGTATTTGACGTACCGTAAACTCTAGTGTGAAGGCTCGCCGTCGCTTTGTCTCACACCCGCAAAGAAAGGTACAGAGCAAGAGAGCCTTTCGTAAGATGCAGAATTGACACGCTACATGTAAACGATATTCTTTGTTGTATTTTCCTGTCAAAATAACGGAGTTCCTTTGGAATTCTTCAGCTTTTAAGAACTGCCGGGTTCTCCGGTGGTGGGCAGAACTAACGCGCAAACGACAATCTCATTGGCTGGCGTTCACCTATTATCGTCCTTGTCTTGATTTCAGCAAATCAATTCGAGTGAACGCAGACTACGTGATTAATATTCATGAACCCAGCAGCTCATTAATTCTTAGCGCGTTTTATATTGTTATTAGTAGTAGAATTCGTAGTAGTTTTGTTATCTTTTCAATTCCCCCCTCCCCTTTTTTTTATAGAAACACTAAATGACAAATAACATATTAAGCACCACCACCAGTCCCAAGTTCAGTCAACATGACAAATATGCATTCATACTCGGTTATTCTAATTACTAAAGTTCTATTATCATATAATGCTAAATTATCATAATATCATATTATAATGCTTGACTGATAAATAGTGTAGATTAATGTACAATGTATTATAATAATAATTTATTCTATTTAGAGTCCTTTTCAACAATTTAACATATTTAATATTGGGGGCATCCAAGTTATTTGACATTTGAACATTTTTTTAAAAAGTAACGCAATAGTTACTTTCCCTGGTAATTAGTTACTTTTATAATGATGTAACTCAGTTACTAACCCAGTTGCTATTTGTGAGAAGTAACTAATAACTATAATTAATTACTTTTTTAAAGTAATGTGCCCAACACTGCTTGTGGGTGATGCTGCAATAGACTCATAAACCTAGGGTTAGACTGTTAGCTAAGATAGCAGGGACACACCAAATACCTTGAGGTCAAAAAGAAAAAGAAACAATGGGAAGTGTTTCTATTTCTGTCTGGGGCCTACATTGTGTTGAACAGTAACTGCACTTCAATGTACTACATTAAGGAAACAACAGTTGCTAGAACTACTGTAATCTTATACAAAGAGGGAAGATGGTGATGGTAAAATAACTAAAATAAGGTAAAAGTCAAGGTAGAATACCCTAAGGAGAGGTGATTTAATTAAATTTCAAATGCAATTAAATTCAGCTTTGCTGAATAGGGATATTCAGCCTTAATCAAAGGTAAATAAATGAGATAGAATAGAGGAATAAGGTCAAAATGAAGAGTAAAAGTAGAGTGTCCTTATAGCTATAGGAAACTAAAACAAAAGGTGTATAATCCCATTGATTCAATTAAATATCAAATTTAATTAAATTCCACTTGGCTGAATAGGTATATTCATATATATAATAAACATATATAAATGAAATGAGATAAAATAGAGGTAGACTAAAATCTAATTTTAGCCAACACAGATAAAACCCAAGTATATGGGTTTTGACGGAGAGTGAAACCAATAGTGAGGGGCTAGAGAGAGAGAGAGAGAGAGAGAAAGAGAGAGAGAGAGAGAGAGAGAAAAAAAAAATTGTTTAAACTAGTGAAGGGGGTCTTTGACATGCTTTGTGGAGCTTCGGAACCTCGGTCAATCTGTTTTTTTCCCTTTGAATCCATGATTCGGAGCATGCATCAAACTGCTAAAGTCATGTGATTTCAGTAAACAAGGTTTCTTTACACATCATAGCTGTTTCAAATTAATTTGAAATGTTAATGGTTCGATGCTAGGTCTCGAACCAGCGTCTATGATTTGTATGTGATCTTGTATCAATTTATAAATTCGTACACATTTAGTGACGCATTTAATAAAGGGAGGAGGCATATTTAAAAGTCTCTTATTGGTCTTTAAGTTCTCTGAAGTATAACGTATTAAAAAGACCATTAATATTTAAGGGTATTAGGGATCATTGATTGCCTTTAATTGATTACACCTTCAATAACATATTGGCTATTGGTTTGGTAAAGTGTTTCGTTGAATTGAGTTTTCACTGCTCTTACACTGTTCTGACCAGCAAATGATTCACTCATTTGTGGCACAATTGATTCATTTGATTCAAAGCCTCGAGAAGCTTTGTCTCTCCCATCACTAGTTCAAATCAAAGTCCCTTAGTCCAAAAGGTCCCAAAGTCTGTAGTCTTTGGTTTAAATGTTACACTCTACACTCGCACGTGTCTAAGTGTTGGCTGAGTGCTAACAGCTATCAGCTGAGGCAGAGGGCTCTAGCTTGTATGCATTTAGGGCTGCTGGAGAGCTAGCTTTGGCTACACGCAGTTGTTTGTTACACAAAGGTCTGTGAAGTGGGTGCTGTTATCAGATTAACCCGGAAGAGTCTGCTCACACTTCCGGGGTCACGTGTTGCTAGGAGACCAACAGAGCATGTGAGCGGAGCGGTGAGCGAGCGGGGAGCGGAGCGTGTGAAATATAGTCGGAGCGCGGAGCGCGGAGCGGGTTTTTATCCAAAGGCCGGAGCGATCGCTCTGTCTCGCTCCGGTTGCGCTTCGATACCGCTCACATCACGAGTCTAGGGCATGCACAAATCCACCCAGAATTCACCTGTGCCTTCAACAATTAACGAAACTGTCAGCCTACACTTCAAAAATCGTTCGTTTTGAAGGAGAGATGGAGTTTGTGAAATATTTCCAAAAGCAAACCGACAGGTCATACAGGTGCACAATTCCTGTCAAAAAACTAGATGATAACGATGTTGAACATGAACAGGAATGTGGTGATATGATTTCAGTACGTAAGGATTCGTATTTTAATCTAAAAAGACACATCATATGGAAACATGACAGTGTGCTGCGCGAACATGGGGAGGCCAGAGGAAAATGTGAGCATTTTGAAT
>CM077252.1:23667699-23915199 GCA_039654775.1 Spinibarbus caldwelli | reverse complement strand
ATCACTGTCCACTTATGTTTACATTTTATTAGCGAATAATACTAATCAAATACTATGACTTTCTTTTACTTTACATTTGATTAAATCCAAAACTTCATATATTTTAAGGATTAATTAAATGAAAAAAAAAAAAAACATTTTTTAAGTATTGTCTCAGAACTTTCAACCCCACTACAGTTTATTAGACTGATTGTGAGGTATAATGGATAGATATATAGTCTTGTTGCATTAATAGGTTTGCATAAATCAGCTATTTAGTATCAACTAGTATCACATTTTAGCATGAAAACAGCTTTACAAATTACATTTTAATGATAATCTCCTACTACATCTAATTAAAAGATAAACTTGCTTAAAAATCATCAGGGAATTAAATATTTACTGTTTATCTCTGTCTCAATTAATAACCAACCAGAGTTACTCATGCATGTGATCACTGATGGGGATATATTAGGAAATAGCTATTAGCATTAACAGACATCAATGTCCCATTAAGTCTTTTATTTCCTAGGATGATTATATCTCAGGTTCCAGGTAGAAGTCCATCCAGGAGCCCACTGGAAGATTTAACGGGGCTCCAGGAAAGGGCCCTTTCTCCGGCCCCGCTGTAAACAGGCCCGAGCAGCTCGTCTCTAGTCTCATTAGCTCCTTCAGCTTTAGGCTGCCGCAGATAACATTAGCTGTAATTACCTCTGCACTGACTCAGTCATTTATCAGTGCTAACTAACTCTAGCCTGGAGGAACTCAGCTGCAGTAACTATACGCCGGCTAAACTTAGCTGGTGTATCTATTAATCCATTCATGGAAAATAAATGACTTTTATGTGATTAAAGAGGCAAGCTTAAGTGTGAAGACTTGTCCTTTTATGAAACAGTTGATAAGGAAGTCATCTTATCTAGATGTTTTTTTTTAATTTATTTATTTTTTATTATTATTTTATGTAGAACTGGATGAAGAAGCGAAAGCTCTTCAGGAACGATTAAACTCTATCTGCAAGCCAGTGGTAAGTAGAAGTTTATGTGCATATTTTGTGTTTTGATTTTCCTTTTATGTTAACTTGTAGTTTTCTTAAGCATTTTTAGCAGCTGCCTGGTATTTTAATAATTTTAATAATTTACATTTATTCAGAAAGGAAGAGTTAAAATAATTAAAAGTGACATGTATCATTTCAATAGTTCTGTTTCAAACTAATGCTTTGTTTAATTTCTATTCATCAAAGGATCCTAAAAAAATATATCACAGTTTAAATATTTAGAAAACATTCTTGTTTTTAACTTTCATGATAACAAGTGCTTCTTGATCAGCAAATCAGCATATTAGAATGTTTCTGAAGAATCATATGACACTAAAGACTGGAGTAATGATACTGAAAATTCACCTTTGCCATCACAGGAGTAAATTACAATTAGCATTTTTTAAATTTACTCTACAGTTTATTCTAAATATTAAAACAGGAGAAGTCATTTTAAATGAACACATTTCAATAATATTTCACAATATTACTGTTTTTATTTTTTATTAAATAAAAGCATCCTTATTGAGTTAAATATTAGAAATAGCCATTTTAGGAATATAGTAATCTGTGCCGTACTAGCATTATTCCTACACTAAAGAAAAGTGTTATTGATTCAGTGAATGTTCAGCTGACTGAAACGTAAACCAACTTCAGAAGATGTTCAGGGAAAAAAGCATTGAGGAGCAGGCGAACCACAGAAGATTGACAGATTTATCCAGAGATGAAGCAGATCAGGTTACCTTTCAAGCTTGATAAAGTTCAAATACATTTTTCTGCTTGCTTAGAATCTAACCATGGCTTGAGATAATTTAGAAATAGGTAATGGCTAATTGCTTGGTTTGCAAAGTCACTGTGGTGAGAAAGCACAATAAAACTTTGTATTTATTGGGAACACTTATTCTGCACAATATTTATTTAAAATCCCTCCCCCAAAATATTTGAAAATGGATCCACTGACGAGGCTTGACATTTTGAAAGGGTGGACACTATCACACTGGCCAAATATCAGTCTATTAATCAGCCTGCCTGGTCAATACTTTAGTCTCTCATTGGCATAATCGTACTGATATGGCATACTGTTCTTCTTAGTGGGCTATTTGAAAGGCCTTTATGCTACATTTGACACTTCTCTCACTGAGAAACCACCTTCTGAAGAACTGTATGGCTGCTTGCTGCATCAACAGTTTTCTTAATGACAGTCATTTCCACGGTCTCAAAAACTCTACATCCATGCATGATTACAGTGCCCACAAGAAGACAGTAATGGCTCTCTGTAATGGGTCATTAATGCTGTATTTGATTTGATTCATAGAGGAAGCTAAATGGCTGTCTTGTCTGGTGTGCTGGGTTCTGGTTTATTGGTGTTTCCATGAAACAGTGAGTTCAGCTTTGGCGAAACAGCCCTGTCCATTTCAGTATAATAATGATTACTGATCCTTTTTCATTAGACCTTCAAACCTTTTTTGAACATTATGAACATTTTTTTTTTTAATCTTAGTGGTCCATGAGATATGAATAAATCAGAATCAGAATGAGCTTTATTGCCAGTTATGTTTACACATACGAGGAATTTGTTTTCGTGACAGAAGCTTCCACAGTGCAACAGAATGACAGTGACAGAACAAAATCACAGATAATAAAAGAATAAAAAATAGTTTCAAGTTTCAAGTTTGTTTTATTTATATAGCACATTTAAAAACAGCAAGCACAGCTGACCAAAGTGCTGAACAGATAAAGACATAGAAACATAGGACAACCCATACATTCATATCATAAACTCACAATGAATTAAAAGCCAAAGAAAAGAAATAGGTTTTAAGAGATGATTTAAAAACAGTTAAAGACTGTGCCGATCTGATATAGGCTGGAAGGCTGTTCCACAGCCTAGGGCCAGCAACTGCAAAGGCTCTATCCCCTCTATGCTTTAACCGTGATCTGGGGACAGAGAGAAGTCTTTGATCACCAGACCTCAGATTTCGAGTGGGATTGTAAAGATGAAGTTGATCAGATAAGTATCTTGGTGCCAGATTATTTATAGATTTATAGACATATAGAAGAATTTTGAACTCAATTCTGAGGTGCACAGGTAACCAATGTAAGGATTTCAGAATAGGAGTAACATGATCAAATTTACGGTGTCCTTTGAGGAATTTAGCAGCGGCATTTTGTACTAATTGTAGACGAGCAATGGAGGATTTAGAAATGCCTAGATAGAGAGAGTTGCAGTAATCCAAGCGAGTTGTAATGAGCGCATGGATAGCAATCTCTAAAGTTTTCACAGAGAGAAAAGATTTAATTTTGGAGAGAAGACGTAGCTGGAAAAAACAGGAACTAATAACCGCATTTATTTGTTTATCAAATTTAAGACTTTGATCCTAGAAAACACCTAGGTTCTTAATACAGGAAGAAGTAAAAGGAGCAAGGTAGTCCAGATCGATAATTCTGCTCCCTGAATTTTCACTAGGGCCAAAGACTATAACCTCGGTTTTTGATTCATTTAGACAAAGAAAATTCTGAGAGAGCCACGTTTTCACTTCATCCAGGCACGCAAAAAGAGGTTCCAGAGCAGCATGTTTATTTCGTTTCAGAGGTAGATAAATTTGAGTATCATCCGCATAGCAGTGAAATGATACACCATGCTTTCTGAAAATAGAGCCCAAAGGAAGTAAATACAAAAATAGGACAAGTAAATAAGGAATAACAATATACAAATTGACAATTGTATGTACAGGTATATTACAATAGATGGTTTTGTATGTACATTTATATTATGTGCAAATTGAAATGTAGAATAAGTATGTGTGTTAGATAAATAAGTGTATAAATAGTGTGTGTTCCACAATTATTGTCAAGTGTTCATGAGATGAATTGCCTGAGGGAAGAAACTGTTCCTGTGCCTGGTCGTTATGGTGCTCAGAGCTCTGTAGCGTCAACCAGACGGCAACAGTTCAAAGAGGGAGTGTGCTGGATGTGAGGGGTCCAGAGTGATTTTGCCAGCCCTTTTGCTCACTCTGGATGAGTACAGTTCTTGGAGAGTAGGGAGGGTTGTACCAATGATTCGCTCAGCAGTCCGAACTACCCTCTGTAGTCTTCTGAGGTCAGATTTGGTAGCTGAGCTGAAGCAGACAGTTATTGAAGTGCAGAGGTCAGATTCAATGATGGCTGAGTAGAACTGTTTCAGCAGCTCCTGTGGCAGGTTGAACTTCCTCTCCTGGGCCTTTTGAACAGTGGAGTCTATGTGAATGTCCCACTTCAGGTCCTGGGAGATGGTGGTGCCCAGGAACCTGAATGACTCCACTGTTGTTACACTGCTGTCCATGATGGTGAGTGGGTGGAGAGCAGGGGGCTTTTCTCCTGAAGTCCACAATCATCTCCACAGTTTTGAGCATGTTAAGCTCCAGGTTGTTAAGACTGCACCAGACAGCCAGCTCTTCAACCTCCATTCTGTAAGCATACTCGTCACCGTCCTGAATGAGGCCGATCGGTGTGGTGTCATCTGCAAACTTCAGGAGCTTGACAGAGGGGTCTTTAGATGTGCAGTCGTTCGTGTAGAGGGAGAAGAGCAGTGGGGAGAGAACACAGCCCTGAGGAGCTCCAGTGCTAATCGTATGGGTGCTGGATGAGAATTTTCCCAGCCTTTTCCCAGCCTCACTAGCTGCTGCCTGTCTGTCAGGAAGCTGGTGATCCACTGACAGATGGAGGTGGGCATGGAGAGCTGAGTTAGTTTGGTCTGGAGGAGTGATGGGATGATGGTGTTAAAGGCCGAGCTGAAGTCCACAAACAGGCTCCTCACATAAGTCCCTGGTCTGTCTAGATGTTGCAGAACATAATGCAGTCCCATGTTGGCTGCATCATCCACAGACCTGTTTGCTCTGTAGGCAAACAGAAGAGGATCCAGCAAGGGTCCAGTAATGTCCTTCAGGTGGGCCAGGACCAGTTTTTCAAATGACTTCATGACCACAGACGTTAGAGCCATAGGTCTGTAGTCATTTAGTCCTGTAATTTTGGATTTCTTTGGGATGGGGATGATGGTAGAGCATTTGAAGCATGAAGGGACTTTGCACAGCTCCAGCGATCTGTTGAAGATCTGTGTGAAGATGGGGGCCAGCTGGTCAGCACAGGATTTCAGACAGACTGGTGTAACACAATCTGGGCCTGGTGCTTTTTTTGCTTTTCTGCTGATCCTTCGCTGATCTGAAGCGTAGGTGTGGGGGAGAGGGAGGTTGCTGGAGGTGTTAATGGTTGTGTGGAGAGGTGTTCAGAGCGGGTGTGGGGTGTTGTTTCAAACCTGCAATAGAACTCATTCAGATCGTCTGCCAGTTGTTGATTTTCCACAGTGCTGGGGGATGGTGTCTTGTAGTTGGTGATCTCTTTCAGACCTTTCCACACTGATGCGGAGTTGCTGGAAGTGAACTGAATCCTTAGTTTTTCAGAATAATTCCTCTTTGCCATTCTGATCTCCTTTTCCAGTGTGTATTTGGCCTGTTTATACAAGACTTTGTTCCCCTTCCTGTAAGCATCTTTGACCTGACGGAGCTGTCTGAGTTTTGCAGTAAACCACGGTTTGTCGTTGTTGTAAGTTAGATGAGTCCTGGTAAGAATGCACATATCTTCACAGAAACTGATGTAAGATGTTACAGTCTCTGTAAGCTCGTCAAGATCATTGGCAGCAGCTTCAAAAACACTCCAATCAGTAAGGTCAAAACAGGCTCTTAAATCCTGCTCTGCTTCATTAGTCCATCTTTTAACAATCCTTAATACAGGTTTAGCTGATTTCAGTTTTTGCCTGTAGGTCGGTATAAGATGAACCAAACAGTGATCAGAGAGACCTAAAGCTGCCCATGGGACAGAAAAAGTCCCCAACAGAGTCTGGGTGTTGTTGTTCTGTCTCTGTGATCTAATCAGCAGGTTTCTGTAAATCTGCGCTTGCGGTGGAATGTAAACACTCATGAGAATGAACAAGCAAAACTCCCGCGGCGAGTAGACAGGCTTACAGTTAATGAAAAGCACTTCTAGATCGGAACAGCGCATCTTCTTTAACACTGTTACATCTGTACACCACCTCTCATTGATGTAAAAGCATGTCCCTCTGCGTGGCGGTCCGCTCTGAACAGCTGAAAGCCCGGCAAACTTAACGTGCTGTCCGGAATGGCGTCATTCAGCCAGGTTTCTGTAAAACACAGAGCAGCAGAGTTTGAAAAATCCTTGTTTGTCTGGGAGAGCAGAAGGAGTTTGTCCGTTTTGTTGGGTAGAGAGCAGAGATTCGCCAGATGGATGCTAGGCAGTGCTGTCCGAAATCCGCGCTGTCTGAGCTTCACGAGCGCGCTGGCTCACTTCCCCCATCTGCGCGTCCTGAAGCGGTTGATCAGCGTCGCTGCTCCGCCAACTACAATGTCCAGCAAAACATCAGAATAGTCGAAAACCGGTGAAATATCGGGTGGTGTGTTCTGCTGAATGTCCAGCAATTCGTCTGTGGTGAAACTGATTGCAGGGATATAACTAAAAACAGGACAAACTAACAAAAACATAAAAACAACTGTGGAGCACGCCACGGTGGCTGCCATCAGAGGCGCCATCTTGTCAACAAAAATTATAGGGGCACTACAAATAAATTTTAAAAAGGCCAGTTAAGCATGCGGTTCAAAATAATTTTCACAAAATACAGTACAGTACGCAAGCTCTTTACCACCGTTGGCATGCAAGAATATAGAAAAGAGATTAATTTTATTTCATTGTTTATCTTAAAGCATTTAAGGTCATGTCCCAAAAAATTATCATTTTTTTAAATGGGAAAATAAATACATTAATGAATTTATTTATTTATATTTTTATATTTGTTTATTGAAAGGGAAAATGTTGAAACGTCTGATAGATTTTTTTATTTATTTTTTTTAATTTGTGGAGATGGGGAGGGGGGGGACTAAAATATATATTTTGTAATTTGTTTTAGTAGCCAGATAATTTTTTTTTTTAATTGTTATTTAAATAAAAAAAAAATAGAAAAACAGTTTGACTGAAACTGTAAAATTTATGTCTTTGGACTCCATGAATCACGTAGATAGGAAAAAACTGTTTTGTTTCAATAGCGCAAAGTTTTGTCAAGACTTCCATCTTTTATTCAATTCTGTTGACGTCTTTTGGGAGAAACAGTGGCAAAAACCAAATATCTAGCCAATAACTTTAGTGAGGCTTAGTCTGAAGTTTGTGAGACAAATTGGGTGAATATGGAATAAAATGAGTTGGAGAAAAAGTGGAAAAAGAGTAACTCTGTGAAGAATTAATAAATTAAAGCCACCACAAATCAATTTAAAAGGTCTACAAGAGTTAGTTTTGCATAATGATAATTTTTTCCTGAATTTATTATGTAAGTATTAAGCAAATGCATTTCATGTTAATTTTCGCAAAGTATGCTGACCTTGCAGCTCATAAAACATTGCCTACTATATTTATTGTCACATATTTTGCCTGCTCAGAATGATGTCAAACTTATTGATCAAATTTATGTAGTTCAGTTGCACCAGTAACTGAAAGATTATTTTCACAACTCAAGCAGTGAGAAAAGTTTAGAGGAGAGAATCATGCCCCACAGGACACACACACACACACACACACACACACACACACACATATATATATATATATATATATATATATATATAAAAATATAAATAAATATATATATATATATATATATATATATATATATATATATATATATATATATATATATATATATATATATATAAATGTATGTATGTATGTGTATATATATGTATATGTGTATATATATATGTATGTACATAGTCATGCATCTATAACTAAAGGAGACACTTGTTTCTCAACTAGGATAAAGCTAAAAATATTCCTTCTTGCATAACAGGAGTTCTCTTTTGCTCTGGAGGAGAAGTGCCGCATGTCATTAAAATAAACTAAAGTGACTCTTTCCAGGCAAAACAAGCAGACGTTTGTATTTCCCACATAAAGTTGTGCTTGTAGCTAAATATATAGCTAATTAGCCCCTGGGAACAATTAACCTCTGAAAGTAGTTGAACACAACAAAATGGGTTTCACTGAATCAGACAAATTGAGTTTTTAATCAATCATGCATCGTTACATCAGTTTTCAGTCATTTAAAACTTTTCCTTTTCATCTGAATATACAGTCCCTTGGCTGTCCTTGTGCGTCACATTCACTCAATTTACAAACACAGATTCTCATCTGTCTGTCTGGGGACATGACCAGAATCAGGCAAATTATAAAGGTCTTCTTTGAGATAGACTAATTGCACAGACAATCCATTGACAAGTTAATTATAAAAATACAAAAAGTGTTGTTCTGCTCTTCTTTATTGCTACATTTACAAGACGAGACCAGAAAGCCAATCTATGCTAAAGACTGCAGACACCAGTTGCAGGGAATGCTACCGATATTTTCTTTAATTTGCCAAGATGGATCCTGACTTGCATCTTTTATTCAGCTCTGTTGAATTTGTTTGGGTGTAACGGTGACATAAACCAAAAATCCAGCCAATAACTTTTGTGACAGTTGGTCCGAAGATTATGAGACTCATCTGGTGAATAAAATTTATTAAATGTGAAAAAAGAGATATTCTATCTTCACAACTGGTAAATTTATTTAACCAGTTGTGAGAATCGTTGAATTCAACAATTTTAACAACGTTTTTCTAATCAACTGATAATTTAAAATCTGTGTGACAACTTTGAGCTAGTTTCATATTGAACTTCTTCTGGATCCAGTTTAATATTTTTTTTTTTTTTTCCCCCAACTGAAAGTTTGCATTAAATGTAGTGTTGCATGTAAAAACTATTGTATCATCTTGCATAATCAGGTGACAGACATCCAGGCCAGAGGGGCCAGTTTGAGTTGGGTGGCCCCATCAAGGACAGAAGGGGACGATGAGCCCAAAGAGGGAGAAGAAGGCCCTGCGGAGCCCAGCTTCACGTATGAGGTCTCCGTCTCATACAGTGGCAAGGACGGGAAGTACAAGAGCGCCTACAGGTGAGATCATGCTCCGTGTCACGCTGTGGAGGAGGTCAGGGCAGGATGTGGAGAAGGTGTGGGTGCAGTTGAGGAACTCGCTGTTGTTTTTTTTGTGGTTTGCTGTGGGTTTTCTAAAGTCGGTGATAACTGAAGTTCAACAGCAGTTCACCTGACATGCAGCTCTTTTAAGTTCAAAATTGTAGATGTATACTTAAGAGTTGTTTTAATTGTTTAAATTTTGTAAAAAATATTACTAATATTTTCTTTCTTTTGCTTGTGTCAGTGGTGTGGAACTAAGTGCAACCTTACAAGACTTAAGACCAGCAACAGACTACCATGTCAGGTTTGTGTCTGTTTCGACTTTTAAATGCACAAGACATTATCAGAATTAGTTTTACATTTTCTAGTTTTTACAGTATAGCTCTGTCAATAATAACAATCTTTTATGAATAAAATTGTTTATAAATATATAGATATATTAATAGGCTTGCTGCAGTAATTAGTGATAGCGCCTATTTAGCAATATTTCTATGTTTATTACAAGTGCATTTGTCTTTGTTTTGTTGTTGTGTTTTTCATTAAAAGTAATAATGAACAAGAAATTAAGCATTTGTTTTAAAGTAAGGGGGAAATCCAAAGGTCTTTCATTTATTTGTGTTACAACACAGGTATATACTGTGCCCCTCACATGACGTGCGGAGAAAAAATATCTATATCTTTGTCGCAAAAAAATAAATCTTTCTCAAGTTTGAATTAAATTGTGGTCATGAAATTAGGTTTTGTGCCATTTTATTTTATTTATTAAATTTGTGCCCTTTTATTTATGGCCACGTTGTTTCCTCATTTTTAATTAAACAGAAATGATGTAATGAATTAGTACAACATGACCACAATTTAATAAAATAAGGGAACGAATTAAGTCATAGGAACAAATTCTTAATTCATTGCCACAATAAATATATTTTTGTCTACATGTTATGTGCGGGGCTCCGTACATTACCCATCTAAATTTTGTTAATAAAAGTTATTTTTATATAAGTGTTTAATATAAGTGAGTTTGTCATTTGTACTGTTTTATTGTTATTTTATTTTTCAATAAGAATAATAATGAATCTATAATTTTCAAGCATTTGTTTTGTTCAAAGAAAAGGAAAGATGTAAAGATCTTAAAGGGGTCCATCGGATGCCCATTTTCCACAAGTTGATATGATTCTTTAGGGTCTTAATGAAAAGTCTATAACATACTTTGGTGAAAATTTCTCAATGGTAGTGTAAAACAACACCCTTTTTACCCTGTCAAAAACAGCTCTGCACACAGCAAGCCGTTTCAGTGCATATCCCTTTAAATGCTAATAAGCTCTGCTCACCCCGCCCCTCTCTTCTGTGGGGTGACACGCAGTTCTCTGAGAGACGGTAAACTTTAGCCGCATTCATCGTGAAACTTGCTAACTAGCACATTATTAAGGAAAGGCGATTTGCAAAATTCATTAAAAAAAAGCCCTTATACTCACTTCTTCTGGAGGTGAAGCTGAATCATGAATGACAATGAATCAACAATTGTGGGAGGGGCCTGGGTCTGTGTGATGTCACACAGCCAAGAATCTGAGAACGGCTTGATTTGAAAAAGGGGATATTATTTTTCTAGATTTAAAAAAAAAAAAAAAAAAAACACTGGGTGGATTTTTATCATTATAGGGTGGTTGTGTACACACACTGCCAACACACAATTCAGTTCAAACAACATGTAAAAGTGAATTTTGCATCCGATGACCCCTTTAAGTAAAAGATCAAAATAAGCACAACAGATCCTGAGCGACATTTGACAAATGTCTTCTCTTGTCAAATGTGCAGTGTAATTGGTAATATCGATGTTGTCACAAGTTTATTAATTAGTGGGAACATTTCCTCACCGTGGCATCCTTATATAATAATAATAATAATAATAATAATAGTTATAAAATAAAACAATAATAATAATAAATGTAGTTATATTACAAAAAATATTCAGTCTTTTATAAATTCAGTTTCTAAGATCTAAAACTATTCCTTTCTTTACTGTTGGTAATTGTATTGTTTCTATATGCTAATACGTGTGTGTGTGTGTGTGTGTGTGTGTGTGTGTGTGTGTGTGTGTGTGTGTGTGTGTGTGTATTTAGGGTCCAGGCCATGTGTAACTGTTTACAAGGCATCCCTTCAGAGCCTGTGAGCTTCACCACTCTGAGCTGTGAGCCAGACAGTCCCAGCCCGCCCCGCAAAGCCAGCGGCACCAAGAGCAGCCTTGTCCTGCAATGGAAGGTGTGTGCACACAATAACACACTGGCACATCAACTGTCCCACATAAATGTTATATTGCATATTTAAAGTGCATGACAACAGCAAAAACTTTTTTTTTTTTTTTTTTTTTTGGTCTAGGCTCCATGTGACAACGGTTCCAAAATCCTAAATTATATCCTTCAGTGGGATGAGGTACGTTATTTTTTGTTATTCCTGTTTTCGTATTTCTCAAAAAGTAAACTTGTAAAAAAAATTAAAAAAAAAAAAAACTACAAAAAAAGCTGGAGTCTGTGAGGTGAGGTTTAAGCATTCATGTAGTGCTAATCCTGGCTGTGATCTGTGAACAGGGGAAGGGGACGGGTGAGTTTGAACAGTGCTACTACGGCCCTCAGAAGCAGTACAGGCTCACCAAACTCTCCACAGCTTCCAGATATTCTTTTCGGCTGGCAGCCAAAAATGACATGGGGGTGAGGTATGTATCAAAATGTTCCTAAACCCAGCTCCTAAAGAAATTGTAAAAGTGCTGATGGCAGGTATATTGAAAAAAATCCTGACCATAAATTGAAACATGTCTTCATGTACCACATTTTTGTAAGTCGTACCTGGTCAAAATTGCATTGTTGAGAGGAAAAAAAAAAAAACACAAATAAGTTGCGTCAGTGTATAAGTCGCATGATGCATGTTATGATTACATTCAGAAATAATGTAAAATATCGGTGAATGAAACACTTACTAACATTATAAACTATATAAACATGGTGGCATTTATTATAAATAACATTTAGGCTATTAAAAGGTCAAACCTATAAATGTATTTAAAGTTAAACTGAAACCAGTGCTGGGTTCACATGCTTCTCTGATTCATTTTCATATTCACAATGTAGCCAAAAATTTGGTTGCTAAACTATTATTTAGTATGTAATTTACTTGTGTCCTAAAATCCACATAAAACAGCATTCTTCACATGCGCCTGTTTGAAAAAACACCACAGTCAAGTTAGCAATACTGACATGTTGTATGTGTGCATATTTATGTGCGTTTTGGCTGTGTTTTACATGCATGAAGTTAAAATCAGGATACATATATTTTGGAATATAATTTGTAGCATGTTTCAGACGATAAAAAAGTGGCTTATGTCTGGAAAATAAAGTATATATAAGTATATATTTTGTTCTACGATCATGTACTCTTTCCATAGTGAGTTCAGTGAAGCCGTCCACATCATGACATCATGCAGTGTGCCTGCTCCCCCCTTAAGCCCTGAGCTGATTCAGTCCGGGGTCACATGGCTCTGTGTGCGATGGCACAGGCCAGCCGGCTCGCCCAAAGAAGACAAAATCGGCTACCTGCTGGAGATGGAAGAGGAGGGCTCAGTGAGTGAGAGACGCACACACACCTTCACAGAAATGCATCGCACACTTCTGACAAATCTGACAAATAAATTTCATGCTTACACCTGGTATGAACATCAATCTCTGATTTTAGAGTTAGTCAGAGAGATATGTTAGCCAGATCAGTTTTACAGAGTAAAAATTAATTTGCCCTGATGCAAAAAGTGATTTATGCAGACATTAAGTGTGTAGTAAACCGTGATCTGTCTCATACTTGTGAATGGCCTAAGGCAAATGTTAATTTGTGGTGTAAACTGGGCTGTAAAGATTGTGTTTTCCATAAGTAGGCCAGGTTTTTAATGTGTGTTTAGATGAATGTGTCATGTGTTTCACAGGGTTATGGGTTCCAGGCCAGTTATGATGGTGACGAGCTGTCACACACTGCCAGAAACCTCCACAGGAGCACCACGTACAGGTTCAGGGTGAGAACACACAAACACACAGGGATTCTTGAGTGTGTCTCAGTTTCTTTTATGTGTCTCAGTTTATTATAGTGTGTCTCAGTTTATTTCATTTTGTTAGTTTATTTTTATTTGTTTGTTTGTTTCTTTAGTTTTTTTGTTTGAACATTCATTTACTTTCTTCCTTCTCTTTTCATTCTTTTTCTTTTATTTCAGTCTGTTTTTTTATTTTTTGTTTGTTCATTTTTTGTCAATTTATATTGCCATGTCTAATATTTCCTTATCAGTTTATTTTATTTATTGCTTGTTTTCTTTCATACTTTTTCTTTCTTTTGTTTGTCAGTTCATTTTGTTCTTTGTTTTTTGCTCTCATTGTTTCTTTCATTTGCTCTTGTTTTTTTTTTTGTTTGTTTCTTGTGCGTTTTGTCTTTATTTTGTTATTTTATTTAATAGTTCTCCCTTTGTGCTTTTTAAATCTCTTGTTTTTTGTTGTTGTTTTTTAATGTGTTATTCCTTCTTTTGTCTCTTTCATTTATTTGTCTCCCCTTCTTCCTTTTTCTTTCATTTTAGTCTTTTCTTATTTTTGAATTAGCTTTTTCTTCATTTGTTCATTCTTTAGTTTGTCATTCTTTTTTTTTTTTTTGCCTTTCTGCTTGTTCATTCTTTGTCATTCCTTTTATTTAGTCTCTATATATTCTTTTATTCTCTGTATTTCGTTCTCTTTCTACCATTATCAGCTTTTTCTTTGTGCCTTTTTTCTTCCTTTCGGTTGTTAGTTTTATTTATTTATTTATTTTTTTTTGTTTAATTTGTTCTTGTTATCTTTCATTTGTTCATTTATTCCTTTGTTTTTTGTAAGTCCATTCTTTTTTTCTTCTCTTTTTTTTTTTTTTCTGTCCTCACCCCTATCCCGGTCATGATTGAGACTCACCTATTGCCAGCGGCTGTGAGATGAAGCAGGTGGTGTAGTGATATGATCGGTCACTGTTCTCTGGTGTTATTGGGGTGGGTTGATCATAATCGTGTTTCCAAAAACAAAAGTGTATTAATGCGATCAGAACGGCTGCAAGTATCCTGATGAGAGGAGCTGATTACCTGCAGAGAGCTCGCATCCCCAATTACTGCCAATTACTATGACAGATGACATCACAACAGCACTGTTTATTTCTGAACCGTGAAACACTTCCTCATCCTGAGCTTTTATCAGGGGAAAACTGTTTCTCAGTGAGATAAATTTGGTGGTGAATATAAAGGGTTTTGAAAGGCCCTAGAGATTTGCATTCCCTCTCATTCATTATTTTTTATTTATTTATTTTTTTGCATTGACACATTTTGAATCATTAATAAATACCCCCACCCCACACACACACACACACACACACACACTCTCATTACTATAATGAATAACATTCTGCTATTTAAAAAAAAAAAAAAAAACTTTTTTTTTTTTTTTATAAATCATTGCAGGTTGTCGCCTATAATGCAGAAGGGAAAAGTAACCCCAGTGGTGTGTCGGAGTTCACCACGGCCCCTGATAGACCAGGCTGCCCCTGCAGACTTGCAGTGAAGGGAAAACCTCACCCGACCAGTTTCCGTCTGACCTGGGGTCAGTTCAGCATGTTGGAAACACATAAAGATTTTACTTAATCTTTACTTTTACAACTAAAACTAATCTAGAAATCACCTTTAATTTAGTCCTCATACATTTTGACTGTTTTTATTGCTCAGTCATGAAACTTGGTGAACTGCATTTCTAAGTAGTGTTTTTAGGAATTTATTTATTCAACGGTTTTCACAATAAGAATTTTCCATCCAAGATAGTGTGTAAATTTGGTTAAAAATATTACAATGTTGGAACAGAAATGCAGAATGTACTTCAGTATAAAAAACTAGCTAGGGTTATCATAATCTAAAACCATAAAACATTTTTCATTGCTTGGGATATTATAAACATTATGTGAAAAAATGTAAAACAAACAAACAAAAAAAAATATTTCAGTTAGTTACATTGGCTTTCTCATTTCTGCATAATTTAACTTTAGCATTTCTGCATAATTTAACTTTAAAATACTAAAATAAAAATTTAAACATAAAAACTGTTTTTAAATTATTATTTTTTTAATTGTATAAATATCAAAAACACAACAAAATAATTAAAAACTAAAAATAAATTCAGAACCGAAAGTGTAAAAATAAAATTTAATTTAAAATATTAAGATATTATAACAGTATCTCAGTGATACTAAAATAAATAACTGGCCGCAAATAGTAATTGGTTTTTTTTTTTTGTCGCCTCAGATCCTCCCAAAGACAATGGCGGTTCAGATGTGACAAAGTATGTGGCGGAGCTGTCTGAAGGGTTAAGTGGTATGTTCCAATAAGGTTTTCTGGTGTGTCTACACATGCTCAGTTTGATCCTGCCATTATGTTTATTCATTGATTGCTTGTGTGTGTGTTTCAGGTGGTTCTTGGAATCAGGTGTACAGCGGTTCGGCTGTGGAGTGTGTTTGTGATGGTCTGAGCCCAGGATGTTCATACCAGGCTAGAGTCCACTGCATCAGTGCGGGAGGCGAGAGCCCAGTATGTCACACAAAAATATGCAATCCTTTATAGCTGTAGGGCCAAGTTAAACTTTTATTTTAAATATTGATGCTCATTTTGCTGTATACAAAATATTTGAAAAAAAAAAAAACATCAAAATAAGTGTAATTTTTATTTATTTATTTTTTTAAATATGACAAAAAAACATTAAAACTATGATTTAAAATCAGAAAATTTGACATTACAAAGCACACATTTTAAAAGTGTGTTTAAGTGTGTTAAGAAACAGTCGTGAATGTGTACTTTCTTTAAATACACTTCAGTGGCCTTTTATTTCATTAAAATTATGTCATCTGCAAGTATAAGTATAGTATTTGGATTTGAAATACACTATAAATGTAATTTCAAAACATTAAAGCACACTTCTTTTTAACAAAGCGTATTCTTTACAGAAAGCCTCAGATCATAGCCAGTCACAGTGCATCTTCAAGAATTCATGTTAGAAACATTTTAAATACAAGTAATTTAAATACAATTAACATTTTTGCTTATTTTGCATACATTTGTTTTGTGTAAATATTGTCCATCTCTATTTGACTGTCATCTTTTTTTTTTTTTTCCTTTGCTCCACAACTTGTTACCAATTCATCCACCTTCCTTTTATCGGTTTGTTTTCGCACAAATCGCTTACTTGTTTCCCCTCTTCCATCATCTCCACGCCTTCAAAATCGCAACATGCTTTTATCAATGGAGCGCTTTTGGCAAGCGGCTGGTAATAATTTCTGTCTTCCGTCTTCTGATCCCAGCTGTAATGGCATTGTCGGCGCTTCGCAGATGCATATCTGCATGCGGGACTTGCCAGCGCGCAGCTATGACTCATGTTGGCACTGGTTTTCACAGCCGTGAATGTGAGAAAATGCTCACATGGCTATGGTCTGCTGTCACTGTTTCAGCAAGTGCCTACACACTAATTCTAACTGAGGAGGTGGAGCGTGGTGTGCATGATTAAAATGTATCAAGTATTTTCTAGTTTTTCTAATTTCTCATCCTTGTTGTTTTTAGTTGACGGAGCCCTTGCAGGTCCATACGCCACCTGTTCCTCCTGGTCCATGTCAGCCGCCCAGGGTCGTCGGCAAACCCAAAGCAAGAGAGGTGCAACTGCGCTGGGGTAAGCTTTGCCTTTGTGTGTGTACTTATTGTGTATAACAAATTACGTGTTTCTTAAAATCATGTTATGTTTAGTATGTATTTAGGGTTAATTGGGGGATTGAGAGGTGTATATACACAATCATTTACAAGTTTGGGGTCATTCGTTCAAATTTTATGTTTTTGAAAGAGGTCTAACCTACACTGATAACTGAAATATAATTACAATTTAAAATAACTGTTTTCCATTTAAATATATTTTAATGTAATTTATTCCTGTGATGGCAAAACCATTGTAATATGCTGAATTTGCTACTCATTTTTTTTTATTATTTATTATATTTTCTATATATTTTTTTTTTTAGATTTCTTATTTTTATCAATGTTAAAAATGGTTGTGGTGCTTAATGTTTTTTTGAAAACTGTGACACATTATTTTTCAATATGATTATTTTTCAGAAAGTTTAAAAATCAGTGTTTATTTATTTTATTTTATTTTTATTTTTTTTTGTAAAAATGTAAAATTATTTACTGTTACTTTTAATTTAACTCTTTCCCCGCCAAACATGGAATTTTCTGTTATTCGTGAGACAATGCTTCTCCGGGTTTCCGCGTTCTCACTGTTACACACTCGGGGGTGTTATGACGCATCTCCTGAATGAGTCTAGAATGTGCCGATCAAAAACACAGATCAGGAAGATGCTGATGGCTAAAGGTCTGGAATCCATGGCAGCTTTCATTGGCCAAGGCCCGCCCGTGAGGCCGACATGTCAAACAACCAATCACAGTTCGTTTCGTTCAGCGTCACGTTTAGGGGCGTGGAGATGTCGCCACAATAACAGACTGGTGTGTAAAACTCTTGGACGTATTTTAAAGATTCTATGCCGCGAACTTTAAATATTTCACATACTTTTGAAAATCCAGCATTTAGTTGATCCTGATATGCGCTCGTCGTCATAGTTGTAAACACGACGGCTTTCTTCTTTTGTGAGGGGGTTTGGCATCACGGCATCTTTGTTTCCAGGCGGAACGTTAAAGAACGCGACACGTCTCCCGGAAATCCTGTATTATTCAACCAATCCAGTGACGACTTCGAAACTCCTGAAGTGTTTCCACTTTTGTGTGCCATATGCATCAGATGTTCAGCCAACGGTCTGTGGGAGACTAGGAAGAAGCAGAAACGAGCGATCTCATATGTATGCATATAAAAAATAATGCTATCTTCAATGCTAACCGCGTATAATTGAAAACTGCCTAATGTTACAGAGTGAAATGTCAATCCAGAAAGTAGTAAAGGCCTGTGCAAGCTTTGGGGAGTACTGATGAAAGCCATCTACTGCATCTTTGCTTTGATAATATTACTGAATATGATCCAGATGTAGTATTTGATAAAAATGTGATTTTCTCAGCTTTTTGCTCAAAATGTTGCTTTTTTTATGAAGCATTCAAGTGTTAATTAAAAAAAAAATGCTTGAAGCTGGAATAAAAGTTTTTTTTTTTTTTTTTTTTTTTTTTTTTTTTTTTTTTTAAGTAGAGGGTCTGATCTTTATTTTGATGTATTGCATGTTCAGATATTCATACAACAAAATATTCTGGGGGCCATGAAGTTTTAGTGAAAATCAGCAAAAACGCTGGCAGTGGCTGGCAACATTTTTCAAAAACGCTGGCGGGGAAAGAGTTAATGTTTCCTTGCTGAATAAAAGTTTTTTTGTTTGTTTTTTTTTGTTTTTTGTTTTTTTTAATCTGAATGTTTTTTTCTCATTGCATCTGTTAGCGCCCCCTCTGGTGGATGGAGGTAGTGCAGTGTCTTCATACAGCGTTGAGATGTTCGCTCCCCAGATGGACGAGGGCAGGGAAGTGTACCAGGGCTCTGAACTGGACTGCACAGTGGGAAGTTTACTGCCCGGCAGGACCTACGGCTTCCGGCTCAGAGCTGCCAACAAAGCTGGAGTGAGTGCAAGCCTTACAAATGTCACAGATATTACTTGTTTTTATAGTTGCTAATAATCTGTTCTTTTCATAGAATGTGCCACATATAGTTGCTGGCAAGTTGTTTCATATTTTTTTTGGTATTCAACAGTACGGCCCTTTTTCGGAGCGGTCTGAGGTCACAACAGGTCCAGGGGCCCCTGAGGCATGTCGGCCCCCTCATGTCACCTGTAAATCACCGACATGTGCTGTGATCAGCTGGGAGGTGAGAATATCCCATGATTCAAAGTATTCTTTTAGTATCAAGCAAGTCTTTAGTAGCTTTGAGAGGACATGTCAAGTCAAGTCACCTTTATTTATATAGCGTTTTAACAATACAGATTGTGTCAAAGCAGTTTTACAGCATTGAATAGGAAAATAGTGTGTAATAATGCAAAAGGATAACAGTAAACACTCAATTTTCAGTTAAAATCAGTTCATTGATTCAGTGATGTCATCAGCCACCTCAGTTCAGTTCAAATTATATCTGTGTTACTTCATTGTGACTGAATCAGGCTTATTATTAACTTAAAAAAGAAAAAAAAACCTAAACCTATTTAAACAAAACTTCATTACTTAAAATAAACATTTACTGAAAAAATAATAATAATAAATATAAAATAATGAAAAGAAATTTAAAAAATTAAAAATCAGAACTAAAATTGAAACAAACTAAAAATGATATAGACATTAAAATTACTAAAACATTAACTAAAATACAAATAAAATGACACAAAAATGTAGTTTTGCATATTTTTGCCTGTATTTATTTAACAAAAAACTGTTGCCCCCTCTCAAATAGTTTTGTAGTGCTTTTTATTTTATTCTTTGTTTTGTTTGATTTCTTTTTTTGTTTGATGTTTTTATTTTTGTTATTTATATCTTTTTGTTTTTGCTTTGTTAAATTTGTTTTGTCTAACACATTGGCTGTGTTTTGCACCCATACAGACCCCTCCCTGTAACGGAGCGGCAGTGTCAGAGTATCGTCTGGAGTGGGGGGCGGCAGAGGGCAGTATGCAGATGTGTTACACCGGTGCTGCACTGTGCCATGAGATGAGGGGTCTACTGCCTGCCACCAGCTACTTCTGCAGAGTACAAGTGAGAAACGCTATCATACACACACTTATTTCATCTGAATGTTTGAGCTGATGGTGAGATGTGATCTGCCATGTGAAATTAACCAGGAAATCGCAGTCTGGTGACTGATTATGCTTTTACTTCCTGTGAGCACAAATATATCAGCTTGATTCATATAAATGAGGTGATGGGGCGAGCGCCAACTTTACATTCTCAGTGCCACCCAGTGGATGAGAGACGAATACAGTTGTTGTTTTTAGGGGCCAAGCACCAAAGGTGTTTAGGCACCTATTGTATCCGTTGCCGTTATTATTAGGGGCTAAGCACCGAAGGTGTTTAGGCACCTATTGTATCCGTTCGCGGTATTATTAGGGGCCAAGCACCGAAGGTGTTTAGGCACCTATTGTATCCGTTAGTGTTCTTATTAGGGGCCAACTACCAAAGGTGCGATGGCATCTATTGTATCCGTTGGCGTTCTTATTATGGGCCAAGCACCGAAGATGCGATGGCACCTATTGTATCCGTTGGCATTCTTATTCTTCTTCTCCGTTTCTTCCGCTCAAAAGTCAATGGCAGCCCATAGAACTGCTTGCGGGAAAGTTGTAAAATTTGGCACACTGATAGAGGATAGTGTCAATACTAACTATAGCAAATTTGGAGTGTGTATCTCAAACTCTCTAGCGCCACCACTTGTCCAAAATTTCACAAATTTTTATGCTAATAACTTTTGAACCGTAAACTACAAAATGAAAATTCTTTTATCCTCTGAATCCTTGGCTCAAGCCAAGTCGAATGAAGTCCAAAATTAAAAAATCGTAAGGTTTAATTTTTTCGCTGTTTTCAATTGTTCGTAAATCTACTTTTTCAAACTCGTCCTAGACGGTTCATCCGATTTTCACCAAAATTGGCTCAGATCATCTGCAGACCATGCTGGCAAAAAGTTCTGGAATTCAAGTTGATTAGTCAAAGCGTTCTCGAATAACGTGTGAACGAATTCTACGAAAAGCACGCAAAAATGGATCTGAGGCGATATCTCCGCAACGGTTTGGCGTATTGAGACCAAACTTGGTGTGTTATAACAAGCATGACTTGAGACTACGTGCAGTGTTTCGGTGCTGTTCCCCCTAGTGGTCAAGAGATATGAAATATGGCTATTTTTGCTTATAACTTCTCAATGGTTTGGCCAAAAATCACAAAACTGGTCTCTTTAGATTCAGTGCATCATGCCGAGTCGAATGATACCCAATTTTCCCATGTCAGCCATTTTGAATTTTGTACTAAAATGCTGTATTTTACGAATGCATTGACGTATTGTTACAAATCTTGGTATGTGTCATCAGCACGATGCCCTGAAGGAGCTTGAGAAGTTTCGAGCCAGCGCCACCTAGTGGTAAAACCAAATATTCACATGCTTATTACTTTGGGCGTGGTCGACTTATTTTCATGGGAGTCACCTTTTTAGACTCCTGAATCCTTGCCGAGTCCAGCGATACCAAACATGCCAGGGTGTGCCTTATGGTTTGTACAACGTTGCATTTTAGCCCTTAAAAAACATTTGCCAATATCTTAGAAACCATTACTCCGATCAACAAGAAACCACCGTAGGAAATTCGAAAACATAGCGTGCCAGTTATACGTTAATGCCCATTTGCCAAAATTTTTATAGTAAGTGGCAAAAAAATGCAAACAAAGTCAGCAATCAGTCATTTTTTCTCTTCTCATATATAAAAATGGCTATAACTCCAAAACAAAATGAGATATTTTCACCAAATTTGACACATGTATGCGTACACTCCAATGACACACAAAAAATTTGTGGGGATTTTGCCTCTTGGTGGCGCTATAATTGAACAAAACATGAAATTGCCATTGACTACAATAGAGTATTATGATATAAAATGCTATATTTTACGAATGCATTGGTGTACCATTACGAAATTTTTTATGTACCATCGAGACCATGACCTGAAAGTACTTAAAAAGTTTTGAGACCGACCTTGTGGTCAAAAGTTATAATGAAATTTCAAAGAAACGCTAATAGCTTTCTGTGAATTTTGCCTGTTGTAATGAGACTGGTATTAATAGATTCCTTGGGTCATGCTGAGAACAGTGATACCAATGTTGCCATAGTCAGCCAAACTTCCTGCCCGACATTTTGATTTTCTTTAAAAACCTTCTTTTTCGAACTCTTCCTAGACCTTTGGTCCAATTTTCACCAAAATCGAATCACATCATCTTCAGACCATGCGGACAAAAATGTATGGATTTTTTGTCTATAGACAAAACCGTTTTCGCATTACAACAGCAATGAATTTGAGGCATGATGCCAAAATGACACTTGAGGCTGTATCTCTGTAATGCTTTGTCATATTGACACCAAACTTTGTGTGTGCCATTGTCAACTCACACAGAACACACCACATCGATTTGATAACAGCGCCACCTATTGGTCAAACATAAGCCAATAAATCTTATTACTAGAGGTTGTATTTATGATTTTTCAGCCATTTTGACTAAAATCATCCTAAATGACTTCAATTACTCATTTCTGCAGTTGGTCTGATGCTTGCTTCTGTAGTGCTTGGCCCCGTAATTGTTGCTTGCAGCTATATTTTTTGTTGTTGTTGTTTTTCTGTGAGGTTCATAATAGCTGTTTATTACTATATTGGGGGCTATTATATTAATTGTTGACTGAAATTTTGTTCAATTAAATTATTTTGCTGCAGTTTATTTATAATATGCTCATTCCCTAAATGTTTCTTGTGGGACAGTTATCAGATTTATGAAAGCAAAACAGTTCAATATCACTTTTCTTAGGAACTGAATTTGAACTAAAATAAGCCAATGTTGTTTTATAACATTAGTTATAATCAGTCAGTAAATTCTTTAATTGATGCTTTAAATGTTCATGGTCCGCTTTCATTGTGCATTTCTACACTAGTCTAGCCCAGTCCCATGTTTTACTTTTGTATATATGTTGTTTTTTTCTGTAGAATTATCATTATAGTTGGTCCTGTAGTTGTTATTGTTCATCTTGATGATTTCTCAGCCTGCTCAACTAAAATAAACTACAAAAAAGTCAAAAATTAAAAGTTTATTTGCTGTTCACGTCAGGCCTGTGTAAAACTGTAGTCACTCACTGACTGTGTGTGTTTTGTGCCTCAGGCAGTGAATGTAGCCGGTGTGGGGCCCTTTAGCGACGCCGTGCTCTGCCAGACACCCTGCTCTGTGCCAGCGCCAGTCAGCAACATCCACGCTCTCCGTGAGTCAGAGATGAGAGTGGAGGGCAGCAGGACCATAGAGAGGGGCGAGGATGAGGAGGACGAGGAGGACGAGGAGGACGAAGAGGCCAGACCTCTCCTTTACTCCCCATCCACCTGCCTGGGGCTACGCTGGGAGGTGCCCTGTGAACACGGATCAGAGATCACGTCGTACCTGATCGATCTGGGAGAAAGACAACCCATCCTTACTGGACCCGTAACCAAATACATCATCCAGAACCTGCAGCCCGACACCACCTACAGGTACAAGGAAGTCTTTGTTATAAAACAGTAGTAAAATAAATGTAGGACCTTATGAACCTTATGAATTAAACTCCACAACTATTCCAAAAATTAACATGAATCTGAATGAATTAATGAGTGTATTTGAATGAAAATTTAATCTTGTGCTTGTGTCCTTTTGAAGGATAAGGATCCAGGCTCTGAATAGTCTGGGACCAGGACCCTTTAGCCACACCTTTAAACTGAAGACCAAGCCACTGCCACCCCTCCCTCCACGTCTGGAGTGCACCGCTTCCAGTCACCAGACCCTCAGGCTCAAGTGGGGTGAAGGCCCGGCCAAGGCCCAACCCACCGATTCCCTACAGTACCATCTCCAAATGGAGGATAAAAGTGGGAGGTTAGTAGATGCATTGTTGGTGCATTGCAGTATATTTTAGCACTGTGTCCTGACCAGGCAGGATTTTTTTTTTTTTTTTAAGAAATTAATACTTTTATTCGGCAAGGATGCATTAATTTGATCAGAAGTGACTTTTAAGTAAAGACTTTTGTAATATTATGAAAGATCTATATTTTTCAAAGATGTAGGTTTTGGACCTTTCCATCAATAAAAGAAACCTGAATTCTGGTTTCCATAAAAATTTGAAGCAGCACAACTGTTTTGAACATTTATAATAATAATAAATGTTTTTTTTGAACAACAAATTAGAATGATTTATGAAGGATCTTGTGACACTGAAGACTGGAGTAATGATGCTGAAAATTTATCTTTGTAATCACTGGAGTAAATTACATTTTAAATATATTAAAACAGAAATTTTATTATTTGCTGTTTTTTGATCAAATAAATGCAGCCTTGGTGAGCATAAGAGACTTCTTTCAAAAACATTTAAAAAAAATCTTACCAACCACAAACCTTTGAAAGGTAGTATAGTACAAACATGCAATAGGCAAGGGATGTTCAACTTTATAAATGATTTAAATTAGTTATTTTTACATTTATTTATTTATTATTAATTCATTCAAAACTCAGATTTTGTTTGGGTCTGCCTTCAAGTCTGTTACAGTTTTATAATATTGTGTATTTTGTGGCTTTATAGAGGTTAACTCTATAACGTTTTCTCTGTCTCTCTGTTTTTGTCTCTTCCTAAAGGTTTATATCCTTGTATAAAGGACCCTGTCACACTCACAAAGTGCAGAGGCTAAATGAGTCTACCTCGTACACGTTCCGCATCCAGGCCTTTAACGAGGCGGGCGAGGGGCCCTTCTCCACTGTTTACACCTTCATCACCCCCCGTTCCCCACCTGCACCCCTGAAAGGTACAGCATCCAAACATGCAGCCGCCATTTAGTTGCCCTATCCTCTTCCTTTGATTCATTTAATATATACAGGGTTTCCGCGGGGTCTTAAAAAGTCTTAATTTTAGTTGTATCAAATTTAAGGCCTTAAAAAGTCTTAAATTTTACAATAAAGTCTTAATTATGATTTCAAGAGGTCTTAAATTTTGGGACGGAAAGACCAGAATTGCGATATGGCTGAATGTGATGATTAAACTTAAAAAGGCTGCGATTTCATGAAATAAACATGAGCGCTGCAAGTTCAAAGTCCGGTGCTGCACTTACTGCCTTCACCGGGAAAACAGTGATATTTGTGCCAAACGCGACACCTGCTGGCAGAGAATGAATCAGTTAACATAGGTACGAGTACGAATGCCTTCTTTCACTGCACGATTCTATTAAAATGCATTTAGAATGATCGCATAATTTAAGATATGGGGGCAGAAAATGTGTAGCCTATATTTATATAATTTCATATAGTTAATATCACACGAAGAGTGCTGTTTTTTTCTCCAAAAGTCAGCATGATTACAAATGTTATATTGATTTTATGCAACAGTTCAATAAACAAGAAGTTAATATTAAGAGACTTACATTTTAGACACCATATTTCCTGCTTTTGCTCTATTTCACCAACAAAAATCATTCCAATCACAGCCACAGCACTGTTTTTGCGTCTCTGAGCAACATGCGGTGTTTCGTTCCTGAATGAATCAACCGTTTAAATTATTCGGTTCAATCGCAGTGACTCACTTATTAACAGTGACTTAATGCCACCTATTGGCGTTTTTAATTTCACATTTAAAGTATCTTCATTTTTAAAAATAATTTCAAACATCAGTTTTCAGCGTTTTATGTTTCAAATATCAAAACATTATTTATGCATTTGTAACTGCAGGTTAGCATTCTATGTCCCTCTGAGCTGCATTAAAAAGTGTGTAAATACATCTAAATGCCACTTCAGATGCATTGCAAAGATAAATTTTGTTGATACTGATTTCATTTGCTTGGTAACAGCCCAAATGCAAGAATTTGACTCAAAAGATGATGCACACTTTTAGAAAAAATGGCTTAAAGGTAAAAAAATACCCATAAAACTTATTGGAAAAGATTCATTTCTATCACTGCTGTGAACTGACCACACAGAATATGAAGAATATAAAAAAAAAAAATTCTGGAGTCAGCTGTTCATGGTAATCTTTAAGATACCAGCACAATAACACACTCAGCAAAATATCGTCTAATTATCATTATCGATAAAATCTCAGAAAAAATCAAGATATCATTTTTTGTCAATATCGCACACCCCTAATTCATGTTATTTAATTTATATAATTTTATTGGTAATTGCTTAAATCAATATAATAATTAATACTTTTGACTTATCCATTTTCTTAAAAATGGTTTAAAGGCTGAAATGTAAAATTTATCATTTTATAAAAGTTTTTTGTGAAAACTTGTATTTGAATTGTAAATTATGCTTTTTACAGTCATTTTACAGTTTAATGTGGTACTATAGACATTTCTCTACCCTCCTCATATGGTATTAATTTTATTTGTGCAGGTCTTAAAAAAGGTCTTAAAAAGTCTTAAATTTGAGATTAAAAATCCTGCAGAAACCCTGTATATAGTGATGGCAAAGCTGATTTTTTTAGAAGCCATTAATCTAGTATTTACATGATTCTTGAGTCTTCTATGCTGATTTGCTGCAGAAAAAAAAAAAAAGAAAATTCTTAATATCAATGGTCAAAACAGTTTTTTTTTTTTTTTTTGTGGAAACCATGATACATTTATTTTTTCAGGATACTTTGATAAATAGAAATTCAAAAGACAGTGTAAAATTTGAAATAAGATTTTTTTGTAACTATATAAATGTCTTTGTAACTTTTGGTCAGTTTATTGCAAAGTAAAGCCTACTCATGCCAAATGATGTTTATACATAATGGAAGTATGGTAATGAAATGGTTTCTGAATTATCATGAAAACAGGCCTCATTTTATTTAATATATTAAAATAAAATATTAAAATAAAATAAATATTTTTGTCTTTAGTGTATTTATTTATTTTAAATATAGATATGTTCAATAAAGCTTAACTTGTATTTTTCACATAATATTATGCCTGTCTTCTCATAAGGGAGCTAATTTATGTGCATAAATAACAATAATTGCACAACTCATTTTATTGGCACGTTACATTAATAATCAGTGTCACACTCAAATTAGTTATTTTAAATTGATGCACTTTGACAACAACATCCTAAAACAAATATTTAATGATCTGCAGTTTGACCTTAAATATTTTTGCATGCAAGTTTGGTTTGTTCTCATCTTCTCTACATCTGTCTGTGTCTGACTTCAGCTCCTCGTGTGGAGCGTGTGGACGAGTCGTGTGAGGTGAGCTGGGAGACACTGCCGCCTATGAAGGGAGATCCAATCATCTACTGTTTGCAAAGCATGCAGGGAAATTCTGAGTTCAAACAGGTACCTACACAGCACTAAATCAGCTGCATGTACATGTTTCAGTAGAAAACAGCTCATCAAACACCAAAAACCATCCATTTTAACCTCAGTGAAGCATCTCAATTAAAATATTTCTGTTCAACGTGAGGCAAAAGTAGGTGCCTCATGTAGGTGCAAACCTACTTTTTCTCAAAAGTAGGTTCGCACTTGTAAGCACATTAAACATAGGTCACGGCGCTCAGCAGGTGTGCTCAGCAGACAGCAGGTGTTGGGTTTAGCAGTTTGGATGAATATTATTATAGTATAATGACGATCAAGTGGTCATTACTTGAATGGCTTAGTGACAGTTATTGCACTTAATGTTATAGCTAAATCAAATCTATCCACTCACATTTGTGATGTGGTTATGCATGCTCTTTATTCTGACATCATGCTGTGACAATGGCCTTCATAACGTTTGTTTGGGAAGGCCTCCATAAATGTTAAGAAGCACCAAAGTACAAAAGTAAATAAGTAGTGTTGTTGCTTAAAATGAAAATTCTCATAAACCCAATATTTCATATTTTACTTAATATATTACTTAATAATATTACTTCATATTTTCATACTGAAATAACTCACTGAATTGAAAACATTTAAACATCTTATGATTGATTGTGAAGTGCATTAGGACCTTGTGCGTTGAGAACGTTTGTCAAACTTGCCACAAACTTAGGTAGCACTGTATTTTGCTGTGACATTACTCTCCTTGTTAAATAGCCAGAAACTCACCAGACTGAAAAATTCAATTGACAAAAATTCAAAAAGAAGCCTGCACAATCAAAAAAAGAATAAGAAACATTGATTGTAAGATGAACACCACTACTATAGAAAAATAGCGGCAAACATTTTGGTCACATGTGAGCCTTTGCAGTGCCTGGTTACAATACTTAGTGCAGGAGCCCTGTCCTGGTTACACATTACATGTTCCTACCACTGTAGAAGACTAAATGTACAGTAAATTATGCATAATATTATGAAACTAACCCTAAACCAAACCCTAATCCTAACCCTGTAGTAAGTGTAAGTAGTAAATTAATATGACTACAATTAATAGTACTTACTGTAATTGTGTAACTGTACTGTAACAGTGTTACCTTTAAACTAAAGTGTAACCCAAACTTGTAGCACCATATTTAAATGCATAATTTACAAAAAAAAAGATGAGATTTGATGACTTAATTTTTTCTTACAATGTATATTGCTTCAAAGACTTTGAATACTAATTTTATGGTACATTTATTTAAATAAAATAAAAACTCGTTGAACATTCTGCATAAAAAAAAAAAAAAAAAACCCTCACTCGTGAATTTGGAAAGACATGAGGAGTAAACTTTTAGTGTGAACTGTCCCTTTAAATGTGGGTCCTAAAGGGCCTACTGGAGAGCCAGGTAAAAACATCACCCAGTTGTCTGTAGTTGCGGTGTTGAATTCCTAATAGTGATCGTTACTAAAAATATTATCACTGAACTGTATGTCAGACGGGACCCGGCAGAACCGTTTGATTTAACTTAAAACCACTCTGCCGTGAGCACCTGCGCGGGCTGCCTCTGAGTGACTGTAGATATGAGGGTAATGGAAGGGTAAAGCAGTCTCACTGGCTCTGACTCATCACCCCCTGCTGAGAGACACTGTAGGAGACTGCAGGCATGATGGGAGGCTTGTGTGTTTTTGTTGATGCAGCCCACACACACGTGCGGGACTTCATATTCATATTCTCATGTTCTTCGGGTATATTTTTTCTCCGCCTACACATCTGCATCCTTAAAATAGACTTCATCAGCTCTGTGCTTTTTGTTATGAAAAAGAATTAAATTAATGTAATGCTGAATACTGTCCTGTATAAATTAAACTGATTACTGATCTACTCAAAAATGAGCAAATTTTAGGTCTAAGCAAATTATGATTTGAGAACTGGGCCTAAAATGTGCTAACAATATTTCTATTAGAAATCACTACACTATTATATACACTATTAAATTGATCCAGTGACAGTATGAAATAAAGACATTTACGCTGTTACAAAAAACTATTTTAAATAAATGCTATTCTTTTTTTTTTAACTTTCTATTCATCAGACACTCTTTTAAAAATGTTTCATGGTTTCCACAAAAATATTAAGTAGCACAACTGTTTTCAACGTTGATTAAGCACCAAATCAGCATATTAGAAAGATTTCTAAAGGATCAGGTGACACTGAAGACTGGAGTGTAATGGCTGCTGAAAATTCCGCTTTGCATCACAAGAAAAAATGCATTTTAAAAGTACATTAAAATAGAAAACACTTCTTTTAAATTGTAATAATATTTTACAAAATTACTGTTTTTACTATATTTATGATCAAATAAATGCAGCCTTGGTGAACATGAGTTCTTTCAAAAACATCTTTCAAAATCTTTCTCCAAAGAAGAGTGTAAATGCAGTATTTAAGAATATAGTTCTGTTTAGTTTTTAATTAAATATTTAATTGTCTTCTCTAATTCTTTCAGATCTACAAGGGCTCAGCCACTTCCCACCAGCTCCCTAACCTGAGCTCGTCCACTGAGTACCGATTTCGCATCTGCGCCATCCGGCAGTGCCAGGACGCCCCTGAAATCATCGGGCCCTACAGCTCCACCGTCATCCTGTTCCCACCTCGCGTCGACAGCCCCGGGGTCTCCGGCACCACGGGATCCAAAGCAGCCGAGGCCCAGAAGCCAAAACGCAGCATGACGGATGAACAGTTTTCCTTCCTCATCATCGCCCTCTTAGCCGTGACGTCCATCCTCATCGCGGTCGCCATCCAGTACTTCGTGATCGAATGAGCCTCGGCCCTGCGTTACATCTTCGAAACGAGCTTGTTTGTTGATGTTTGTTTTTCTTTCTTTATTTTTCGTTCCGGCACCAGCGTCGAGGAGTCGCGTGAAGGGAAGGATTGAGAAAAGGAAGTTTTAGAATCACTTCACCCAAATCTATTGATCTATCTTTCCGCTGTCCCTTCTGAGCATGCTGTCGAAAAAACGCCGTTCCCTCCGTGGGACTCGGAGGGCGATTTAATGAAGGATCAGCAGTGAAGCTTACCGCTCGTCGCATACTCATCATACCACTTCATTTATTTGTGTAACTGTAGTCTTTATGTTATTTATACGTATAATTTCAATTGTAAACTGTTGAGTGTCAGTTTCGTTCAGTGTTCCAAAGCTAGCTCGGTGGTCGCACCGCTCACCGGTTTGCTATCTTGGGCCTGGGACTTGAGGGCCAGTGACTACGCTGTCGGCGAGGGGATACGGGTGAGCAGAAGGCCCGCCGGGGGTCCCGAGCAAAGTCTACAGGTCTACGATTTAAAAAAGGGGAGGCGAGACCGATACCACTCAAATTAGCGAACGTTGATTTAGCACTTTCCTCAGAACTTTTTTGATGTTCAGAATGTGTAAAGGATGCAAAAATAACTAGAGAAATGTTAGTATATTTTTGTACAGTATGATACGAGGACCTGAGAATTCTGGCTTAGTACGGGGAGTAAGACTATGACTATGAATACCAAACTAACTCAGCTTAATAGTTATTTTTACTATCATGTACGTATACTGTAGCTTGTTTTTACAATCAAGCAGCTGCTTTGCTCCAAAATATTGTCGTTCAGCACAAACAATGTATGCTTCTCGGAAACCTTTCCTTCAGTCGTTACCTTTGCACCTTAGTGAGAAGAGAAAAAAATACTTATTGAATGCGTCTTGATCTTGTGATGCGTTTTTAAAAATGTAGTACCACGAAATTTGTTCTTGAAATGGTTCATTCAGCCAATAATCATGATTTCGAAAGTCATATAGTATTTTCTTAATTTCTCTATTGTTAATTTTTATTTTTTTTTTGGTTTTGTTTAGTTTTAGAAACCAAATTATCGCATTGTGTTATCCTTTACTTTTAGCAATATTATTTTTTGATGTAATCTCAAGAGTTTTGAATATAGGACTAAATATTAATTTTCAGATATCTTTTTTTTCTTAAATCACACATTTGAACTTTATTTTTTATATGGAAATAAAACCTTTAAGTTTATTCTGTCCAGCAGAGAAATTAAGAAAAGCGCAAGAAATGGAATGCAAACAGCTGTAATGAATTGTTAATCCTTCATGTACTTCCTGTGAATCGAAAATTTTTGCCTTTTTCTCTGTGTGTTAAAGTCTTGTGACTGTCAGCGCTGTGTCACAGCAGCATGATGGTCCGGTCGTAGGGTTTTGTGTCGTGCTTTGGTTATGGGCATATGAGTGCTGTCAACAACTGTTAACAACTGAAGATACCTTGCAAGAAGTCTTGGATGAAAATGAATTACATGATTTGGTCTTATAGATATTCTGCAGATGTCTTCTGTTTGTCATTGAAGGGGAAAAAAAATCTGAAATTCCTATTTTTGATAGTGATAAAATGTAATTGCGAAGTGTGCCATTTTAACATCTCCCCACCATGGTAGGCGTTTGGTTCTTGGGAGACAGAAAAACTACAAAAAATCAATAAAATATGCACAAAAAATGAGACCATTTTTATGTAATTTTAATGTTTGCAGTTACCTCATACACCGTACATTCCAAAACTAAAATTTGTTATAGTATACATACTACCAGACATATCACTTTAAAATGTTCGTTATCAGATAGGAAGTGTATAATCATATGTATCTAAAGTGTGTCTGTATAGTCATGATATCTACAGACGGATCCATGCACAATAAAAGATTTATAATTCTTAATTGTCTTCTTTTACTGCATGTTGCCATATATGTAGATTCATATCACTATGATGTTTTTGTATCTAAAAAAAACAACTCATGAATATTTTTTCAATCAAGATTTATTGCTTTATTGGATTTTATTGGATTTAGTCAACATTTCGTTTTCCCCCTCTTGAGCACATTCAGATAAAATTTTCAGATTTCATGCATCACATTTTAATCAAACAATCTAATTTCTTCTACATAATCTAAATATGAACACTTCTACCTACTAAACACCATTATAGTAATGACTTTTACTATATTAATTATGAATAGTTTATGAATGAAACTTGTAAAAATATGTTTTCGGATTCCAGTTCAGATTTTGTGTTGTTAGTAAGAGATCCAGACTTCCAGACTGTGTACAAACCAAGTTCATTCCACCTGGTTAAATTTTGTCCACAAAGAAAGAGCCAGGTTCATTGGGTTGGAGTGCTCACTCCAGACAGATTGTCTATTAAATTAGATTATTCTTCAGCACCTGAATCAAGTGTTAAAGCATATTACAAAGACATTAAAATGATCTAAATTTATTTTTCTGTAATGTTTCAAAACAAGATTTGAAGTGAACACAATGTACCTGGCACACCAGGAGCTTCTTTGTGCATCAACATACTATATGAACAAAGATTGTGTTAGACATTGCCAAAGTTAATACTAATTAACTGAAAAAAAGAAAAATACACAATTAGGTAATACCTTTTATTTAGTGTATCTTTTGAACTGGGGGAAAAAAAAAAAAAAACTTGTTGAAATTTAAGCAAGAATTTCTATAAAAATAGATTTTTTGAGATATGCTTGGGTCACAGCTCTCATGTTTCTTCGTTAATTTGACGCTTTCATTTTTGATGTTGATTTTGTTGATTTGACAATTGATTTCACATCATATATATATATATATATATATATATATATATATATATATATATATACAGTGCCGTGAAAAGATTTTTGCCCCCTTGTTTTTTTAATTTTTTGCATATTTGTCACACTTAAAATATTTAGATCATCAAACAAATTGTAATATTACACAAAGATAATGCAAGTAAATACAAAATGCAGTTTTTAAATGATGGTTTCATTTAAGCTTTTTTCCCTTAAATCAAGGGTGTCATACTCAGTTCCTGGAGGGCCGCAACCCTGCAGAGTTTAGTTCCAACCCTGCTCCAACACACAAACCATGTAGTTTTCAAATAAGTCTGAAGGACCTGATTAGCTGGATCAGGTGTGCTTAATTAGGGTTGAAGCTAAACTCTGCAGGGCTGTGGCCCTCCAGGAACTGAGTTTGACACCCCTGATTTAAGGAAAAAAAGCTGTCCAAACCTACCTGGCCCTACGTGAAAAATTAATTGCCCCCTCCTGTTAAATCATGAAAGAACTGTGATTAACCACATTATTTTAGAAAGCTGTTAAATTTCACTAGCCAAACCCAGGCCTGATTACTGCCAGACCTGTTGAATCAAGAAATCACTTAAATAGAACCCGTCTGACAAAGTGAAGCATGCTTAAAAGAGCAACACATCATGCTGCGATCCAAGAAAAGAAAAGAACCCAGAACAACATCTAAAGAACTGCAGGCCTTACTTGCCTCAATTAAGATCAGTGTTCATGATTCAACAGTAAGACAGAGACTGGGCAAAAACGGCATCCATGGGAGAGTTCCAAGGCAAAAGCCACTGCTGACCAAAAAGAACACAAAGGCTCGTCTCACATTTTCCAAAAAATATCTTGATTATCCCCAAGACTTTTGGCCAAATATTCTGTGGACTGATGAGACAAAAGTTGAAAGTTTTGGAATGTGTGTGTGTCCCATTACATCTGGCGTAAAACCAACACAACATTTCATAAAAGGAGCATCATACCAACAGTCAAACATGGTGATGGTCTGAGGCTGCTTTGCAGCTTCAGGACCTGGATGACATGCCATAATTGATGGAACCATGAATTCTGCACTCTTATCAGAAAATCCTGAAGGAGAATGTCCAGCCATCAGTTTGTCACCTCAAGCTCAAGTGCACTTGGGTTATGCAGCAAGACAATGATCTCAAACACCAGCAAGTCCACCTCTGAATGGCTTAAGAAAAACAAAATTAAGGTTTTGGAGTGGCCAAATTAAAGTCCAGACTTAAATCCGATTGAGATGCTGTGGCATGACCTTGAACAGTCCATTCATGCTCGAAAACCCTCCAATGTGGCTGAATTAAAACAATTCTGCAAAGAAGAGTGGGCCAAAATTCCTCCACTGCGATGTGAAAGACTCATAGGCAGTTATCGCAAACGCTTGATTGCAGTTGTTGCTGCAAATGGTGGCACAACCAGTTATTAGGGCCAGGCAGGTTTGGATAGCTTTTTTCCCTTAATAAATGAGATCATTATTTCAAAACTGCATTTTGTATTTACTCAGGTTATCATTGTGTAATATTAAAATTTGTTTGATTATCTGAATCATTCAAGTGTGACAAATATGCAAAAAAAAAAAAAAAAAAAAGGAAAACAAAAACAGGAAGGGGGCAAAAACCACTGATATATCTTTTCACACCGACATCTTTTTTTTTACTAAATGAAAATGAGAAATGTTTCTTTAGAAACTAGCTGAAATTAAATTGGTTTAAGTTTTTTCATATTTTTATTTCAAGCAACAGTTTCTTTTTTTTTCTCAGTTTTTTAGTTAATTATAATAACCCTGCTTTATGCTCACTAAAATGTAATTCTAAGAAAATATCCAAAATAATTGTAATTTAAAGATTGCAAGTTCAATATTTGTCCAAATGATTTAATTGGATAAAACTTGATAATGATATGCAAATAATGTAATTCTTATTAGTAGACAGTTTGCACTTAAGCATGATTCAAGAGCTGTTCGTTTAAATGCACAGATTCAAAGCCAAAGCCCCACCTCTCACCTCTGTCCCTATCTGTCTACTGTCTCCACCTCTTGTGATCTCACTATTTAATTAAGTACTGGACTAAGTGATATTCTGCACGCACACAGTAGAGGAGAGGTGATGCTCTCATCTCCTGTAGCAGAGCACCAGATACTACATCCACAGGTCTCGTCTTTTTCATCTCCCGTTCAAACACAACACCTCTTTGGTTCCACCTTCCCTGATGCTGAAACAGACTTTCAGCAAAGAAGTCTCATCAGAGTTCTTCATGCTCAACCTCTTTTAAAGGTCTTTTGTACATTTACCACAATCTCTTTGACCTTATCAAGGGGCATCTGCAGATTTGCATCAATATGGAAGAGTTCATGGAGGACCACCATTGCGGAGACTCTCTCTTCCCAACCTCCACCCTCATTCCTGTCACTACCATTTGCATCCTGCTCTTCGTCATCGGCATAACCGGCAACACCATGACCATCCTCATTATCCAGCGCTTCAAGGACATGAAGACCACCACCAACCTGTATCTCTCCAGCATGGCCATCTCAGACCTGGTCATCTTCCTTAGCCTCCCCTTCGACCTCTACCGCCTCTGGAAGTATGTACCCTGGGTCTTCGGGGAGCTGGTGTGCCGTCTATCACATTACATCAACGAAGGATGCACCAACGCCACCATCCTCCACATCACAGTGCTCAGCATGGAGCGTTACCTGGCCATCTGCTTCCCTTTCAAAGCCAAGGCTGCCATCACCAAACGAAGGGTCAAGTATGTCATTCTGGCTCTGTGGGGTTTTGCCCTACTGTCCGCTGCGCCAGTGTTCTTCCTGATGGGTGTGGAGTACGAGAACGAGACGATGCTTGACCCGGATACTCGGCAGTGCAAGCACACACGCTATGCCATCGAATCAGGGCTGCTGCACACCACCATCTGGGTGTCGACCGCCTACTTCTTCTGCCCCATGTTTTGCCTGCTCTTTCTGTATGGATCCATCGGTCGAAAGTTGTGGAAGAGTCGTCATGAGCTTCATGGGCCCAATGCGGCAGCCAGACAGAAGGTTAACAGGCAGACCGTCAAGATTCTGGGTGAGTAGGTCTTGGGTAGTGTTGTTGAGGCTGGATTACACTACACGACTTTTAACATCTGAACAGATTTTGAAACGCTACACATCATTCATTTACAGATTTTGGTTACGGAGAAAATCTGGGCATCATGCATTAAACGACGGAGGATTATTCCATTAGACTTATTACATTAGATTTTCAAGTCATTCTAAACTCATCAAACTCATGCGCCTTGTTGCCAGAAAATGCATGACAAATGAAAACACTGTTGTAGGAGATTTACAGTTAAGACCCAAGGACCAGGTATGTGAATGAAGACCAGGAGTCAGAGATGCAAACAACTGAAGAAAATATTTTGCAGTTTCATCAGCAGAAGTCCGCTTCAATATTCGAGTGTATAGGCTGCTCAGCAGTAATCATACAGTAACAGAGGTCACTAAATAAGTCATTAATTTAGGTTTAAAGAATTCTGATTGGTTAAATCTTAGAAAAACATGCAAAATCTTAACAGATCAGTTCACAGCACATCTCCGAAGGTTATTTAGGTGACAAATGATTAGGGTTAGCACGCAATGTGTCGCTCCAGAGACGTACAGTGGTGGCCAAAATTATTAGAACACTAGTATGTTCACCAGCAAAAATGGTTTTAAGTCAGTTGTTTCTATCTTTTGCTGTAGTGTGTCAGTAGGAAATATCAGTTTACATTTCCAAGCATTCATTTTGCCATTAATTGTAATAATCCAGTGAGATTTTTTGTTTGAACAAGGAGTCTGACAACAGCTAGTGCTCCACACAGAGATCTGATTTCATCATAATCCAGTCTGTCTGGAATGACATGAAGAAACAGAACAAAGAAATGTGGCAACATCTCCAAGATGAAGAGACCTCTCTGCAAAGCTACCTGAAAAACTATGCGCAAGTGCACCTAGGGAAAAAGCTGCTTTAAACGCAAAGGATGCTCACACCAAATGTTGATTTACTTTAGTTAATAGAAGTTAATTGATAAAGAAAATCTATTTATAACATTATTTTTGACAGCATCCTCATTTTGCAGCATTTTTACACAAGTGCCTAAAACTTGTAACAGTACTGTAGCTTTGCAGGCAGTACTATAGCTTTGCAGGCTTTTCTTGAAGCATCTTGGAGACATTGCCACAGTTCTTCTGGATTTAGTCTGTCTCAGTTTGTTCTTTTTCTTCATGTCATTCCAGACAGACTGATGATGATGAGATCAGATCTCTGTGTGGAGCACTGGCTGTTGTCAGACAAAAATCTCACTGTATTATTACAATTAATGGCAAAATTAATGTTTGGAAATGTAAACTGATATTTCCTACTGACACACTACAGGTTTTTAACCACTGGTGGTGGTTGAGGAGAGATCCCCCCCATACGATTGTAAAGCGCTTTGGGTGTACAGCAATACACAATAAAGCGCTATATAAATGCCTCATTCATTCATTCATTCATTCATTTTAGCTGGTGAAAATACTAGTGTTCTAATAATTATGGCCACCACTGTATATCTGCCATCTATGCATCAGGGTGACGAAAGATGTCCATATGCGTATTCTATCCTGGGTGCTGTTAATATTCTTCCTGGAGACCAATCCTGCACAGACAGATACTAACACGCACATAGAGAGAATACGCAACTTTTTCAGGGCTGGGTTGTTCAAACCTAAGCTCTTATCAGGAGCTTTCCCCAAACATCCAGATATGAAGTACTTTTTCTCAGCTAGAGGTTTTAGACAATATTCTTGATTATTTTCTAATGTTTAAAGATGAAAAATAAAGTAAATGCTTTAATTGTAAATTGGTCATGTACAGTAGATGAGAGGCCCTAATGACCTTTGTGACCTAAACTCACAGAAGCTTCCAGAATCCACCCCTTCAGTCTTTTATAATAGGCTCAAAATATCATACATGTTTGAAATCCTGACTGTATAAAATCAGAGTTTGAAGCTAAAAAAACAAAACAAAAATAAAAAACAGTATGTGCCCATCATACACTACGTAATTTTCTGTGAAAACTCAGACTACCCCAAATCTGCAGACTGTTTCTGGCTTTAGGCAACTAGAGTTGACTCAAAATTAAAATCAGCATAAAAAGTCTAAGCAAAAGTCGTGTAGTGTATTCTGACCTTAAGAGCCATGAATACTTAAGTTTGCCACAGCTCTTTCTTACAGTTTAGGGATGTGAACCATCCCCTAACCCCAAGTATCAAATTTTGTAGTGTAAATGGTCACACAAGGTTTGTGCTGTAGACATGAAAGAGTCTCAAATCTCTAATTAATGGGGTGTGTTGAAGAAAGGTGTGCAATTACTTCAGATCTTGCTAACAATTTTTGCCTGGCAGACCATAAAACAGGTTAATAAACGGCCATATAACTTAAACTGAAGGAGAGACCTGAGCCATATTTAGAGATCAGAATGTCATCAGACATAGAGGTAGACTCTTGACTTTTGTCATTAAGTGACCATCCCAACACCCCTAGCATCTGTAATACTCAGGACACCTTAGCAGTGTTGTAGCCAAGACCAATTCATTCAAGTCCGAGTCCAGGCCAAGACCTGAGTTTGTTGAGTCTGAGTTAAGACAGAGACCTGAAGAGGGTCTATATCATTTCCTTTGGCATGAATGAAGGCTAGTTTTACGTCATAGTCACTTAAACCTCTGCAGACCAGTGCACACCAGTGTGTTCAGTCTAGAGACAGAATAGCACAGAGCAGATCATATCGCGTCAATCGGCACAGACAGATATGTAAATATGGTCTTGGATTCGAGACAGATGTGATACAGAGTCCAACACATAAATTAAAGTTGTTTTGAAATCTACAACTTAGTCCTAACTTGACCAAAATAATGTTAAGTACAAAGAGTGTCATGATTTACCCCACTACCAATGTGAGCTGCAGCACTATGTAACACTTATTCTACTAATAACTATTGAAAAAATACATAAAATAAAATAGATTAAATAAATCTTGATTTCATTTCCACACAAAAAAAGTTTTTATCTCTTTAAATTATATATATTTGTAGACTAGACGTGCCGATATACAATAATACGACATCACAATAATGAACATACATTATATTCTTATCATGGGCATTTCAAAATATCATGAATAATCATTTATTATTCAGATTTTTAGAATTCATTTTAAGAATATCCCATCATCTGGTTAAAATGCACAACACCGCTGTAATGCTACCATTAGTTCATTAAATAGTTAGCATTAACTGACAATGAAAACACATTATTAAAATCAAAAGTTGTAACTGTATGGACCTGATGGACTTGAGCTAACGACTAGCAAAGTTCAGTTGTAATTTTTTTTAACTAACGTTAACATAACTTCTGTAACAAATGTAGCTATTTCTCATTGTTAATGTTTGTTAATGAATATTTACAATACAATACAATACAATAAAGCAATACAAAAATGTATATAGGACCCCCCTGAAAACGAGATGATGCATCTCAAGGGGTTTATCTCAAAGAATAAAATTTGTTGCAATATAGATATTTTTCTTATGAGGAAAAACAGTTATTATACCTGTTATAGAACACTTTTATTTCTGATATCATGATAATATCATGATAATATTGTATACAGTAATAAAAGCTTCAGCAATTTTCGCATCATGAAAATTTGATATGCCTATTGTAGACCAACCACTTTCTATCTTTCAGGAGGTTGTGAATAATTGTAATTTCATCCCTGTTCCTTATTTCTAAGGAATAAAACGGACAATTACAACATTCTCTTTTCTTCTCTATTTAAAGTGACTCGGGCGAGACATGAATATTGCCTAATCTTAATTAGTAGCAGTAGAAACGTCTTTGCAATGTAAATGAATGATGTCAGCTTGTGTGAGAAAAAGTCTAACAGATTGCAAGAATGTAATGTGTCTTATTTATTAACTGTCTTATTACTATCTTGTCAGTTTATGTTCATTTATGTTTGATTGGCGAATGTTTTGTTTATTAGAAGCCTTCATAAATTATGTCTCAGTATGCAACCACCCAGAACATGGACAAATCACATTCTTCTATTAAACCCGTGTCCTGTGCCCCTCTCTTCTCGTAGCTGTTGTTGTGTCGGTCTTTGCCATCTGCTGGCTTCCTTACCACATCGGCCGGTTCCTCTTCACACACGTGGATGACTACTACTCCGCCCGCCTCAGTCAGAACTTCAACGTGGCCTCCATGGTACTCTTCTACCTGAGCGCCTCAATTAACCCCGTCCTCTACAACCTCATGTCCAACAAGTACCGCTCCGCCGTCAAACGCCTCTTCTTCTTGCCCCACAGGCGCCACCATGGGCCCAACCGGAGGCATATCTCGACCCGTGATGACTTCACCGTGTGCACAGAGACGTTCAATGGAGTGAAGGAGACCGTGATGACAGAGGAGGGCTCACGGTAACATCAGCCCAGCTGAAGACGAGCGCAGGAACCTGGGAGAAGTGAAGACCGTGTGGGCTTATTGGATAAGAGCTGGAATAATTGGTGTGACGGAAATGAAAAATGAGTTTGGAACTGACTCACATTATGAGTGGAAAAAGCTTGTGACAGTGACTGTGCCCGGGGAAATGACTCATAAATGAAGGGTTTCACACAAATACATAATATCACAGTTATTACACAGTTATTACACACTGTATGATCGATCACTTTAGCGGTAGTAATCATGTTGTCTAGATCAATAATGGAAAGTAGATTTTGTATAGAACTACTTGATTAATGGAAATATTGTGACTAGAATGATTAGATTTTGACATTTTCATGGTAAAAAATTTAGTGGTTGCCAAACCAATTGTGGTGAAAGCAACTGTAAACCATTGCAGATACATATAAATGTGGTGTGGAAATCAGTTTGATGCTTCTCTCTTTAAATGTGTGCTCAAAAATGAGATGTGGCAGCCTTTAGGCAACCTTTGTGTGCTTCATTTCTAATTTAACATCTCTATTGTATTACACAGAATCATATGCCGTTTTATGCTTTTATGTCTTATAGAAACCATAATCCAAATCTTTAATTCTAATTAAAACTGTTTACCGTTCAGTGCATGACAAAATGGTGATTCTTTACATCATAACCACCAAGTGATGGTATGATCTTGTTGCGTTGATGTGTTATTTGTATTTTAATGTACTTGTGTCTGTAAATTATTCTGTTTTGCTCTGTTGGATGTCATTTCCTTTGTACATATTCATATCAATTATAATATTAATATGTGTATTGTATTGGAATCATTAAAAAACGTTACAATATTAGTATAATAGTATTGTAATCATTATAATATTGTGTATATTATATATATTATAATATAATCATTATGATGTAGAGTATTGTAATCATTAAATAACAATATTATTCTTTTATAGATGGAAAGTAGTTTATTTTCTGTGGCTTTTGAAACAACATTTAAACAAAGATACTGAATGATATTTGTTCAGCAATAATCAAAATACAAAAAGTTAACATTAAAAAATAATATTTGAATTTGATATTAATAAAAATAGTAATAACATGAATATATAATATCTTTTTAAAATCTAATTTACACTTAATGTGTTGTTTATTTTACAATTTTCATATGAAGTGTGGCTCAAAGCTAGAGCCATACACCCTTTTATATTAAGCCCTACAAAACCACATTTCATTTTCATTTCATTTTCATAAATTTAAAATAAGTATTGAAAAGATGTATTGAAGTCGTTTTTGTATAAACTGCATTAGTAACTTTGACATGACCTCCACCGTTTTCAAGAAATTAACTCTACAATAGCAGTGCATTTCCAGTAGGGGGAACCACTCTCTTATATGCATGACTATACAGGTATCACTATAAAATATGTCTCAAAACTTTCTTTGTATTAATGGTGATAAGATAGAGATAATGCTTATTGGCACATCCCCATCAAATTAGTAAAACTGGTATGTTAGCTTTAACAATGGAAGGTACGGTTTTAGATTTTCAAAATAAATTAAAAAAGCTGGGGGTGATATTTGACACTAACCTAACCTTCGATCCTCATGTTCAGAATACAGTTAAAAATAAAAAATTTTCATCTCAGAAACATTGCAAGACTCCGCCCCATGTTATCCCTTTCGGTTGCTGAAAAATTGAAAAAAACTTTTGTTTTTTCTCATATTGATTACTGTAATTCAGCCAGTAGAATCCTGACAAGGACCAGGACAAACGAGCATATCTCTCCAGTTTTAAAGTCATTGCACTGGCTCCCTGTCAGGTTTCGGATTGATTTTAAAATTCTCATGCTGACCTATAAGGCTTTGCGTGGTTTGGCACCACATTATTTGTCTCAAGTGTTAACTGTTTATACTCCAAGTCGCGATCTCCGTTCCTCTGATTCTGGTTTTCTAGTGGTACCCCATACTCGTTTACGATATATGGGTGATCAGGCCTTTTCTTCTTGTGCACCAAAACTCTGGAATTCTCTTCCTTCTGAGATCAGACAGGTGGAATCTTTTAGTGTTTTCAAATCTGCTCTTAAAACACATTTTTTTTTTTTCAGAATAGCTTTTAAGTGATTTCTTTGTGTCATATGGATGATGTTTATTTAAATTTTTTAATTATTATTATTTCCATCATTTTTATTTTATTTTTTATCTTTTCTCCGTGTAAAGCGCTTTGAGATGTACCTTTAAAGGCGCTATAGAAAATAAAGTTTATTGATATTATATAACTTTTGGGAGGTTAGAGCAATATTTTGTATTCATAAAATAAATATTTAATTGAATACATTAAATTAAATTGATTAAAATATTTAATCAAATATATTTAATTAAAATTGTTTAATTTATGTCTTTTGTCAGTCAGAATTATATAAATAAAAAAAAAGGAAATGAATACCAGACAAGATCTGCTTGAAATTATTATACAATATGATGATTTTTATAATTTTCATACACATTAAAATCCCAGTAACTCTGAACCCTTAATTGTAGTTTAGTTTTTCTATGATAGTTTTATTCACATTTTTGTTTCTAGAATGGTTCAATATTTAAACATTGTTCAATATATTTATCATTAATATATCTACAGTGGGGAAAATATAATTTGATCCCCTGCTGATTTTTGTACGTTTGCCCACTGATAAAGAAATGATCAGTCTGTAATTTTAATGGTAGGTTTATTTGAACAGTGAGAGACAGAACAACAACAACAACAACAAATCCAGAAAAACGCATTTCAAAAAAAGTTATAAATTGATTTGCATTTTAATGAGTGAAATAAGTATTTGACTTCTTCGCAAAACATGACTTAGCACTTGGTGGCTAAATCCTTGTTGGCAATCACAGAGGTCAGACGTTTCTTGTAGTTGGTCACCAGGTTTGCACACATGTCAGGAGGGATGTTGTCCCACTCCTCTTTGCAGATCCTCTCCAAGTCATTAAGGTTTCGAGGCTGACGTTTGGCAACTCAAACCTTCAGCTCCCTCCACAGATTTTCTACAGAATTAAGGACTGGCTAGGCCACTCCAGGACCTTAATGTGCTTCTTCTTGAGCCACTCCTTTGTTGCCTTGGCCGTGTGTTTTGGGTCATTGTCATGCTGGAATACCCATCCACGACCCATTTTCAATGCCCTGGCTGGCTTCAATGCCCTGGCCCTGACGGTACATGGCCCCGTCCACCGTCCCTTTGATGCAGTGCACTTGTCCTGTCCCCTTAGCAGAAAAACACCCCCAAAGTATAATGTTTCCACCTCCATGTTTGACGGTGGGGATGGTGTTCTTGGGGTCATAGGCAGCATTCCTCCTCCACCAAACACAGCGACTTGAGTTGATGCCAAAGAGCTCGATTTTGGTCTCATCTGACCACAACACTTTCACCCAGTTCTCCTCTGAATCATTCAGATGTTCATTTTCAAACTTCAGACGGGCCTGTACATGTGCTTTCTTGAGCAGGAGGACCTTGTGGGCACTGCAGGATTTCGGTCCTTCACGGCGTAGTGTGTTACCAATTGTTTTCTTGGTGACTATGGTCCCAGCTGCCTTGAGATCATTGACAAGATCCTCCCGTGTAGTTCTGGGCTGATTCCTCACCGTTCTCATGATCATTGAAACTCCACGAGGTGAGATCTTGCATGGCGCCCCAGTCCGAGTGTCACAGATATATAGGCAGGGAGACACGGAGGTGAGTGAAATAAGGTGGTTTACTGATAATGATAGAAGAGCAAGGAAAGCAGAAGGCAGGTGAGTCAATAGCAGTATGAGAGTTCTTGAATGCTTAGCTGGAAGTAAGTCTCTTTGTCTTTGATGCAGGAATCCTGGTGGAGATCGGGAACGAAGGAGATAGGGATCCAAGGAACTCAGGAAACTCTGGAGGTAGGTAACACACGGTGAGTAGACAGGTAAATAACGTTTGGAAACAGATCAAGGTTGTGAATGGTAGACTGGACCATGAGAGTCTGAGTGGAGCATGTATTTAAAGGAGAGGTGATAAGTGGCTGCAGGTGCAGGTGATCAGCAATCCAGGTGATGGTAATCTTGGGTGCGCTGGGGCTGATGACTGGTGACTAAGACTCTGACACCGAGGGAGATTGACAGTTATTTTGTGTTTCTTCCATTTGCGAGTAATCGCACCAACTGTTGTCACCTTCTCACCAAGCTGCTTGGTGATGGTCTTGTAGCCCATTCCAGCCTTGTGTAGGTCTACAGTCTTGTCCCTGACATCCTTGGACAGCTCTTTGGTCTTAGCCATGGTGGAGAGTTTGGAATCTGATTGATTGATTGATTGCTTCTGTGGACAGGTTGTCTTTTATACAGGTAAAAAACTGAGATTAGGAGCACTCCCTTTAAGAGAGTGCTCCTAATCTCAGCTCCTTACCTGTATAAAAGACACCTGGGAGCCAGAAATCTTGCTGATTGATAGGGAATCAAATATTTATTTCACTCATTAAAATGCACATCAATTTATAACTTTTTTGAAATGCGTTTTTCTGGATTTTTGTTGTTGTTATTCTGTCTCTCACTGTTCAAATAAATTTACCATTAAAATTATAGACTGACCATTTCTTTGTCAGTGGGCAAACGTACAAAATCAGCAGGGGATCAAATAATTTTATTTTTTTCCCCCACTGTATCAGTCTGTGAGAACAGTATTTAAATAGTCCAGCTGTTTTACTGAATGTATGTATTTTGTGTAAAGTGGTGTGAGATCATTAATACAGGTTTGTTCCCACATGACTGAACTATCTGGTTAAGTGTCAGGAAAGAAGGGTCACAGAAAGCATTGAGACTCACATCAGACAGCCATATGTTTGGAATGTTCCTCATGGCTTTCTTCCAAAGACCTTCAAAGTACTATTATCAGGACTCAGCCTTGTTGTGTTCTCCTTCAGCCAGCCTCTTGACAGAAAGCTTGTTTGCTCTGAGCTAATCTCAAACTCCACAGGACATGAGCTCATTCAGCTGTGGCCATGTTTATAAATATGGGTATAAAAAGGAGGAGGAAGGGGTCTTTATAAAAACATATCCTCGAAAGAAAAGGAATCTGGATCACCTTGTCACTGAACTGTCCACTCAATGCTATTCTTGATAAACAGATTCTAGAAAGGACTTGTTGTTCATTATAAAACCTGTGACCTCACAACATCAGTATTATTGTGCCACTGTGTCTGTATATCTCTATTACTGTGCCAAAGAAATTTGTTGTGAATTTTGACTTATTGGGTGGGCTAGCACATGCTAATCATTTTATAGAAGCAATAATCTCCTCTCTGTGTCGTGCCTAACAACTGTTCTAAATTCACTGTAAACCACAGATTATTCACACATATTGTTTTAGTACTTATCAGTGCTTTCACATAAGGTATTTTTACATGTACCAGTTTTAAAAGATTTTTAAAGATTGACATATTTGTTTACATGTGCATTACGTTACATATGACATATTAAACTTCACTTTAATATAAAAGTTACTTGTATATTTCTAAATTAGCAATTTTGAGTATTAGTATATACATTTGGTTCATATTTACATTCTGTTTGACATAAAATACAATTTATTGTGATACATTTTTGTGTGCGTGTAAAACCATTAAATTATTTTGAACAAAAATGACATAGAGAAGCATCCAAATGCAGTGATTTGTTTATTAAAATAAAACAACAAAAGTAAAACCCGGTTACAAAAAGGAGATTTCAAACATGAGGTAAACAGGACTAAATAAATAAAACATAACATCCAATGAGGACAACAACACTAGACAAAGACAACCATTGAGTATGAAACTGCGTACTGTCTGAGTAGGCACTACATTTGAATTTGAACTTAATGACTGGTAAAAAAGTATGTTCTACTATAAATATGGACAGTGTAAATCTAATTCAGAAGTACTACATCCGCCATGTTGTTACTATCATGTGACTTACCAGCATCAGTTGCATTGCTTTACTCCTATAAATTCTCTCCCTTTGCCTCATGGGATAGTAAAGTGCATCAACTGTGGAATCCGGGTGGAAGTAGTAGGTCATCCGAGTACTTTTTGCCTACAGTTTTTCAGATACTGTGAATTCGTACATATCTTTCGGCATACTGTTTTTCTCATACTATATAGTAGGGAAGTATTCAATTTCGGACACAGTGCATAAGAAATGTATAAATACACAAAAGGACAGGTGAAAAAAACAATCAAACAAACAAAAAAAAACAAAAAAAAAACAAGGGAACATATTGTCACAAGTCAGAACTCTGTGGCTCTCTCCGATCACCGCCGGAGGGCACCCTCACCCGAGTACTAACACTCTCATGGACTCCATTACCCACACACCCCGTACCTAGGTCTAATCACCGCCAGGTGTTTCCCATCAACCCCAATTTATAAGCCACACTCTAACTCTCCTTCAACGCGAAGTCTTGTTTAGTTCCGTCTGACATTTCTGAGCGTTTACCTTGCCTGCTATTCCGTGTATGATCCTGGACTGTCTTGACCCTTGGAATTCTCTGCCGCCTGCCCCTTTGTTTGTTGGTTCTGATTCAGATCTGATCCTAGCCTGCCGCCTGCCCCGACCCAAGCCTGGTATACGTTTATGATTCTGGTTCTCTGTGATATCCTAGATACTGTTTATCGACCCCTGCTTGTGTTCTGATACTGATCTTTAATAAACACTGCAAATGGATCCGACTGCCTCTGACTCCTCATTACAGAAGACTTCGCCACCCCAGGACCCAGCAGTGTTAAATCAGCTCTCCTCTGAGGTATCAGCCCAAGCTTCGATGCTAGCCGCACATCATCAACAGCTGCAGAAACTCACCTCACTTACCGAGGAATTAGTGAGGACGCTGCAAACTCTCCACGTGGCAAGTCCGCCATCGAACCCCACGCCGCCCGCACCAGCGCCAGTACCAACCACTCCCACAATGATTCCCACTCCTCAGAACCCACGACTCCCACTTCCCGACAAATATGATGGGTCCCCGGAAAGATGTAAGGGCTTTCTTATGCAATGTTATCTCTATATCAACCAACAACCTCTCACTTTCCCCACAGATGACAGCCAAGTCTCGTTTATTTGTTCACTGCTTACCGGTAGAGCGTTGGAGTGGGCTACAGCGATGTGGAAGGGAAACCGCATGTCTTTTCCCTCTTATAACAACTTCCTTCGTCAGTTCCGCGAGGTTTTCGAACACTCGGCCAGTGGAAAGGAAGTAGGAGAGGAGCTTCTTGCTCTACGTCAGGGCAACAGCACCACGGCGGATTACACCCTCGCTTTCCGTACTCTCGCTGCTCAGACCGGTTGGGAGAATGACCCCCTTAAACTGCTCTACCGAAAAGGACTTAACGAGGAGCTTCAGTCCGAACTGGCCTGCCGTAATGAGGGGAGAACCCTAGAACAATTCATGGAACTGACCATCCGCATTGATAATTTGATGCGCTCACGACGCACTCGTCGTTCAGGCCTACTTCAGCCCATCACCCAGAGACTCCCAGAACCAGAGCCCATGCAGGTCGGTGTCACCCGTCTTTCCGCTGAGGAGAGGGAGAGACGCATCCGTCAACACTTGTGTCTGTACTGCGGGGAATCGGGGCATCTGAGGGCTGCCTGTCTCGCTCGCCCATCCCGGCGAGATTCCACTACGGTGAGTGCTGACTACTATCACAGTACTTCTTTTGGTATTCCCATCACTATTAGTAGTAACGATGGTGGAATCGAGACCATAGCCATGATCGATTCGGGGGCAGCGGGGAATTTCATTGATATTTCATTTGCCAATTCTCATAACTTCCCTCTCATTCCATGTGAATCCCGGGTAGCGGTGGCGGCGCTAGACGGACGACCGCTGGGCTCTGGGAGGATCAAATACCTGACTCCTGAATTACGACTTCAAACCAGAGCTCTACATACCGAATCCATTAGACTGGTCGCCATTGAATCTCCTCAGAATCCTGTCATCCTGGGCTTACCGTGGCTGGAGAAACACAATCCCTGCATCTCATGGTCGACACAGCAAATTCTCCAATGGTCGGAGTTCTGTCAGCATCACTGTCTGACTTCAAGCGCCAGATCAACTGCTCTCCCCGTGGAGGAAAAGCCCGAGTTCAAAAATCTCCCCGAATTACCCATCGAATACCAGGACCTGTCTGAGGCCTTCAGTAAGGCCAAAGCCTCCGAACTTCCTCCGCATCGACCTAGCGACTGTGCCATAGACCTCATCCCAGGATTGATGTCCCCTAGAGGCAGAATCTTCCCTCTCTCACAACACGAGTCAGAGACTATGAAGCAGTACATAGAGGAGGAGTTGTCAAAAGGTTTTATTGTACCGTCGAAATCTCCAGCGTCAGCGACCCTGCATTGATTATCGAGCACTCAACGATATCACCATCAAGTTTCGCTATCCGTTACCCCTGGTACCAGCCGCCCTAGAACAACTCCGCACCGCCAAATACTTCACTAAACTTGACCTGCGCAGTGCATACAACTTGATTCGAATTAGAGAGGGAGACGAGTGGAAGACAGCTTTCTCGACCACATCCGGGCACTATGAATATCGGGTTATGCCGTTCGGGCTTGCCAACAGTCCTTCTGTGTTCCAGGCATTCATTAATGAGGTCTTCAGGGACATGCTGAACCAATTCATCATCGTCTACATTGACGATATACTGATATACTCGAACTCCCTTGAAACCCATGTTAAACACGTCAGGGCAGTACTCCAGCGGCTCATCAAACACCAACTGTACGCCAAGTTACAGAAATGTGAGTTCCACCAGACACAAATCTCATTCTTGGGCTATGTCATCAGCCCTGAGGGGGTTACCATGGACGACAGTAAAGTGCAAGCGGTGCTCAATTGGCCTAAGCCCACAACAGTAAAGGAACTTCAGCGTTTCCTTGGATTTGCAAATTTTTATCGACGCTTCATCAGGAACTTCAGTGTGGTTGCGGCTCCTCTCACATCTTTACTTCAAGGGGGTAAACAACGTCTAAATTGGACACATACCAGCGAGCAATCCTTCCAGCAGCTAAAGGAATGGTTCACCTCAGCCCCCATCTTACATCATCCCAATCCACAGCTGGAATTCACAGTAGAAGTGGATGCTTCGAACACTGGAATCGGGGCAGTTCTTTCTCAGCATCATGGTAATCCACCCAAACTATTCCCATGTGCTTTCTACTCCCGCAAACTCAACTCAGCGGAGAGGAATTACGATGTGGGTGATCGAGAATTGTTGGCCATTAAGGCCGCCTTTGAGGAGTGGCGGCATTGGTTGGAGGGGGCAAAATTACCATTCCTCGTATTAACAGATCATCGCAACCTCGAGTACATCAGGTCTGCCAAACGACTCAATCCCAGACAGGCGAGATGGTCCCTGTTCTTCTTCCGCTTTGACTTCAAAGTAACTTATCGACCCGGATCCAAGAATGGCAAAGCGTACGCTCTATCAAGACAGTTCGACCATTTTCCCACATCAAAGACGACCGAACCCATTCTGCCTCCCACAATCATTCTAGCACCTGTACAGTGGGATATTATGACTGAAATTTCCGAAGCCCTCATTAATGATCCAGCTCCGGCCGAATGCCCGCCTGATCGAACGTACGTTCCCGTCGCTCTACGTCTAAGGGTCCTGCAGTGGGTCCACGAACTCCCCAGTGCCGGTCATCCAGGTATCAATGCCACCGTTCAACTCGTCTCTAATCGCTTCTGGTGGGCAACTCTACAATCAGATGTAACACGGTTCGTGCAGAAATGTGACACTTGCAACATCTCCAAGTCATCCCATCATCGACCAGCAGGTCTTCTCCATCCTCTTCCCATTCCCCAATGATCTTGGTTCCATATCGCCATCGACTTCATAACAGATCTACCTAACTCCAATCACTTCACCACCATACTCGCAGTGATCGACCGTTTCTCCAAAGCTTGCCATCTAATTCCTCTCACGAAACTACCCACAGCATTCGAGACGGCTGAAGCATTAATGCAACAGGTATTCAGGTTTTATGGCCTCCCAGAGGACATCGTTTCCGATCGGGGTCCGCAGTTCACGTCACGGGTCTGGAAAGCTTTCTGCCAACAACTAAGCATCAATGTCAGTCTCAGTTCAGGATACCACCCTGAATCCAATGGCCAGGTCGAGAAACTGAACCAGGAACTCACCCGCTTCCTTCGCTCCTACTGTCACAACAACCAGAATGATTGGAGCTGATATCTACTCTGGGCAGAGTACGCACAGAACTCACTCAAGAAACCAGCAACTGGACTTACCCCTTTTCAAAGCATTCTCGGATTCCAACCTCCACTATTCCCCTGGTCAGGAGAACCTTCGGAGCTTCCAGCTGTCAACGACTGGCTAAGAAGGAGTGAGGAGACATGGAACGCAGCCCACGTACACCTACAACGGGCAGTTCGGAGAGGCAAGGACCAAGCTGACTGTCGCCATAGAGCAGGACCGAGTTTTACTCCTGGCCAGTGGGTATGGCTCTCAACCCGAGACCTTCGTCTCCGTCGTCCCTGCAAGAAACTCAACCCTAGGTACATGGGTCCATTCAAAATCCTTAGACAGATTACCCCAGTTTCATATCGTTTGGCATTACCTGCAGATTACCGTATCTCACCCACTTTTCATGTTTCCCTGCTCAAGCCCGCCGGTGGTCCGAGAGGAGAGAGGGACCAGGAGGAGGTCACTGTGGAGAGCACCCCTCCCATTGTCGTGGACGGCGAGGAGGCCTATCAAGTGCGAGAGATCCTAGACTCACGACGCCGAGGCAGGGTCCTACAGTATCTCATAGACTGGGAGGGGTATGGTCCCGAGGAGCGTTCCAGGGTAAACTCCCAGGACATCTTGGATCCTAACCTTACCACCGAGTTTCATCGGGATCACCCTGACAGACCAGCACCAAGACCCCGTGGAAGACCTCGGCGTCCAAATCGTTCTCGCTTCGGGAGTCGCTCGCAGGGAGGGGGCTCTGTCACAAGTCAGACCTCTGTGGCTCTCTCCAATCACCACCGGAGGGCACCCTCACCTGAGTACTAACACTCTCATGGACTCCATTACCCACACACCCCGTACCTAGGTCTAATCACCGCCAGGTGTTTCCCATCAACCCCAATTTATAAGCCACACTCTAACTCTCCTTCAACGCGAAGTCTTGTTTAGTTCCGTCTGATATTTCTGAGCGTTTACCTTGCCTGCTATTCTGTGTATGATCCCGGACTGCCTTGAGCCTTGGAATTCTCTGCCGCCTGCCCCTTTGTTTGTTGGTTCTGATTCAGATCTGATCCTAGCCTGCCGCCTGCCCCGACCCAAGCCTGGTATATGTTTATGATTCTGGTTCTCTGTGATATCCTAGATACTGTTTATCGACCCCTGCCTGTGTTCTGATACTGATCTTTAATAAACACTGCAAATGGATCTGACTGCCTCTGACTCCTCATTACACATATAACAATTAAATGAGTATAAAACCATTTCTGTCACATGACTAGCTAGAAGTAACATAATTTCTTTGGAAGGAGAGGGACTCCAGTTGTATCAGTTATAAAGTTTTCCGCATGTTTAGAAGACTTATCTAACAGCATAAAACATAATGTAAAACATAACATGTCCATACTGTAGTGTCTGTTTGTACTGGACATTGATTTTATATATAGTATTTATTAAAATTCTTCCTAAATGTCAATCTTCTGCTAGCTATGTTGTTCTTTCCTTAGCCTTTTAAGGTACTTACCAGGAGAAAAATAAATGGAAAAATTACTTCTTTGCTTTTTTATTTATTATTTATTTTATTTAGTTGGGGCAATAGTAAAAACAATCAATCAAATATTTTTTTGTCAGCAGACCTCACAGGGTTTTTATTTATTTATTTACATCTGCAAAATGGTTGAGAAGTCAGTTCATGGTAAATGTAGAAATTAATTTATAAATAACAAGAACATTTAAAAATGTCAAATAAAATGTATTTTAATAACATCTTTTAAATAAAACTTCTTAAATAAAACCTAATCTTAAAGACGTTACTGTTTATCTTTTTAAAGATAATTTTTAATCAACTTTTTAACCAAAAGTAACTTTATTTTTTTTAATTTATAAGAAGAATAAATAACTATTTTTAAAGGTAACAAACAGCATTTCCAACATTTTATATAGGATTTTTTTTTTAACTTATACTTACAAGTTATTTATAAAGATTAAATTAAAAGACTGTTTATTGTTGTATACGTTTACAACATTTTGTTCAGCAAGACCCCAGGAACTACAATATGTCAAAAACAAAACCAAAAATGCTCAGTCCAAAATCCACAGAATGGCCTAAGTACAGTCAACTAGCCTACAAGCTTGTCTTCTGGAATAAATATCTCAGAAGGTTAAAGTTGCATTAATTAATAATAATATAATTTATTTAATGGTTTTGTTCAATTCATGCACAAGACGGTCAACTGACTGGGGCAGCACCATTGTCATTACAAGTCAAGTAGATTATTTATCTGCGATTTTCTATTTCATGTTTTGCTTTGTTGGTTTCTCTCTCTTGCACACACAGAGAGCCTCTTCATATTCCTCTGTCACATGCTTGACTCATGAATTGCACTCAGGGTGTGTGTTTTTGCTCTGTGTTAAGTAAAATGCTTCCTCCCTCTGAAGTAGTATAGTGCAGGAAATAACATGATATAAGCTATCATCTTAAATGTCAAGTTCCTTTCTCCATGGGCATCTTTACAGTTATATAGTACCACATTCTAAAGCATGCAGGTTATAGTGTTGACTGAATGTTAGAATTGAAGGTAGAATGCAAGCTATGGCAAGCTATTTAAAAAAAAGAAAGAAATACACCTTCGATATGCTGTAGAAATAGTTTTCTAGCCGAACACTGAACACACCTTGAAACACACTGTTTTTTTTATGCAATATTGTGACATCTTGGAAAACTCATTGACTTTGACTGTGTCGACACATTGACCATTCCAAGATGGCAGATGAGCCGACAAGTCTTGAGCAATCAATTGTGGAATCCACATATGTAAGCCCATACAAGCTGATTGAACTTAAAAAATGTATGGAAACTCGTTGCCCTAAAAAAGTTGATTTTGTCTTGTTGAACAAACAAGACATTTCAAGTTCTTTACATTGGAAAGTGTTAGTTTATTGAACTAAATATCTGTTACAATAACTAAAATTTACCAGTTAAGGTAACTCAAAACATTAAATTGCACTAAAGTTAACTTTTACAAAGACTATAGAATACAATATTATATAATAATATATATAAATCTTTGCTATCGCTTCTTATCAATTTAATACATCCTTGCTGAATAAAATTTCTTTCAAAAAAATAATACAAATTTACTGACCCCAAACTTTTGAACGGTAGTATATATTGTTCTATTTTAAATAAATCCTCTTCTTTTTAACTCTTTATTCATGAAAGAATCCTGAAAAAAGTATCACAGGTTCCAAAATATTATTAAGCAGCACAACAGTTTCCAGCACTGATAATAAATCAGCATATAAAAATAATTTCTGAAGGATCATGTGACACTGAAGACTGGAGTAATGATGCTGAAAATTCTGCTTTGCATGACAGGAATAAATTAGATACAGGAATAAAATAGAAAAATAATTCTATTATTGTTATTTTACATCGTAGTAATATTTTACAATATTATTTTTTTCTGTATTTTTGATCAAATAAACAGTCTTGATGAGCATAATAAACTTTAAAAATATTAAAAATCTTACTGATCCCAAACTTTTGACCAGTATATATATAGTATATGTCACTTGTTAAAACACTGCTCATTTTTTAAATTTTTAAAAGTCATTTAAATTCTTTAAGGTAATTTTTAAATCACTGCTCTTTGTTTGGATCGTGATTAAAGCATACAGACATTTTTGTTTAAAGCCAATTCGACCTGTAATAGAGCAAATACACATCTCGTTTAGGGACTCTTCATTCTTTCATGTCTCTTGCTTAAAGAAAAAGGCAACTGGTATAAGTCCATTTGCATTTATTGCCAAGCATGCAAAACACTGGCAAAACACACACACTAGTTTATAGGTATGGCACTTATAATATCCTAAATTTTATGAATGCCACTACAATGTTTGTTGTGTTCATAATGTTGGTTGTTTCATTTACTGACATTTTACATTACTTCTGATTGTAATAATAACATCATGCGACTAATACACTGTTTTTTTTTTTTGTTTTGTTTTGTTTTGTTTTTTTCTCTAAACAATGCAATTTTGATCCAAGGCAACTTATACTCAGATTCAACTTATTTTCAAGAGAGTATGTTAATATTTTTAAAAGTACTTTTTAAAATGATAAACATACAAGCAACTAATAAATGAAAACAATTGCATGAAGTCAATAACTATATACAGATTCAAAACATACCATCAAATAAATAGTCATTAATATTAATATATATATTTTATCTTTATACTATCTTTTTCACATGACTGTACATAGGCCTATTGTTTCTCGTGTGCAAACCAAACACACACACACGCACACACCCTCCTTCAAGATAAACACTTTTAAGAACTTTTCAGTTATTCCAGACCTTGAATTTAAACCACCTTAAGGACCTTGTGAAAGAAACACATTACAAGCAATAACATCAAGAGCAGAGATTGATTTTTGTTTTTCTCAGCATTATTACTTTTCATAATGACATCGTAGACAACTTCAGATCTAGGCTACATTCAAATTAATGCACAGAATGAATAGTTGCACACAAAAAGAGATTTTGCACTATTATTTTATTACTTTTTTTTTTATTTATCTTTTTGGATATCAAGGGGGCACAGGACTGTAGGCCATGGCTCCCGTCGATATTTATTGTTTTCTAGGCCTTTGTTTGCACCGTGGGTGGGTTAGTTTTTGTGATTTTTCTTTTCTTGATATCTTTGGGTTAAGGGGGCATTTCTCTGCTGTATGACCATCTTTAGAATGCAGTGTCAGCGACACAATTTGATATTTGATCTATTTCTTCTGTTTCTGGTTATGTCATTAATACAGTGTCGGCGCCATGAGCAGGTGGGCCCGAAGGGGTCTGGCCAGGCCACTTCCGACTACTAGGCCTACTTTTCTCCAAACCAATCTTCTGAGCTGCTCAAAACTATTGTTGATTTATCTCTGCACACATGCACAGAGGAGAAATGGCTGAATGGGAAGAAAACTTTTTCCAACTCTTGTTCGCTCACATGTGTCAGCAAATTACTTGCAAGCAATGACTTTGGTGCATGAGAGCTGCTCTCCTTGGGGTCATCCAAGCTGAAGCTATTCTTTTCGTGCACTCTGGCCACTTCAGTCCCTGTACCCCCTGCCCACCACTTTAACAATTTAACCTTCCTGGAATACAATTCCTACTGCAACCGAGACTCCCTCTAAAATGCAAATGTCCCCATAGTTTGTATGGGTTGGCACCGACTACTAGGCCTACTTTTCTCCAAACCAATCTTCTGAGCTGCTCAAAACTTATTTTCTTGCCATTTTTCTATGCCTTTTTTTTTTTTAAATTTTTTTTGCACTGTGTTTAGGTTTGGGATGGATTTTTGTCCATCATCAGCAGGGCTGTAGACTGAATGGGAATTCATTTTTCCCCAGCGCCCATGCTGTGGCCAAAAGACTAATGCCAATCCGGGCTTCTGGGTGGCTCAAAACTGCTGTTAATGCATTTTTCGCAGTATTTACAAGCTTTCTTCCCAGTGATTGCTTGACAGGCTTAGGACGGCTTGCTTCTGGAACATCCCAATTGTCTTGAGAATTTTCTGAGTTAGTACTGGCTGCAGATAAAGTCTTAATTGTTGGTGATTTTAATATCCATGTCGATAATGAAAAAGATGCATTAGGATCAGCATTCATAGACATTCTGAACTCTATTGGGGTTAGACAACATGTTTCAGGACCTACTCATTGTCGAAATCATACTCTAGATTTAATACTGTCACATGGAATTGATGTTAGTGGTGTTGAAATTCTGCAGCAAAGCGATGATATCTCAGATCATTATCTAGTCTTGTGTAAACTCCATATAGCTAAAACTGTAAATTCTACTCCATGTTACAAGTATGGTAGAACCATCACTTCTACCACAAAAGACTGCTTTGTAAGTAATCTTCCTGATTTATCTCAATTCCTCAGCATATCCAACAGCGCAGAAAAACTTGATGATGTAACAGAAACTATGGACTCTCTCTTTTCTAGCACTTTAGATACAGTTGCTCCTTTACGCTTAAGGAAGATCAAAGAAAACAGTTTGACTCCGTGGTATAATGAGCACACTCGCACCCTAAAGAGAGCAGCCCGGAAAATGGAGCGCAGCTGGAGGAAAACAAAACTATAGGTATTTCGTATAGCTTGGCGGGAAAGTACCCTATCCTACAGAAAAGCATTAAAAACGGCTAGATCTGATTACTTTTCGTCTCTTTTAGAAGAAAACAAACATAACCCCCAGTATTTATTCAATACAGTCACTAATTTAACGAAAAATAAAGCATCAACAGGTGTTGGCATTTCCCAAGAGCACAGCTGTAATGACTTTATGAACTACTTTACTTCCAAGATCGATACTATTAGAGATAAAATTGTAACCATGCAGCTGTCAGCTACAGTATCGCATCAGATAGTGCACTATAGATCCCCTGAGGAACAATTTCACTCATTCTCTATTATAGGAGAGGAAGAATTGTATAAACTTGTTAAATCATCTAAACCAACAACATGTATGTTAGACCCTATTCCATCTAAACTACTAAAAGAGCTGCTTCCTGAAGTCATAGATCCTCTTTTGGCTATTATTAATTCATCATTGTCATTAGGATATGTCCCCAAAACCTTCAAATTGGCTGTTATTAAGCCTCTCATTAAAAAAACCACAACTTGACCCCAAAGATCTAGTTAATTACAGACCGATCTCAAATCTCCCTTTTCTGTCAAAGATACTAGAAAAGGTAGTATCCTCACAATTATATTCCTTCTTAGAGAAAAATGGTATCTGTGAGGAATTCCAGTCAGGATTTAGACCGTATCATAGTACTGAGACTGCTCTCATTAGAGTTACAAATGACCTGCTTCTATCATCTGATCATGGTTGTATCTCTTTATTAGTTCTACTGGATCTTAGCGCTGCGTTCGACACTATCGACCACAACATTCTTTTGAATAGACTAGAAAACTTAGTTGGCATTAGTGGAAGTGCCTTAGCATGGTTCAAATTGTACTTATCTGACTGCCATCAGTTCGTAGCAGTAAATGAAGAGGTATCATATTGATCACAAGTGCAGTATGGAGTACCTCAAGGCTCAGTACTAGGGCCGTTACTTTTCACGCTTTACATGTTACCCTTGGGAGATATTATCAGGAGACATGGTGTTAGCTTTCACTGTTATGCTGATGATACTCAGCTCTATATTTCTTCACGGCCCGGTGAAACACACCAAATTGAGAAACTAACGGAATGTATAGTTGATATAAAAAACTGGATGACGAGTAACTTCTTACTGCTAAATTCTGAAAAAACAGAGGTGTTAATTATCGGACCTAAAAACCCCACATGTAATAACCTAGAACACTATCTAACACTTGACGGCTGCTCTGTCAATTCTTCTTCATCAGTTAGGAACCTAGGTGTGCTGTTTGATAGCAATCTTTCATTTGAAAGCCATGTTTCTAGTATCTGTAAAACTGCATTTTTCCATCTCAAAAACATATCTAAATTGCTACCTATGCTCTCAACGTCAAATGCAGAAATGCTAATTCATGCGTTTATGACCTCAAGGTTAGACTATTGTAATGCTTTACTGGGTGGTTGTTCTGCACGCTTGATCAATAAACTACAGTTGGTCCAAAATGCAGCAGCTAGAGTCCTTACTAGAACCAGGAAGTATGACCATATTAGCCCGGTTCTGTCAACACTGCACTGGCTCCCTATCAAACATCGGATAGATTTTAAAATCTTGTTAATTACTTATAAAGCCCTGAATGGCTTAGCTCCTCAGTACTTGAGCGAGCTCTTATCACATTATAGTCCTCCACGTCTGCTGCGTTCTCAAAACTCTGGCCATTTGATAATACCTAGAATATCAAAATCGACTGCGGGCAGCAGATCCTTTTCCTATTTAGCGCCCAAACTCTGGAACAATCTACCTAACACTGTTCGGGAGGCAGACACACTCTGTCAGTTTAAATCTAGATTAAAGAAACATTTCTTTAACCTGGCTTACACATAACACACTAATACACTTCTATTGTTCAAATCCGTTAAAGGATTGTTAGGCTGCATTAATTAGATCAACCGGAACCGGGAACACTCCTCATAACACACGATGTACTCGTTACATCGTAAGAAGAATGGCATCTACGCTAATATTTGTCTGTTTCTTTATTATTCTGTTTCTCAGTCTGTGTCCGGATCAGATGGCGCCGGGCGATGATGTCTGCGACCCTGACCGTCGGCGGAGGCCGGTCACCTGGATGAGACCCGGGGACATATCCCCAGTGAAGACCTCGACTTAAATACAATAAAACTTAAAATTAAACAAAATAACTATAATATAATAAAATACCTAACTACATAATACTATTATTGTTAGAAATTGCAACAATATAAAAATAAAGAAATATATTTAATTAAAACAATAAGTAAAAAAATAAACAATAATATCCTGGCCAGAGGAGAACTGGCCCCCCGACTGAGCCTGGTTTCTTCCAAGGTTTTTTTTTCTCCATTCTGTCACAGAGCGAGTTTTGGTTCCTTGCCGCTGTCGCCTCTGGCTTGCTCAGTTGGGGACACTTAATTTCTAACAATTATCGTCAATTTGATTTCATAGATACTATTTAAACTAAACTGAGCTAGACAATGACATCTCTGAATTCAATAATGAAATGCCTTTAACTGAAAATTGAGTGTTTAATCTCATTATTATACATTACTTACACTCTATCCTCCAATTTTATACTGTTAAGTGCTTTGACACAATCTGTATTGTTAAAAGCGCTATATAAATAAAGGTGACTTGACTTGACTTGACTTGAGGGCTGTTGCTCCTCAATAGGGCCTCAACAGTCGTGTCTTCGACCCACGAGATGCACACCTTTTTGCCAAAGAGCTCTGAAAAATTCAGAGCCTCTAGAGCACTTTCTGCATCACGTCGATGTTTAAAGGTAATAAAACCAAATCCGCGAGAGACCTTGGTTTATTCATTTCTGCACACATGCACAGTGGAGATAGAGCCGAATGGAAGGAATACTTCCAGCAAGTCTTCTTCGCTCACACGTCATCAAATTACTTGCAAGCAATGACCTCGGTGCATGAGAGCTGCTCTCCTTGGGGTCATTCAAGTCGAAGCTGTTGTTTTCGTGCACTCGGAATTGTCCAAAGAATGACGGCTTCAAATACATCAGGAGTTTCAGTGACCCAATTGACAAGCATTGGTCGTTTGCCCAAGAGCTCCGAAAAATCCAGAGCCTCTAGAGCATTTTTTGCTTCTGAACACTTGCAGAGAACAAATGGGTCCAAACGGTTTGAATACTTCATGCAGCATTCGTTCGTCCACAAGTGGGTGCAAATTGCTTACAAGCAACAGCCAGCTGAGGTCTCTTTGTTGCATGTTATCCTCACTAGAAGAACACTCAAAGGATACTGGCATTATGGATGCCTCAGTCAGATCAAGTTTATCATCTACCAGCTTTGCTCCTTTTAGGCGCCGAACGTTCTAAATTCCGATGACGTCACAACTACGTCATAATAGGACATCACGTGACATGCAGCATTTCATAAACATCTAAACAAAATTAGGATGATTTTTAGAGTCAAAGTCTTAAAATTGATAGAAAAACATGTTTTAATTTTAACGAAAGTCACACATAAAAGCTCAAATTAATTCAAAGCTGTGGATTTTAATCGCACAAGTACAGAATTCCCTTCCTTTTCGCGGCATAATTACTGCACCTGAATGTCAAAATATATAAGCTGTCAAAATATAGCTCTTGCAGAGTTCTCTCGCAACCAGTTTATGTCATGTCCTAAGTGAACGTAAACATTTGAGGGGTGATTGGAATCGGATAGTGACAGCAGGAAAAAAACTAAAAGTAATTCAATTTCTGCGCTTGACTAAAAAATTCTCGTAGATTTAATTAAAAATAAATAAATAAAAAATGAATGCATGCTTAGTTCACACTTGTATTGAATAATTGCTTAACTTTTAACCTACATTTTAACTTTTAACCTTCATTAGACAAGTATTACTTTTTGCAGCGATATGACCAATAAATCAAAGAAAAATCTCAGCAAAATCTCTACTGCTTTCTTTTTCTTTTCAGTGCTTATTTAACCTGTTTTAAAAGCAAGCTAAACAACAATACACAATAAACATGGCATGTAAAAACGTCCCTTGTCCATAAAAAAGATTAAATGTTGTAAACAAGCCGGTGGGCTTAAGATAGCAAGCAAACCCAGGCACAGCTAACAAGCCAATAGGCTAGTTGCTAACGGGAAATATTAACATTTTATTGATTAGTATGCTATTGTTAAGCCTATAACTTCCCATGCTTTTCTGGTCACGTGTGAACTATTGAAGCAGAGAGTGAACGTTTACGAAGCTAGCATACATGCTAACTGCGCTAAACTGCGGCAGCGGACTTTTCCACCACTCACACCATAACACAGGGTCGCTATATAGCTAAGATAAAGACAAGAACAGACTAGCGTTGTCATACTGAGTCCTGTTCTCCCTGAGTCCAGCACTCTCTCCTTCTATGTTCTCCGCCATTGCTCCAGAAACAAAACACACTACAGCTGAACTTCCTGTTGGTGAAGCACTTCCTCACACTTTCTTCTTCTTCTTCTTCTTCTTCTTCTTCTTCTTCTTAGTTTTATGGCAGATTGTAATCATGATTTATCAGGTGCATACCACCAACTACTGTACCGGAGTATGCAGCATGGATTATATCTCAATGAATCTATCCAAAGATGGGAAAAAAAAGAATAAAAAGAAAAAAAAAGAAAAAGAAAAAAAAGAAAGAAAAAAGAGGGATTTTTTATTTTATTTTATTTTTTTTTAAATTTCCTAATTTTACCCCACGGCTATCTAAATCCTATAATATACCCCTGTATGCTTCAGATATTCCACAACAGCATCCTGTGCATCTTTTTCCCCTTCTCCTATTGTTCCCAAAACACCTTCAAAGTTCCATTTTCTTCCTGTCTGACTTATCTTTTGCTTTAATCTAATCCTCTCTTCCCTATACTTCCTACAATGCAACAGTGCATGTTCTGCATTTTCTGTGATTTTACATTCCATACATTCATCTGATTTACTTTTACCTAACAAAAACAATGTTTTATTTAACCCTGTGTGGTCAAACCTCAGCCTGGTTAAAACTGACTCCTTCCTTCTATTCCTTCCATTCACACCCTGTGCATTAATACATTTCTGTATACTATAATATTTCCTTCCACTATTGTCCATGTCCCATCTGTCCTGCCATTTCTTCATCATTTCTTTTTTAATTATTGCCTTAGCTTCTCCTTTACCGAAGGGAATATTTATAATTTCGCTTACCCTGGTTGGTTTCTTTGCTATTTTGTCTGCTTTCTCATTCCCTTTTATATTTACATGAGCAGGTACTCAGCAGAATCTCACATCTATCTGAAATCTTCGCAATCTAAATAAATTTTGATGGATTTCTAGCATTAAATCTTCTCTATTAGATTTCATATTTTGAATACTGTAAAGGGCTGCTACAGAGTCAACACAAAATACCACTCTATCTGGTTTTACTTCCTCCACCCACTGCTCCTCACACTTTCCTTCTACATCATTGACTGGATTCAGCGATCATTAAAATCTTTAATTAAAAAGTCATGCTATTTAAATTATTATATATAATAATCATTAATAATCACTCACTCAATTAGAAGCACATCATTGTAATTTGGCAATTGTGGGTTTGAGCATTTTTGGATGTCCAACTTGGATGTCCTCTGAGGGATTTTCTGTAGGCTATCATAAATGCACACAATTGAGTGCATTAATGAAAATACTAATGGGGCTGTGAATGTACAGTGCTTTCTCCACCCTCAGTACCATGACAGAGGTGCCCTTGAGCAAGGCACTGAACCCCCAACTGCTCCCTGGGCGCCACAGCATAAATGGCTGCCCCCTGCTCCAGGTGTGTGTTCACTGCTGTGTGTGTGTGCACTTTGGATGGGTTACAAACAGAGCACAAATTCCGAGTATGGGTAACCATACTTGACCACATCACTTTCACTTCACTTTCATTATCCATTCCCCACTGTTAAGCAGTAATCAATTTATACACCGTGATACTTCACTATTACTCTTGCACAAGGACAAATTCATGCAGTACTAATCACAGTATATATATATAAATAGACAGCGAAAATCAGTGTAAAAATGTCCTCACCACCTTATATTGCCCCTCATGTGCTGGACATCAGTAATGTGCATGCTCTTGGTTTTAATGCAAGATCCATGTTGATCATTCTTGGTACATTCTCAATTCTGCCTTAAGTGTTTGTAGCAATACAGCCCATGGCAGCATCTTGAAACACTATTTTATTTACGCTACGTTATTTCACCAAAATTGGCATATTTGTTATTAAGTATATACAGTAATAATAACTTTTTGGTGCATTGTCGTCTCAGATGTCATTTATCTGGTCAAAATGTTAATGTCTTAAGTAAAATAATCATGTTAATTAATTATAAGTATTTTTCAAGCATAAAAAAAACTCATGTGAGCCTATCTGTAAAATGATGCATTTACACTCTTAAAAATAAAGGTGCTTCAAAAGGTTCTTCAAGCGATGCCATAGAAGAACCATTTTTGCTTCCACAAAGAACCATTCAGTCAAAGGTTGTTTAAAGAACCATCTCTTCCTTACCTTTTTATAATCTGAAGAACCTTCTTTCGTCACAAAGCACCTTTTGTGAAACAGAAAGGTTCTTCAGATGTTAAAGGTTCTTTATGTAACCATTTAGACAAAAAGGTTCTTCTATGGCATCGTGAAGCACCTTTATTTCTAAGAGTGTACCAAGCATTTTCAATACACAATATTCACCATATTTATTAATTTTATTGGAGGATACAGTTTAAAGTTGATAAAGTACAAATTAACATGGATCATCAAAAATACAAATTAACATCATATATTAATCAGTTCACTGCAGCTGAAGCCACGCAAATGTACATAGTGCCACACAATCCCATCCAGTCAACTATGGTACAGATCATATGATACAGATAATACATTTGATACTGTTCTGGAAAATAATGATTCCTTATCGCATCTAAACTGGTTTCTTGTTCCTCCCGGTCCATTTCCCTATCATGATCTTCTTCTCTCATGTCTGTATACAGTTTGTGATTGATATCCAGCACCCTACAGTACAAACTGATGAACAGAAGACATTTGATCACTGATGCGGTGTAGCTTTTTCTCAGCCAGAGAATGAAGTCCTAAAATCCCATTTTCAGACATTTCCCAGTCCTGGTCAAAGTAAAACAAAAAACACAAATAAACATTCAAATGAAGTTGTTTAATGGGCAGTCAGCTTTTTCTTTGAAGACAATTTACAGCATCCTCTTCTGGAGCAGTCATGGCTAATCAGAATAAACAGCACTCTCTTCACCCTCAATACCACGACTGAGGTGAGACCCTTGAGCAAGGCACTGAACCTCCAACTGCTCCCCGGGCGCCGCAGCATTGGCTGCCCACTGCTCCAGGTGTATGTTCACTACTGTGTGTGTGCACTGGATGGGTTAAATGCAGAGCACAAATTCTGAGTATGGGTCACCATACTTGGCCACACATCACTTCCCTTTCCTTTCCCCCTTCTTTTATTTCACTCCTTTCAAGAGCATCACTTGGTCAAAACCTCTCATTTGCCTGATGAGATCATCTGTAAAAACTACAAAGTAAAATTGTAAAAATACTGCAATACAAATTTCACTATGCAAGAATTAAGAAAAAGTTACAGAGGCACAGGACTTGCTCATGAGACACCCATTACCATGTGTTGTTCTCAGAGACTGGAGGTTTTATTTTTTCTTTTTTTTTTTTACCTCTAAATGTGTTTTTTTCTTCTAAAATCTTTCTCCAGAGTTAATGCTTTCTCTTGCTTGCATCTTAAAACACAAATGTGTTTTTGTCTGTGCAGTATAAGGCCTTGCTTCAAGCCAATCAACTATCAAACAACTGCTTATTACACACAATTCAAAGAACGTTTCCTGCATTTACCCCAGCATTTACAAAACAATTAAATAATGTAAATTGGTGTTTATATCAACTAAACCACTTTTATATAACACTTGTCTGCTTTTATCTAAGAAAAACAGAAGGTGCAGTTTTTAAAATCTCAAGATCAAAAATGTTTTAGTCACACTCATTTGCTAACATTCTATAATTGTACTAGTTGTATCCAAAAAAAAAAAAAAAAAAGAAAAGAAAAGAAAGAAAATTAAAAAATAGAAATTAGAAGAATAATCACTGCTGACATTAATAGTCCTGTGAGAGATCAACATCAAATGCTGTACTACTATTACAGCATTCCTTCAATACAGACATACCAGTGGACTTGCACAGCTTTCCGTCTTCTTTGTTTGGGCACAAGATGGCCATGTTCATTCCTCACCCTGAACAAAGGATGTCCTCGCTCTTTCTTCTGTTCTGTAAAACACTCTGTGTGTAATTACTTTTGTTCCTTAAATATAAAATTAAGTTAATTTAAAATAAGATTCAGACTAGGGCATTTGATGAGTAAATATTGATTTAAAAAAATTCTAGAAAATTTACCTGAGAAGGGCTGATCATGGCAAGTTTTTAGGAAGGTTTGTGAGGGTTGGCTCTTAAAAGAGCTGTTGAGTTTGATATTGTAGAGACCTGAAAAGAAGGACAGTGTTATCTGCGAGTAATCCATTACATGCAACTTGCTGGTTTATACATTAATCTGGATTTTCTTAAAAAAAAATTTAAACTGTAAAAACAGCCTCTGTAAAGATGTTGCATAATTAAATGTTACATGCATTCATGTAATAAGTATTAAAAGTAGGTCTTTAAATGGTTTGTTCACCAAAAAATGAAAATTCTGTCATTAATTACTCACCCTCACGTTGTTCCAAACCCGGAAGACCTTTGTTCATCTTCGGCAAGGACATCGGTAAAATAGTCCATGTGACATCAGTGGTTCAGTCGTAATTTTACGAAGCTACAAGAATGCTTTTTGTGCACAAAGAAAATAATAACAATTTATTCAACAATTCGTCTCCTCCACATCACCCTAGCGTCATTTTTGAGAGTATCCACTGAACATAAACAACGTACGCTGTTCTGTGTCAGCTGTGCCATGCGGAGTTATTATTATTATTGTTTTTATTGTTTTCTTTGCGGACAAAAAGTATTCTTGTAACCTGTAAAATTACGACTGAACCACTGATGTCACATGGACTATTTTACAGATGTCCTTGCTACGTTTCTGGACCTGGGAACATTACAGTTGCGTTTCTGTCTATCGAGGGTCAGAGAGCTCTCAGAATTCCTCAAAAATATCTTAATTTGTGCTCCGAAGATGAACAAAGGTCTTCCGGGGTTGGAACAACATGAGGGTGAGTAATTAATGACAGAATTTCCATTTTTGGGTGAACTATCCCTTTAATAGCAAGCTATATTCATGTGAATTCTTTTAAACATGATTACATGCTAACAGGACTGTTATCTGTAGTGTAATTGATCTGGTTATTACAAATTAATCAAAGATTTGATAAATCATGTGACGCATCAAACTAGCATTTCCACTCGTGGAAACAGATAAATAACGACGTGCAGAGAGACATCATGTATAGTTGGAACGTGAACTGATGGGGCCAATTTATTAAGAAGCCAATAGACAATAAACTTTCTGACTGTGTGGGACATCCGACTACTTTCCAAGAAGGGATGAAACTGATTTACAAATATTGCAATAGTGTCAAATGAGACTGTACAGGGGCTGAGGCAATGACTAACGACAGCAATGGAGTAAACATTGCAGGATTGTCTACAAGTACAATATCATACAAGTGTTAAATTGAAATATTGAATTATTAATACTCTTTGCTTACGGTTCTTCTTACTAATGGGGCTATGGGGAGTTTTTAAAGTCCCCCTGTAGTCAAAAATTGTATCCCTTAAAACTCATCTTTGATCTTCAAAATTACATATATACATGTTTTTTCTTGCGAAAATAATTTTCTTATGCCTTAAAATAGCTTAAATGTAACTCTACACCCTTGCCTTATTTACTAAACGTGTATCTATGAATATGCAAATTAGCCCCGCCTCCACTCAGTCACACCAGCCAGCGCCTGATCCACGGATAATGACTGATAAAATTACTGTAAATGGAGAGAGGGATATGCTAATGATAGGATCTATCCCTTGACGTGATTGGTTATTGAATTTTTTGACGTAGCGAACCGAGGTCTGTTTCAATCCGCGTTTCTGGGACTGCTTTTGGGAAACTACAGTGTTAAGGAGAAAATACTCAGCAATGGTGTTGATTAATGGACTAGCACGGTTTGTCTAAAAGAAAATTAAAAACACAACAAAGACAAATAAATAACATAAACTTGATTTTCACTACAGGGGGACTTTAAGACAAAGTTTAAGAAACAACAAATGCTGTGCAAATTATAAGCAGGAATGTTTGATAAAAGGCTAAACTAACACAGACCTACCACTGCAAATGTCTTCTTTCTGTCTTCTCTGTTTCTGAATGAATACCTCTCCACAAACAAGACTGGGTTGACTGCGTTCTTTAGGTCTTCTCAGCTAAAAAATAAATTAATAAAAAATAAAAGAAAGGGGAGAGAAAATAAAATAGCATTATATAGAGAATGTTAAAAAGAATTACCTATGAGCAAAATCTTTAAGATATAAACTGGTATGAATGAACTGCAAGATGGAAAATATGCTGATTTAAATTATGGTTTTTGGATTTTACATTAAAAAAATATTAAAAGCATGGTAAGTGTTGTGATTACTGTGATATTTGTTGTAAAAGCACATCAAAACTGCCATTATAGTGGTAAACCATAGTATGTTTGGTGGTTACTGAGCTACTACTATACGCATCACAGTAAAACTAAAGTTACTGCAGTAAAAGCATGAGAAGTTTTGTACTTACTGTGCTTTTTACCAAAACTACCACTGCAAAATCACAGCTAGTGTGGTAAAATCATGGTAAAGTGTTCCATGTTTGTGTTTTAACTTCAAATATCACAGTAAAACCACAGTTACTATGGTTAGTCAACATGATTTTACTACAAATACAACTTACATCTTTGAACCTGATATGAATATGATTAACTGATTAAAGATCACGTCACATGACACCGTGTAATCACCCTAGTTACCACGTGTGTTCATTTAGTTAAACGCAAAGTCAGCCTCGGATGACAGATATACACTGAACAAAATTATAAACGCAACACTTTTGTTTTTGCCCCCATTTTTCATGAGCTGAACTCAAAGATCTAAGACTTCTTCTATGTACACAAAAGGCCTATTTCTCTCAAATATTGTTCACAAATCTGTCTAAATCTGTGTTAGTGAGCACTTCTCCTTTGCCGAGATAATCCATCCACCTCACAGGTGTGGCATATCAAGATGTTAATTAGAAAGCATGATTATTGCACAGGTGTGCCTTAGGCTGGCCACAATCAAAGGCCACTCTAAAATGTGCAGTTTTACTGTATTGGGGGGTCCAGGGGGTCCGAAAACCAGTCAGTATCTTGTGTGACCACCATTTGCCTCATGCAGTGCAACACATCTCCTTCGCATAGAGTTGATCAGGTTGTTGATTGTGGCCTGTGGAATGTTGGTCCACTCCTCTTCAGTGGCTGTGTGAAGTTGCTGGATATTGGCAGGAACTGGAACACGCTGTCGTATATGCCGATCCAGAGCATCCCAAACATGCTCAATGGGTGACATGTCCGGTGAGTATGCTGGCCATGCAAGAACTGGGATGTTTTCAGCTTCCAGGAATTGTGTACAGATCCTTGCAACATGGAGCCGTGCATTATCATGCTGCAACATGAGGTGATGGTCGTGGATGAATGGCATAACAATGGGCCTCAGGATCTCGTCACGGTATCTCTGTGCATTCAAAATGCCATCAATAAAATGCACTTGTGTTCGTTGTCCATAACATACGCCTGCCCATACCATAACCCCACCGCCACCATGGGCTACTCGATCCACGACGCTGACATCAGCAAACCGCTCACCCACACGACACCATACACGCTGTCTGCCATCTGCCCTGTACAGTGAAAACCGGGATTCATCCGCGAAGAGAACACCTCTCCAAAGTGCCAGATGCCATCGAATGTGAGCATTTGCCCACTCAAGTCGGTTACGACGACGAACTGCAGTCAGGTCGAGACCCCGATGAGGACGACGAGCATGCAGATGAGCTTCCCTGAGACGGTTTCTGACAGTTTGTGCAGAAATTCTTTGGTTATGCAAACCGATTGTTGCAGCAGCTGTCCGGGTGGCTGGTCTCAGACGATCTTAGAGGTGAAGATGCTGGATGTGGACGTCCTGGGCTGGTGTGGTTACACGTGGTCTGCGGTTGTGAGGCCGGTTGGATGTACTGCCAAATTCTCTGAAACGCTTTTGGAGACGGTTTATGGTAGAGAAATGAACATTCAATTCACAAGCAACAGCTCTGGTGGACATTCCTGCAGTCAGCATGCCAATTGCACGCTCCCTCAAAACTTGTGGCATCTGTGGCATTGTACTGTGTGCTAAAACTGCACATTTTAGAGTGGCCTTTTATTGTGGCCAGCCTAAGGCACACCTGTGCAATAATCATGCTGTCTAATCAGCATCTTGATATGCCACACCTGTGAGGTGGATGGATTATCTCGGAAAAGGAGAAGTGCTCACTAACACAGATTTAGACAGATTTGTGAACAATATTTGAGAGAAATAGGCCTTTTGTGTACATAGAAAAAGTCTTAGATCTTTGAGTTCAGCTCATGAAAAATGGGGGCAAAAACAAAAGTGTTGCGTTTATAATTTTGTTCAGTGTAATACAGTGAATAAATATAAGGCGCTAATCTGATTAATCAAAAGACAGAATTGATTTTATAACAAACATTTTGGACTACTCACCCAACGTGTGGCAAACGTAAACTGATGGCAGATATCGCGATGTGTGCTGAATGAGACTTCTTGAACGTGATTTCATAGCGATAAACATCTTATGTCCTTCGCGTCTAAAAATTTCCAATTGAAAGCAATGTAGGTCCTATTTCGTCGATATAGCGACGCCAAGAGGTACCTTTGGCATCCTCACAGTGACGCTAAAGGTGCTTGACCGTTCTGCAGTTTTTGATGCCTTGGGAGTGAGAATGGGTTGATTATTTTATATTTGTAATAATAACATCATGCGACTAATACACTGATGCAATCTGTGTTTTAGAGATCACTGTTCTCCTGCGATTCTGAACTAAAAATAATGTGTGACAAAATATTATTGCTGCAGTCTATTTAAAGTGTTTCATTCATTTTAACAAATTGTTAAACATTTTAATATATATGTATTTAAAATATAATATTTAATACACCAATTTTTAATATCAAAATTATGAAAAAGTGGTTTGAATCAGGTTTGAATGAATGATTCAGTGACTCACTTATAAATACTTCACTTGTTTCATTCAACAATGCAATTGACAACGTTATTTGAAGAGCCAGTTACTTTCAAAAGGGGATTTGCTAATTTGATCACTACCATGTTTATATCTGAACTTAGCCTATAAACGTTCATCCCAGTATTTCTGTGATAATATAAATGACTGTAAGACAGAAAAAATGCTGTGTAGTTGAAAAGAAGCTGTTTGTGAAGCTGTTAATTCTTACCCAAACATGGTAAATGTCTGCTCTCTGTGTCAGCGGTAGCGTGAACGCGGATTTGAATTTTCAGGTATGATTTTTTCAAAGGTTTAATAGACACAGCGAATCGTTGTCATTTAAAAATGGGATCTCATGGGTGTTTGAATCGAGATCAGGGCCGTAGCTGGGGTTTGCGGGGCCCCAGTGCAGGTTGTACCAGTGGGCCCTGTTTGAAATTGTTTAATTTGTATGTTTGTTCTATTTATTTATTTGTGCTATTTACACAATGTTTAAGTTTTTTCAAGTTTGTAGGTGTCCAGATACAGAAACCAAATAATCAAATGTAAAATAGCGCTGCATAGTCTTAACTGTAAAAATTAAATATACAGTCAAACCAAAATTCAGACACCTTCAACATTTCTCACATTATCACAGTTTATTTGCTATAGTTTAGAAAATGGTAATAAAATATGGCAAGAACTCAGAGTTAAACTGTGTCAGAACAAATTCATTTTGATAATGTCTGATAACTTTGATAGAAAGGTATGTAATGGATTACAATCAACCAAAAATTCAGACAACTGTTAGTATGACAATATTTAACTATCAATACTTTATTGACCAATTACCAAGCCCTGCTTGATTTTTTTCAGTCTGTGGTGTAAAAAGGTCACATTAGCAATTAAAGAAAAAAACACTTAAGCAAAACATTGTCAGGTCAAAGTGTCTGAATAATTTTTGGTCCCAATTTATTTATTTATTTTTTTAATCAATTTTTCTGGTAGTCCACTATATGAAGAATTTTTGTGTATAATATGTCACAGTTTACTTTATTTTGCTATCCTCACTTAGGGTGGATTAGGGTAATGTGGGACACTTTTTGAAATTTTGACTTGTGCATCCTATTTCCATATGAATCCAAAACAATATATCAAAATGTTATATAATTATGAAATCCCCAAGATGTTCCCTATCTAAATCAGAAGAAATTTTTCAGATATTGTAATTAAATGGCACGTATATTAGTGCTCCTTGTGCCAAATCGTTTAAGAATTTGTGGATTTTCTAATGTGGGACAGCTCAAGCTCAAATCTGGGACACTATGTTTTGGTTTATAAATAGTCAATTTTTTACAAAGTAAACTTTACACTCATGGTTAAATGTGCATACCCATGTTTGCTTAATTAATTTAGTAGGCCTATAGCGTGTTCATAATTCTAAAAAACTAGTAACCTACATGTTCATATATGGAATGTTAAATACAATTATATAACACAGAAATCTTATATTATTTAAAATAATTTATTTAAAAAAATGTCAGATTTCTGGCAGCAACAATAATAATAACTATGTAATAAAGTCAAAAATGTAAAATTGAACTTAATAAAGATAACAAAATAATTTCATAGTTTTTGAAAATATGAAAAATTTGGAACATGGAATGCCTTTAAAACTGTTATTAAACTTCTATAAACTTCTAATATTAAACTTCTTTTTTCAAAAGCTTGTATTGAGCAAATTGTAATGGTAAAAACACTTCATAACAGAAATAAGCTGTCCTGGCCAGCCATGGACTCATCACGGTCCAGGATCCCATTGTCCTCTAGTCTCTAAATTTTGAATCTGGATCTTAAAACAAAATAATATTGCTGCATTATAAGCTCAAAAATTTACAAAAATACATGTATGATATTTAACTTTCTTAATGCACATTTTATCAATTGAATAACATAGTATATTTGACTGTCCCACATTAGTCAAAACATGCTATCCCACTTTAGAAAACATCCTTTTCTAAAGTGGGACGACAAAGATTGCTTCAAATAGAAAATATTCTTAACACATTTTAACAGTATTATTGCAAATTTAGATGTACAAATACATCACAAATATAATTTGATAACAATTTAGAACATTGTTTTATTTAGAACAGATTTATATCATTAACTTTAAACTTATATCATTAGCTGTGCTTTCCTGTAGCTCAAATAGTAGAGCATGGCGCTAGCAACGCCAAGGTCATGGGTTCGATTCCCAGGGAAAGCAAGAGCTGATAAAATGTAGAAACTGTAACTTGAATGCAATGTAAATCGCTTTGGATAAAAGCGTCTGCTAAATGCGTAAATGTAAACTTTAATTTTGTCTAAATCCTATGTCATTGTCATTTCAGTGAACTTTACAAGAGGTACTTCCTGTTTGATGATTTTCATAGCCACATTTCTGACATAATTTCCAGAAAGTCAAGTGATTTCAATAACTTGACACCCCTGCTTGAATTCAACACCAAGCATGTTCACTTTATCGTTGTAAAAGAAGAGATAAATGCACTGAAGCTTAGGTGTCCCACATTAGTCAGTGTCCCTCATTACAATTAACAAGGCTTAAAAACATGGGCAAATGATAAGCTTTCGTGACGATGCGCAGCAGTGGCTCGTCAACTGTCCTGAGTGTCTTTTTAGGCTGGTCTCAGCCAGTCGGTTGAGATCGCCGGGGGGCCCCCCCTCAGCCGTGGGCCCCTATAATCGTCACCACCTTTCTCCCCTCTAGCAACGGCCCTGATCGAGATCGCAATCTTTTAACGATTAATCGTTACTTTCTGGAAAGTTCCCTCAACTTTGTATCTCAAGGCCGCAACTTAACATTGCGTGGTTATGACATAAGGATGAAAAATAGGCTAATATATCACTTATGTTGCTTGCTATGCTATTTCACAAAGGGCAACAATATTCCTCTTTCTCTCCAACTAGCTTACATAACCAGATAGTAAAATGTGATTTGTAACTGTAGCAAATTACCTGAAAAGAGGTATATTAATAATTAATCATAACTCGTTATAATTAATTATAATATTTGGATAATGCTCAGTATTGATTATTTATGAATTCAAAGAGATCTTAATTTCCCGGGTAAAGGAAATGACCCTTTTAAGGTACAGTACTACTCAGAGCATGTAACAAGATCAAAATTGTTAAATTGACTTTGTTGCAAGCAGGGAAACAGAAACAAATACTCATATGTATTGTGCACAAAGTTTTATTAACTAAATCACAATCACATAACTAGTCTAAACAAACACATACATGCACACACACACACACACACACACACAAATCATGCATACGTGGTGCATGGGAAGGATAAGTGAGATTGGATGAATGAAACCAGACAGAAACGGGGGATGAAGCCAAGTTGACCATCTGAAAGAACCATCAGTCTCTAATTCAAATCACAGTATACGATAACTTACAACCAACCTCTGTGTGGTGAAAAGAACTATACTTGCATTTGGCTTGGCTGTGGAACGAGAGTCTCGTGAAGCCACTGAAGAAGATCTGGATGGTTCCATTCGATGGCAGAAGTTGCAATCTCTTGAAACTCCGAGGTTGTTCTTGACTCTTTTGGGGTTGAGAGAGTCTTCTCTCCTAAGTATGCACATGGCTGGGTGTAAAATGGGGCCTGCCGGCCCTGTGGGCCATAGTGGAACTGCAGGCCGCAATCCAGAGATGAAGGTGCAGACTGCCGGGAGCGGAGAGAGAGAAATGTCTGATCGAGGGCATTTCCATGATGGTGAATTCCAGGGTTGAGTGAGGACGAACTCCAGTGGTATTAGTCTGACTCTTTGTGGTCAAGAGCCATCTCTCCAGGCTAGGGAGATCGCACACGGCCCTATATGTTGGGGTCTACCGGGCGCACCCGCACTGGCTCAAGCTATCCGTGTGTAGCTCCACACGGGCAGCAATCAGAAGATTTTAGCAGAAGAGAGGACGGACCTGTGAGTGAGCCCTTTTAAAGTCAGGGAAGAGTCACACCTTTCAGGATGGGCTTGACCAATGAGAAAGGCTGAATTTCCAAGCGGGAGGTTGGAAATATTGGGAGGTTTTATGACCCTTTGTCTGAGAGCATGGTTCGAATGGCTCTGGCAGTCTATACTTTGATTAAATTACAAACACACATGGCATTCTATGAGGAGGTGGTGTACACCAAAGTGTGGGTCATCAAATGAGCATTAATTTGGTAGGAGACACGATATACTGTAGGTGGGGTTACATTAACTAGTACTTCACTCATAAAGCATGCATAAAACAAAATACAATGCAAGAGACACCATACAAGACAGTTAAAATCATACACACAGTGTCCTAGGATGCATGTTTATTCATAGAAAGGTTTGTCTATGAATGACAAGGAGGAAAGTTATGTTTTTATGGGCATTGTGTGGGTTTCAGAAGGGTCCGTTCTTACAGCACGTCACATCTCACATACTTTTGAGCAATGAAACAATCTTATCAGATAGTTGCCCTGGTAACTGAGCCCTTTAGGGTGCTCTTTCGGGGGGAAGGGTCCATAGACCCTCATAGTTGGCCCTATGGTTAGGTGAGGGGCGTTAGAGATTATTTGTTAAATATAACAAATAGTTGTGTGTCTGATTGGTCCAAATGCTACAGTAACATAATGTAATTTTAACATGTTTTTGCTGTATATATATATGTATATATATATTTTTTTTTTTTCAATGTGTAATACATTGAATGTATACATTTATATAAAATAACAACATTTTATGTAAAATTCACTTTAAGGAAATCTCTGATTTCATTCATGGTAATAACATGAAAATATTCTTTGGTTTAGTGGAAAACTGCTGTACTGGAAAACAAACGCTTTTAAAATTAAAATAACATGAAACTTCAATTACAACCACTAGATGGCTGCAGAAGATTACTTAATGGCTCATGTACCATTCTTAAGTTTTTAATTTAGATTTATGTTTCAACATTACAAAATTAGTATTATAACTATAGAAAGTTTAGCTTTTTTAACTCAAGTATACTTTTTTTTTTTTTTTTTTTTTTTTTTTGCAATTATGTCACAATATTACAGTCAAGCCTGAACATGTGTTATATGTGTGTATGCATGTGTGTATACATGTCCTATAAGGCTTTGTTTTGTTGAATGTCTGTGTGTGTGTGTGTGGGGGGGGGGGGGGGGGGGGGTGCGCGCGCGCGCGTGTGTGTGTGTGTGTGTACTAAATCAGAAAACATTTCAAGCTGTTATGGTCATGTTTCCACGTGCCTCTCTGTGGGGCATGTTGTCACATTTCACTTTCATTCTTTCGGGGTAAATAAAGAAAAACATGTACACTGTATTAATGAAACAAAATCACATATTTGTTCTAGACGTGCACTGTCTTTTTTAATGCGATATCGCGCATCTGACGCATAAAACTCTCGCACGCTGATGCCAATCATGCTCACATGATTGGCATCAATATTCAAACCGAAACTTCAAACGGGACATAATACTGGTTAAAGAAGGCAGTGTACTAGGTTTTGTGACACAGCCAATCTGTTTGTTATAATTGTTCATGACTCATAACTGTCCGGCTTCGCGTTTACTGAGAGTAGAGTAATCGTGATTAGACGCAGATGGACACTGTGCGCAGCTAACCTGCCTTCTCAAGTCAACACCACACAGTTTCTCTTCCTTTGTCGTTTGTGTTTTGAAGTGTTCGCAGATCTGGGTGTTGCTGACTAAACAAACGGAAGGTGGAGTGAAGCTGCTGTCAGACTGGAGAACAGAGAGACGCATCTCGGTGCTCCGCTTGGACACAGAAGATCAACGCGGATAAACGTGTTTGAGGATGGAGGTATGATCTCGTTTTATGTATCTATTACTTTTTTGCCTCTAGGTCCTGCAATAAAAATCTTTTCAGATTTGACTGCATAGCCAAATAAAAACTGCGGAAGACATTTGATTTAAAAGCCTATATGAACTAGTCTATGTATATGGGACTCTAACAGTGAGAAAAGTCACTTTGTAAGTCTCTTTGGATAAAAGCGTCTGCTAAATGACTACATTTAAATGTAAACTGAAATACACTGACTCACATGTGTTTATATTGACATTTAGGTAATAGTTTATAATAACTTAACATAAATGACTAGACTTTTACGAATAATATTATTAATAACAACGTAAATGTGTTTGGAGAATAGTAGTAGCTAGAATGTAACATTTATTATTATGACACTTCAAACTGCATGTGTGCTTTAATGACCTGTCAAGTCTTGTTTCAATATTTGTAAATGTCATTTAGTTTTTTTTTTTTTTTCTTTTTTTTTTTCTTTTTTCTTTTTTTTTTTTTTACACAGACATGCCTTTACTGTTTAGTTCTGGAAAATTTAAGGGTTGTTGCTTTTTGAGAAATTTATGAGACTCTCTCTGATGACACCCCCTGGTATTTAGTAACTTTAAACAAAATTGCAAAGCTTGTTATGAAATTATTATTATTATTATTATTATTATTAATTAATTATTTTTTTTTAATAGGAAAGTAAAGAAAGTTTGTTTTTGGTTAGCCGTGCTACTATAATCATTTAATTTTGACCCATATGTCTGCGAAAATATCTGTATCTATAAATCTCAGTTAGTCCACAGTGGCTGAAGTGAGCTACTGCAGATACACTATAACAGACATGTGCTGGTGAAATGACTACTCAGACTATTTTAACCCCAAATTACCACAAAATGAAGCAGGAAGGGCTGTCTGCAGAATATCTTCCTCTGTTTTAAAAGTAAGAGCACTGAACCACAAGCATTAAATTTCCTCACGTGGCATGTGGTGGTTGGGTTGTTACTTCTGCAAGTGTAATCAAAGAGCATTCAACTCTTTTCTTGGTTCATCTTAAGGTCATTAAAAGGGATGTGAAAGGAGGACGTATGCTTTTTCACAGAATGTACATGTCTGCACTACCAGTCATAAGTTTGTACACACAAATACAAATCTATATATATGTTTCTCAACATGACCATAAAAACCTTATCTAAAAGCTAAAAGGATTGAATTAGTTTTGTGGACAAAATAAAAATTTTGCCTATATGATTTGAACAAATAAATAACTAAATAAATAACCCTCTATGCATGAAAATTACATATTTATATAAGGAATAATTTATTACAGGCCGTTGTGCAATATGTTTCAATAATTCAACAGACTGGAGTCAATTATTCTGATTATACCATGGTTACCACATCTCAAGATATTGTTCAGCAGATGTTTTATTTCAAGACATTTGTCTGGTTTTTGTCCTTAAAATGCTCTTGTGTGTAGAACTCATCTCATCCAAAACCTCCATTGCTAATTCCAGTTACTGGAGAGAAAGTAAAATAAAAAAAAATGAAATTAATAAAAAGAAAATTAAATAAAAATTGCAAAAAAAGCATACAACACAATACCCTAAATCTGTCCTCAGTCATGCATCAGAGAGTTAAAAGAATAATACACTCCTAAAAATAATAAAGATTCCAAAATAAAAATTTGCCATTGCCTAGCATCCATCTGGCAAATCTCCGCTCTCTATCCAACAAAATGAATGAACCCCTTCTGCTCTCCCGGACAAACAAGGACTTTTCAAACTCTGCTGCTCTGTGTTTCACGGAAACCTGGCTGAATGACGTCATTCCGGACAGCGCGTAAAGTCTGTCAGGCTTTCAGCTGTTCAGAGTGGACCGCGATGCAGAATCAACGGGGAAATCACGTGGTGGCGGGATGTTAAAGAAGATGTGCTGTGCCGATCTTGAAACGCTCTTCATTAACTGCAAGCCGTTCTATTTGCCGCGGGAGTTTTGCCCGTTCATTCTCATGAGTGTTTGCATCCCTCCGCAAGCACACGTGAGCCTGGCTTTACAGAAACTCGCTGATCTGATCACAGAGACAGAACAACAACACCTGGACTCTGTTTTAATCATTCTCGGGGACTTTAATAAAGCGAATCTCTCCCGTGAACTGCCAAAATACAGACAGCATGTTATATGTCCCACCAGAGACAGTAATAAACTGAACCACTGTTACACCACAATAAAGGATGCATATCACTCTGTCCCATGGACAGCTTTAGGACTCTCTGATCACTGTTTAGTTCATCTCATACCGACCTACAGGCAGAAACTGAAATCAGCTAAGCCTGTATTAAGGACTGTAAAAAGATAGACTAATGAAGCAGAGCGGGTTTTACAAACCTGTTTCCAACTCACTGATTGGAGTGTTTTTGAAGCTGCTGCCACCGATCTGGACGAGCTCACAAAAACTGTAACATCATATATCAGTTTCTGCAAAGACGTGCATTCCTACCAGGTCTCATTTAACTTACAACAATGACAAACCATGGTTCACTGTAAAACTCCGACAGCTCCGTCAGGCCAAAGAAGATGCTTACAGGAAGTGGGACAAAGTCTTGTATAAACAGGCCAAATACACACTCGAAAAGGAGATCAGAGTGGCAAAGAGGAATTATTCTGAAAAACTAAGGTTTCAGTTCACTTCCAGCAACTCCGCATCTGTGTGGAAAGGTCTGAAAGACATTACCAACTACAAGACACCATCCCCCAGCACTGTGGAGAATCAACAACTGGCAGACGATCTGAATGAGTTGTACTGCAGGTTTGAAAAAACACCATTCACACCTCCTGCAACCCCCCTCTCCCCCACACCTGCACTCCTGACCAGTGAAGATGTTAGGTCTTGATGTGTTGATGTACGTTAGGTCTTCAGAAAGAACAAGAGAAGAACGGTACCAGGCCCAGACGGTGTCACACCAGCCTGTCTGAAATCCTGTGCTGACCAGCTGGCCCCCATCTTCACACAGATCTTCACACAGATCTTCAACAGATCGCTGGAGCTGTGCGAAGTCCCTTCATGCTTCAAACGCTCCATCATAATCCCCGTCCCAAAGAAACCCAAAATTACTGGACTTAATAATACAGACCTGTGGCTCTAATGTCTGTGGCCATCATTTGAAAGACTGGTTTTGGCTTATCTGAAGGACATCACTGGACCCTTCCTGGACCCCCTGCAGTTTGCCTACAGAGAAAACAGGTCTGTGGATGATGCAGTCAACATGGGACTGCACTACTTCCTGCAACATCTAGACAGACCAGGGACTTATGTGAGGATCCTGTTTGTGGACTTCAGCTCCGCTCTTAACACCATCATCCCATCACTCCTCCAGACCAATTAACTCAGCTCTCTGTGCCCAACTCTGTCTGTCAGTGGATCACCAGCTTCCTGACAGACAGGCAGCAGCTAGTGAGGCTGGGAAAATACACATCCAGCACCCGTATGATTAGCACTGGAGCTCCTCAGGGCTGTGTTCTCTCCCCACTGCTCTTCTCCCTCTACACCAGGGGTGTCAAACTCAGTTCCTGGAGGGCCGCAGCCCTGCAGAGTTTAGTTCAAACCCTGCTCCAACACACAAACCAAGTAGTTTTCAATTGAGCCTGAAGGACGTGATTAGTTGTATCAGGTGTGTTTAATTAGGGTTGGAGCTAAACTCTGCAGGGCTCCGGCCCTCCAGGAATTGAGTTTGACACCCCTGCTCTATACGAACGACTGCACATCTAAAGATCCCTCTGTCAAGCTCCTGAAGTTTGCAGATGACACCACACTTATCGGCCTCTTTCAGGACGGTGACGAGCCTGCTTACAGACAGGAGGTTAAGGAGCTGGCTGTCTGGTGCAGTCTTAACAACCTGGAGCTTAACATGCTTAAAACTGTGGAGATGATCGTGGACTTCAGGAGAACCCCTCCCTGCTCTTCGCCCACTCACCATCATCAACAGTACTGTGGCTGCAGTGGAGACATTCAGGTTCCTGGGCACCACAATCTCTCAGGATCTGAAGTGGGACAATCACATTGAGTCCATTGTGAAAAAGGCCCAGCAGAGGCTGTACTTCCTTTGCCAGCTGAGGAAGTTCAACCTGCCACAGGAACTGCTGAAACAGTTCTACTCTGCCATCACTGAATCCATCCTCTGCACTTCAATAACTGTCTGGTTCAGCTCAGTTACCAAATCTGACCTCAGAAGACTACAGAGGGTAGTCCGGACTGCTGAGCGAATCATTGGTACAACCCTCCCCACTCTCCAAGAACTGTACACATCCAGAGTGAGCAAAAGGGATGGCAAAATCACTCTGGACCCCTCACATCCAGCACACTCCCTCTTTGAACTGTTGCCATCTGGTCGACGCTACAGAGCACTGAGCACCAGAACGGCCAGGCATAGGAACAGTTTCTTCCCTCAGGCAATCCATCTCATGAACACTTGACAATAAACGTGAAACACTATTATACATTATTTATTTAACATCAAATTTACACGTCATACCTGTACATACATAATTGTCTATATACATATTGTGTTTTTGCTATTTTGTACATTGTCTATTTTGTATATTTGTATATTATTCTTTTTATTATCTGTATCCTGTTCTGTCATTATGTTGCACTGTGGAGCTTCTGTCACTATAACAAATTCCTTGTATGTGTAAACATACCTGGCAATAAAGCTCATTCTCATTCTCTCTAAAATAAATATTTCCACAATGATGCATTTTTGGTTCACCAAAGGATCTTTCAGTGAAAAGATCTTAAAAGAACTGTTATTTTCTTAGTGTAAAGAACATTTTTAATAATCTAATGAAACCTTTTTCTAAAGTACCTTTTGTGGAATGGAAAGATTCCATGGATGTTAAAGGTTCTTCATGGAACCATCAATGCCAATAGAGAACCTTTATTTTCAAGAGTGTAGATGCATGTTTTGGTTACAGAATTCCCATACTTCTATTTGTGCTTCCACTGTTACTATTATTCTACAATGTAGAAAATAGTCACAAAGAATGAGGTGTGTCCAAACTTTTGATTTGTGATAGTGTACATGGAAAGCACCAGTGTGTTCATTTTTAATGGAAAGTTTACATAGATGAGTGAGAGGAAGAGAGAGTGAAGGATGACAGAGAGTGGAAACACAGGGAGGGTCATACTCATGAGAGAAAGCTCTTCTTTGTAGTGTGACTTCAACCTAGTAGAATGTAAAAAGAATGTAATGTAAAGAGAAAAGAAGCGCTTCTCAGAAGCACATCACTGCAGAAAGCAACACCATGTGAGAAAGTCATAAGGAAAATCCCACACACCATCACACTTAGAAAACTGGGAGTCCCCTCTGCTTGAGCATGTTGTGGAAGAAGGAAAGAGAACACAGTGTAACTGAAGATGTAAGAAGGTAGGCTGGACTTGCCAAATATTTGGGCTGCAAATATTATGTCATATTGTAGTAAGCCAACAATATTTCAAGTGCTATTGGATTCTGTCACTATTACAAGAGCTCCTGTCATTTAATTTTAAATATATAGAAGTTCAAACAAACAGTTTATCCAAAAAAATGTAAATTGTGTAAATATTTATTCTCATTCACCCTCATGTCATTCCAAACCCATATATATTTCTTTCTTCAGTGGAACACAAAAGGAGATGTTTTGAAGAATGTTGATGCTGCTCTTTTAATGAAAGCATATGTTGACCAGGGGTTGTGCCCTGTACTTGAGAGTCTTTTAATGTTATACAATGTCTTTGTGAGAGAAATAAACTGAAACTTAAGTTGTAATTTGTTGAAAATATAATGTGTCCTAGCTCTCACATCAAGGGGCATATCTAGAAAATTAATTATACAGTGACAAGGGGATGGCATAAGTACCATGAGCAACCATCTATGTACAGTGCCCTCGACAAATATTGGTACCTTTGATAAAAATGAGCGTCTGTGAAAATAAATCTGCATTGTTTATCTTTTTGATCTTTCACTCAAAAAATTCACAAAATTCTAACCTATCATTGAAGTAAAACAATTGAAAGTGAGGAGAAAATCTCATGATTAAATAAATGTTTTTCTCCAATGAATGTTGGCCACAATTATTGGCACCCCTAAAAATTCTTATGAGTAAAATATCTCTGAAGTATATTCCCATTCATATTTACATTTTTTAGCACACCAGGGTGACTAGGAGCATGAAATTGTCCAGCCATGACTTCCTGTTCCACAGGATTATAAATATGAGGAACACAATGGCCAAATTCCCTTAATCATCCATCACAAGGAGTAAAACCTAAGAATATAGTTCTGATGTGCAGAACAAGATTGTTGAGCATCACAAAATAGAATGTGGCTGTAAGAAAAGAGTTAAAGCATTGAAAATTCCCATTTCCACCATCAGGGTAATAATTAAGAGGTTCCAATCAACTAAAGATGTTAAAAATCTGCCTGGAAGAGGACGTGTGTCTGTATCGTCCTAATGCATGGTGAGGGGGAGAGTTTGAGTGGCCAAAAACTCTCCAAGGATCACAGCTGGAGAATTATAGAGATTAGTTGAGTCTTGGGGTCAGAAACCTAAAAAAATATATATATCAAACATCCCCTACATCACCACATATTGTTCAGCATGGTTTCAAGGAAAATTCTCCTCACTCATCCAAAAACAAACTCCAGCAAATTCAGTTGTCAGACACGACTGGAACTTCAAATGGCACTAGCTTCTATGGTCAGATGAAACTGAAAAAGAGCTTTTTGGCAGCAAACCCACCAGATGAGTTTAGTACAAACAGGGATAAAAAAGGATCCCATGTCCACGGTTAAACATACTGCTGGATCTTTAATGTTGTGGGCCTGTTTTTCTGCCGGAGGTCCTGGACATCTTGCTCAGATGCATGGCATCATGGATTCTATCAAATACCAACAGATAAAAAATCTAAAGCTGACTGCCTCTGTTAGAAATCTTATAATGGGCCGTGTTTGGATCTTCCACCAGGACAACAATCCAAAACAAACAGCAAAATAAACACAAAAATATGTCACTGAGCACAAAATGAATCTTTTATCATGGCTGTTCCTGTCCTCTGACCTGAACCCTACAGAAAATGAGTGGGGTGAACTGAAGAGAAGAAGTACTAACATGGAGCTGTGAATCTGAAGGATCTGGAGAGATTCTGTATGAAGAAAATGGTCTCTGATCTCTTATCAGGTGTTCTCCAAACTCTTCAGGCATTATAGGAGAAAACTCAGAACTGTTACCCTGGGAAAAGGATGTTCCAATAATTGGGTGCCAATAATTGTGGCCAACATGAACTAGAGAAAGCATTTATTTCACAATGAGATTTCCCCCCCACATTCAATTGTTTTATTTCAATGATAGGTTGGAATTTTGTGAATTTTTTGAATGAAAGATAAAAAGGATAAACAATGCAGATTTATTTTCACAGCCGCCTTTGCTCATATTTACCAAGGGTACCAATATTAGTGGAGGGCACTGTATATAGTTCTTGTGGATTTATGGCCTCATATGCACATTTGTGTCCATGTATTTTCATAACGTTACTATTACAAGTTATAGTCTATTTTGTTAATTAAAAAGAAGTTACAATAACAGTTTCCATTATTAACAGAGGTGGGAATGTGTGCATGTGGACATTACTGAAGATCACCCAGAGCACTCTAGTATACAGCAACACACTAGCATAGTCACCCAGAATACCCTAGCAACTCTTTAATAGAAAATAATTACAGTAGGCTACTCGACAAAGGTACTTGGCAAGGTATTTTGAGTAGGTACTCGACTCGACAAAAATACAGCAATCTCAGATATCCTATCCAGACAGGATTAAATTTCTCAGAGGATCTCTGCTTTGGCTGAGTAGCAGTTTTCTGATTAATGAACACATATTTGCTTTCACATGGGTGCTAAGACTAGTGTTGTAAGACTACCTACATCAAGACCAAGTCAAGACCAAGACCAGAGTGTGTTGAGACCAAGACTTTAAAGAGTTGAGACCAAGACAAGACCAAGACCAAGGCAGAGCGAGGATGAGTCAAGACCAAGGCCAAACCAGCACTCAAATTTATTAGAAAGATCCACATTTTCAGCCTTAAAATCTCTTATTTTTAATCAATAAACACAATTATAATAAGAAGACACTAGAGCTGTTACCAATCAAATAAATTCACTACCAACAAAATTCATCTTTGTACAGGATGTGGCACAGAAGTTGCGTTTGAATTGGTACAACTACAACTGCATAAATACTGTTGAGATTAATGTTTTAAATATAAAATTTTGATTATAGAAATATGATGGAAAAATAAACTGAGACTTTTAAATATGGCACTAAAACCACCTGTAAACTACAGTAGGTGGTGGCAAATCACTTCAGAATCATTCATTCAACCAATTCTTTCTCTGTTGCTCGGAAAAGCACAACAGTTCTGCTATGGGTTTGTTTATTTTTGTTGCGAAATAGCAAAAACTTTTTACATTTTTTTTATTTTTATTTTATTTTAAAACCTTTTTTTTAATTTAAAATTGTGTCTAAAATTCACTTCTTGTTTGTTGAATGTTTGTTTAAAATCAGTGTAATATTTGCAATTTGTGAAAAATGCTCTCTTGCCTTGTTATATTGCTTAATTATATATGTTATAATTTAAAAAGAAGATCTCATACAAGCACAAGCATACATTTATGTGATCATATCTTGAATTTTTGGCCATTTACATTCATTTTGGTGCAATTTTTGACAATTCCCCACTAAATTCTGACCTGGCACAACAGTATCAAAATAAATAAAATTAGAAATAAGTTACTGATTGCATTTGAAGCAGGAAGTTTTACATCCAATCATGTTAATGAGGTTAAGAAATAAATCAGACAGTGAACCAGCAATTTAGTGATATCCCCGCAGTTGTGGCCTTGACTGGTCTGAAAATAAAATTCTAAGACCGAAACAAGACCAAGACCTTCAAAAACTGCTTGCACTGTAAAAAGTAAATAAGTTGACTTAACTTAAAAAAATTAAGGAAACCCGTTGCCTTAAAATTTTTAAGTAAATGATAATTAAAAAAAATAAGTTAATTGAATTGTCAAGTTCACTTAATTTTTTTTTTAATTATTATGTACTTAATAATTTTAAGGCAACGGGTTTCCTCAATTTTTTTTAAGTTAAGTCAACTTTCACTTTTTACAGTGTGGGTACTACAACACTAGCTCAGACAAAAATTGTGAATAATATGAAAAATATGACAGCTATCTATAAAGTACAAAGTAAAAATCTTTATTAAAATCTTTATCATTAAATAAAGTTCAGTGATATTCACAAATTCTTTATTTTTAAGTTATGTATTTTTATACTTGTTAGAGAACTGTGCCTTTAGCTTAACAACATGCCAACATCAAACACTAAAATCAGCTGCAAATCAAATCTTCCTGTTATTACTGCTATTTGAAGAGAGTTCAAAACTGATCACCTTCAGGTTCCATGACAGTTGGACTGTTGCCTAAAGGTTTAGTCGTGCATACTTATTCTGTAACATTTTGTGGGCCATATCAAGTCAATTATAGGAATCGACACAATCGGGAGTCTTGAGTGAGGGCGTTCCAGACACAGATTTTGCTCACTGTCAAGTTGGTCTTGTGAATTTGTTGCATTACCAGCAGAAATCTGCCTGGTTTGATGGTGACTTTTGTGCAAGCTGTGCTTCATTCATTGAACATTTTTTGAAATGTCGCTAATGTTACCACACCTTAAGGAGCCAGATTTGTGGCTAACTAGGTTTTGAAACAGAACTAATGCATTTTAACAGTCTTTTTGTATATGTCCCTAAAAAAAAGATAATAATTTTTATTGGAAGAAAAAATTAATTTTCATATCTGTGAATTTAGTTCGTCAACTTTTAGGACTACACACACGTACAGTGTCCTTAAGCCAAAAAAACTTTGTATAAAATCCTTTTTGAAGCTGTAGATATGTAATAAATAAAGAATAAACATCCTGCCCAGCTTATCTTCACTATTATACAACTTGTCTTACTGCATTTTGCTTGACTGTCAAACATTGGTATTAATTCCTGGTGCACACCTATAGTCTATGTCACAATGTTCCCTCCTGTCAGGCCTCATGATAGCTTTTTCTCCCATTGCTTTGAGTGATGTAGCACACAGAGAACCTTTGTAAAAACACAAGCTGTGTGTGTGAAAGGCCGGTGAAGGCAGTGGAAAAGTGTGATCTTCCGATGATGTAAAATTCAAACACATCATGTTTTCCTGGAATAGCTGAGATGGAGACTTACTCGCCTGTTCTCATATTAATGAGATGTGGAATGACCGTATTATTTGAGTCTTAGCTGGCAGGACCATTCAACAAGAGAGAATCAGTCCAAATCACCATTATCTTTTCTTTATGTCATTTTTTCCTGTTTTTTGAGTTTATGTTCAATATTTTTCCTTTTATCTCATACATAGTGGATATACTCAAGACCCCAAATAGGCTTGAACCTTGGCTGAACTCTCAGAGGTCAGTGTGCAGAAAGTATGAATTAAAGTAAATTGCACCATGTGCATCATGTGTCTACTGATAGTGTTCACTCTATGCCAAAGGCTGTCTTTAAGAGAAGCATCAAAGGTGTACCAAGAGGTCAGCTGTCAAATTTTCTTGCATATGATTAGAGGCGCAACAAAAGTACTGTGGTGTGCGATGGTAAGTATTATATTTACATGGTAGTCAAAGATTTATCAAAGAATTCAACGGGACTTTGAAAACAGGTTTAAAATACCTGGAGAAAAAGGTCCATTAGCATTCACATTTATCTCAATGGAAGTTACTTGGCTATAGTGCAGGGGCTAACTGGAACAGTGGTAAAATCACTGTAATGCAAAGACTGGAGTGGTTTACTGCTGTCATGATAATTCACCGAAATAATTACAGCGTAAACTGTAATACACTGTCTGCAGATTTCACAAAACCATTGGCAATTTTGTTTTTTCTGTGGTATCCTCTCGCACTAATTTACGCCCTTCCAAAGGAAGATGATAGTCTGAGATATGACACATGTTGTGTCTGGTGCTCTGGAGCCATAAATTCAGCTGTCTCTGGATCAGTTTTGCTGTTGGATCCTCTTGTGACTGTAATTTGGTCGCTAGTTTTGCCAGTCAGAGAAACATCTGCTCAAGTAGGACAGCCCTGTGGGAAACTTTGTGGTTTTCCCTTATAAATAAAGGTTTGGTTAGAACTAAAAAGGGATTTACAATCTGATACCTTCATTAAGAACTTTGCTGGTCCTTTAGTAAACCATATATGTACAGCTGATTTAAAGTATTACAAGTACTGTGAATGCACACTTGTAGACTACTACAAATTTTAAAGATACAGTTAAAAACCTATACTTGCAGATAATATAATATTGATTAAATAAAAGGCCACTTAAGTGTACTTAAAGAGAGTACACTATCCTGACTATTTTTCTTAACACATTCTAATAAGTGCACTTTGTAATAATAATAATTTAGAAATTTTGCTTTAAAATACATTTTAAGTCATTGTTTTTCCCCAACCTTTTGTTGTGCTTTAAAAAAGTACACTTGTGTTGACTAACATACTAAAGAACTAGTTAATATATTTTAAATGTACTAAATTGCAACTTCATCATTGCAAATGTGTAATTACAAATATATTTAAATGCATGACATACAAGTTTCAATAGAAATTACATTAAAGTTGTAATGATAAAGTGCACATCTCTGTCACAAGGGCAGATATCAGTGTGCTAAGTATTTTATGCTAAAATCTCTTTCTCTCTTATTTATTTATTTATTTATTTATTTGTAAATCTGACTAAATATAGCTGATTTGAAGGTTTTGTTCATCCAAAATGAGCAAATTGGCTTCATTTAATCACCCGCGTTTCATTTTTGATTAAAATGGATTCAGGTTTTATGGCCATTATTAAAAAAAAAAAAAAAAAAAACTACTCTGTGTAGCTAGAAATCACTTTATTTTCTTTATGAGTTTTGTTACTCAGCAGAAACACTGTTAGTGTGGAAGCACAACATGAACCTGCTGTTAGGCTGCTGTTGGGAAACAGTCCTGAAAGTGAATATGTTTCCATTAGAAATTCCATTTTGCAGTTACACACACTGCTTCAACAAAATTTGAACCAGTGTTTCTCATACCACAAACTGCACATGAGCTTTCTCCTCTGACATGGTTTTGCTTAAGTATAACTGACCCAGACCCTCACAGGCCGGTCTGTGGTTTATTTCTCAGGCCACAGCACCCTAAAATAGAGCTTTCTGTACTCCCACTCCCAAAGCGAGCCCATAATTCCCACCCGCCTTACAGATTTATCCAAACATAGGGTTAAAACAATCTCTGACTTACTGATGTAGGTAAAATGATGCATTGTGTGTCTTGTTTTGTTAACAGATTTACTGTTTTAATTGGAACTGAATATTTTGACTAAATCGACTTGACTGTAATATTAATATACATTCTTTATGCAAAAAAAAAACAAATTAATAAATAAATTAAAAAAAACAAAACAACATCACATTTAAGTAAAATGATGTATCACCTAAATTACTTGGAAGAAATACAAAGTCATAAACATATATTAATATAGATGACATATTCCAAAGATCTCCATTGTGATGTTTTTTTTTTTTTCCTAGGGATTCCTTCTCAAGTCCTCTTTACCAAAAATACGGGTGGGTTTAAAAAACATTAAACAAATTCCTGACCCTATTGTCCTTGTTGTGAAGTTTACCCTTTTCACAGGGGCTTTGTTTTCGAAGGACAGGAAAGAGTTAACAATCATGGGCACCAAAATAATGAGTCAAGGGGTGGGTGGGTCTCAGGGGAATTCTGCTTATCATGGGTGAAGAAAAAGAACTGCAGGAAATGGAGGGAAGTGGATTGGGGGAAACACGTCTTCTTTCTGTGCTCGTAAGCACAAATGTGTGCAGTGGTATTCAGAAAGTGTGTAATATTAAGTAAGAGTGCTTTTGTGGCTGGAGGAAGCAAGGAGAGTGGGGTCTTTCCTGTAGCTCAAATAGTAGAGCATGGCGCTAACAACGCCAAGATCATGGGTTCGATTCCCTGGGAAAGCAAGACCTGATAAAATGTAAAAAACTGTAACTTGAATGCAATGTAAGTCGCTTTGGATAAAAAATCTAGTTAAATAAAGTGTGTATATTTGGGAGATTTGGGAAGAATGTTGTTGGAGAGATGTATTTCAGTTTGCAAAGTCTGGCAGAGCCACACAGAGAGAAAAAGGCAAGTGTAAGATAAGTTCTTGCTAAGAACAAGTGCTTACTCTTGTGTTTGAGGTGCTGAAACATACTTTGGGATAATGTTCAGCACAGATTCAGCCATGGCAAATGCTTTTATAAAATGTTCTTCACTTTTCAGTGAAACACTGATATATTCCTCGTGATGAGTTAGACTCCCCCAGGCAGTAAGTGTGATGCTGGTCAGCTGTGTTGCTGATAAATTCAGAATACATCTCTCAGTTAAAAAATTATATATCCTAAATCTGACTTCTTATCTTACAATTGCAACTTTATATCTCAGAATTGCAACTTATTTTTTGTAATTGTGGTTTTATATCTCACAATTGTTACTTTATGTTTTTCAGTAACAAATTTGTATCAAATATATCACAAATTCAACTTTTTTCTCTAACTGCAACTTTATATCTTTCGTTCACAAATTTATATAACATACTTTTGACTTTATATCTCAGAATTGCAACTTTTTTCTCATAATTGTGACTTTAGATCTCACAATTGCAACTTCTTATTATTACGGTTTTATATTGCACAATTGTGAATTTATAACTTTCAAAAACAAATTTGTATCAAATATATCACAAATTCAACTTTTTTTTCCTCATAACTACAGTTATACAAATTTATATATCATAATTATGACTTTATATCTGTCACATATATTTGTCACAAGTGCAACTTTATATTTCCCAGTTGATCATTTATTTCTCATTTCGACTAAATTTTTCCCATTTAGATCCTTATATCTTATAATGCAAATTCATTTGTGAATTCTTACTTTAAACTTTCTCACAATCTTCTCTTTTTATTTTTTTACTTTAAAGTGGAAGCAAGCTTCAATACCAGAGATCAGTGTAGCTGATGAATGATATAAAGCTGATAAATAAATGATACAGGCCAATAAAATTAAATGTATGTAGAATTTACACATATATTTTTGCATTAGTCATATTGGACATTGGAGAACTCAAAGGAAGGTGGAGGGAGAGAGAGGGAGAGTGGAAATGGAAATTTGAATAAAATCCTGGATTCAAACTCTGGTTGTTTTGTGAAACAAAAATCTTGCCAGTCTGATTAAAACATGAAAGTATCAGATGATGTAATAGAAATCACAGCTAATTGTACATTCAGATACTACGCAGTTTGCATACTGCAAAAATAGAGCTGTAATGTGCTCTTCCAACATTGTAAAAAAGCGATCAGTTGACTTTACTTAAAAAAATTGAGGAAACCCGTTGCCTTAAAAATATTAAGTAAAGGAAATTCATGCATAGTTAAAAGAAAAAAGTTTAAGTGAACTTGACAATTCTGAATTACATTAACAAATAAACAAAAGAAAATGTGTTGTGGTCACTTTTTATTTTAAGTTGGACTAACTTAATTCATTAAATTGCGATTACTTAAAAGTGTGAATCTAATTAACTTAAAACTAACAAGTTAATCTGAGTTCTGTCTACTTAATTAAATTGAGGAAACCCGTTGCCTTGAGAAAATTAAGTAACCACAACTTATTGTATTTGTGTAATTACAATTCACTTGAGACTGATTTGATGTAATCTTATTTTACTGATTTCTTTCACATTGAAGGCTACTAATACAATTCTCAAAAATACAAAATGGTTCAAAACAGACAGCACACAAACATTTCTATGAAGAATTATCAAAAGCAAGTCAACTCACTCTAATTTATAAATAGCACTTCATACAATACAGATTGAGTCAAAGCAGCTTTACATTGTTAAACAGGAAAATAGTGTCAATAATGCAAACAAAATTCATTTACGCAGTAAAGCAGCTCTAAAAAGAGGACAAAAGTAAACGGTCAATATTTCAGTTAAAGTCAGTTCATCGTTGATTCAGTGATGTCTTCATCATCCAGGTCAGTTCAGTTCCCTTCAAAAAGTGTCTCTGCAATCAAGTCGTTAATATTCCCAATAATTAAGTGTCCCCAAATAAACAAGCCAAAGATGACAGAAATGGAGAAAAAAGCCTTGGTAGAAAGCAGGCTCAGTCGGGGAGCCAGTTCTCCTCTGGCCAGACGAACCAACGTGGTGTTTTTCATCGTGGTCTTTACTGAGGTTTTGTGCCAGAGGCTGTACAGTTGATGAGGCCTTCACTGGGGATCTGTCTTTGGGGCTCATCTAGCTGACATGGTCTCTGCTGACATTCAGGGCTGTAGAGTTGTCTCCACCATCTGATCTGGATACGGACTGGGTCCGGGTGACTGCAGTGACCTCAGAATAAGAATGAAACACTAATATTAGCATAGATGCCATACTTCTTATGATGTAACATGTACAGGTGCATCTCAATGAATTAGAATGTCGTGGAAAAGTTCATTTATTTCACTAACTCATCTCAAATTGTGAAACTTGTGTATTAAATCAATTCAATGCACACAGACTGAAGTAGTTTAAGTCTTTGGTTCTTTTAATTGTGATGATTTTGGCTCACATTTAACAAAACCCACCAATTCACCATCTCAACAAATTAGAATATGGTGACATGCCAATCAGCTAATCAACTCAAAACACCTGCAAAGGTTTCCCGAACCTTCAAAATGGTTACACAATAGCCTATACAATTATGGGGAAGACTGCTGATCTGACAGTTGTCCAGAAGACAATCATTGACACCCTCCACAAAGAGGGTAAGTCACAGAAGGTCATTACTGAATGGTTGGCTGTTCACAGAGTGCTGTATCAAAGCATATTAAGTGAAAAGTTCACTGGAAGGAAGAAATGGGGTAGGAAAAGGCGCACGAGCAACAGGGATGACCACAAGCTTGAGAATACTGTCAAACAAAGCTGATTCAAACACTTGGGAGAGCTTCATAAGGAGTGGACTGAAGCTGAAGTCAGTGATCAAAAGTCACCACACTCAGACGTCTTCAGGAAAAGGGCTACCAAGCCACTCCTGAAACAGAAACAATGTCAGAAGCATCTTACCTGGGCTAAGGAGGAAAAAAACTGGACTGTTGCTCAGTGGTCCAAAGTCCTCTTTTCAGATAAAAGTAAATTTTGCATTTCATTTGGAAATCAAGGTCCCAGAGTCTGGAGGAAGACTGGAGAGGCACAGAATCCAAGCTGCTTGAAGCCCAGTGTGAAGTTTCCACAGTCAGTGATGAATTGGGCTGCCATTTCATTTGCAGGTGTTGGTCCATTGTGTTTTCTGAAGTCCACAGTCAACGCAGCCATCTACCAGGACATTTTAGAGCACTTCATGCTTCCTTCTGCTGACAAGCTTTATGGAGATGCTGATTTCATTTTCCAGCAGGACTTGGCACCTGCCCACACTGCCAAAAACGCCAAAAGTTGGTTAAATGACCATGGTGTTGGTGTGCTTGACCGGCCAGCAAACTCACCAGACCTGAACCTCACAGAGAATCTACGGGGTATTGTCAAGAGGAAGATGAGAGACACCAGACCCAACAATGCAGATGAGCTGAAGGCCACTGTCAAAGAAACCTGGGCTTCCATACCACCTCAGCAGTGCCACAAACTGATCACCTCCATGCCACGCCGAATTGAGGCAGTAATTAAAGCAAAAGGAGCCCCTATCAAGTATTGAGTACATATACAGTAAATGAACATACTTTCCAGAAGGCCAACAATTCACTAAAAATGTTTTTTTTTATTAGTCTTATGAAGTATTCTAATTTGTTGAGATAGTGAATTGGTGTATATATATATATATATATATATATATATATATATATATATATATATATATATATATATATTTATTTATATATATATGTGTGTGTATATATATATATATATATATATATATATATATATATATCTATATATATATATGTATGTATGTATATATGAAGAGTTCATTTGCAAAAACAGATAACTCCATTTTGAACAATTTTCAAAAATCATGTTTTTTCATTGTGCATTTCAATTAATCTCAATTAAACTGCAGTTGGGTTATTTTGATTAGGTTAAAAAAAGAACTAAAAAATACAACTAACTAAAACAATAAAACACAATAAAAACATTATAACATAATAAAAAAACAGATTTTTTTAATCTGTTTTTTTTTTGTATGTATATATATATATATATATATATATATATATATATATATATATATATATATATATATATATATATATATTAGTGCTGTCAAATGATTAATTGCATCCAAAATAAAAGTTTTTGTTTACATAATATATGTGTACTGTGTATATTTATTATGTACACATAAATACACACACATACAGTATATATTTTGAAAATATTTACATGTATCTACATTTATATATTTATATTCTTATAATTTATATTAAATATAAATGTATTTAATATATAAACATATTTTTCTTAAATGTATACATGCAAGTGTTTGTATTTATATATACAAAATAAATACACACACATATATGCACATATATTATGTAAACAAAAACTTTTATTTTGAATGTGATTAATCGCGATTAATCGTTTGACAGCACTGATTTATTTATTTGTTTGTTTGTTTATTTAATTATTTATTTAATGGGTCACACTATGTGCAGTGTGAGGACCAAACCAAATCACCAGGTTCTCTTATGAGAATCAGGCTGAAAAACTAATGTGCACCTTTGTCTATAACACATACACAAAGGATCCACGTTCGACCTTTTTATTGAACACAAAGAAATTAAGTATATTGAACTTAATTGCAATGCTTTAAGTAACAGAAAGTAATAAAAACTTGATCAAACGGAGTAATGTCAAAAATGAAACAAATAAATAAGATGAATGTAATTTTACTAAGTTAACAGTGCATCATCTTTTACAGTGAAGTATAGCAACCCTCGCCACCAACCCCCTCTCTGTGTTTCTGATGTCACCATTTCTTAGTTTTGAAAGGTCTTTCATTTTCCAGTTGTTCTTAAGTAAGAATGTCTATTAAAAACAAGCACATTCTGAATTTTGATCCCATTATTGCATCATGCTTGTCTTATGTAATGGGCCCGAAAAAGACGCCCATGTGTAAAATGAGCAGTAGGGTGTGTACTTTCCCCCACAAGCTTCCTCGCTTGTGTTTGGCGGTCTGAGCTTCACTACAGGCCCTGTGGGATTCTGTGTCAATAAAGTGAGATCAGGATACTGTGGTCCATCAGCAAAGAATATCCAACAGTAACACCTTTGAGTGAAACAAACAGTTTCTGCTTTTTTGCTTGCAGGAGGAAGCACCAGTCAAGCCGTCAGTAGCTCAGCTGGCTGGAAAACTCAAAGGTTATGCACTGCCAATGCCAGGAAACACGGAGGTAGTGGAATATCTGACGTCTTTCTGTTTGTCTCTTGGTTGTTCCTAATCAAAATTATGTTTGCTTTTATTCATATATCGATTAAATTAAATGGTACAAAAATCCTTGAGGAATGGTTCTGAAGCAATGTGTGTCAATGTTGGTCTGCAAATTAACCGAGGAGTTCTACTGTTAACAAAAGTGGTGATTCCACCTTGAGTCAATTACAAAGTCTACTGACAGTCTTGTTAGTGAATAATGAACATATTCTGTTTTCATGTATTGTAGCTTACAGTACGGTTCTGAATTGCAGGTGATATCTATGAGAAGACCCCCATGTTCTCTGGTGATAAACAACCAAAAAGATGAAGAACATGAAGAGGTGAGCATGTTAACTGACACATTAGTTACTAATTGAGTTATAGATATCAATAGATGATTAATGTTAAAACACCTTGTTATATCTTTATGCCTGGAATCCATGTAAAATGGTCTCATCTTAAATGTCTTTGAAGTAACTTATTTTTCTGTTGCAGAAGTCGTCTGTTTGTCCTCATCCTCCTAAGATGAAGCTAAAGAGTTCACCCCTCATTGAAAAACTACAGGTGAGATTTCCTTGATTATCCACTTTACACAAGATCTTAGTTTCAGCCATTTGTTTGCACAAGTTTTCACCGTATGAAAGATGCATTTGAAAGATGCTGATCTTGCAGGTTTGTTAGGTTGCTTATCAATTTCACATATCATTTCCGAGGTGAGCTTTCATTCAGGAAACAGGAAATCTGTTGCCTCGTGAAACTATTTTCTGAAATATGTAATTAAGAAGTAACTTGCATGTAACTGTCACATTGCTAAGCATTACGAAGAAGACAAAGATGAGTTCAAACAGGCTTTAATTAATCCAAAAAAGGGATAAGAGTTCACAACCAAGGTGTAGTAGCATACAAACAATACCGGATGAAGGAAACAAACAAAGGGAGCTAATGAGTTAATTAGTTTTTTTTTTCAACTGCTTACACACATTTTCAAAACTTTGCCTCTTTTTAAAACTTTACACACAAATCCAAGAATTGCACACACAAAATTCATCACATCTCTTGCAAAATACAGCACTGCGTTCAAAATATCACAATCACATCTCAAAAGCAGACATTTGTCTTATGTTGCAAACACCTATGCCATAATATCATATTTTTAGATATATCATTTACACACAGTTATTCAAAACCTAAAGCTCTTCTTTCATGATCTCCTATGTACATTTCTGTACAAGACTGAAAATAATTGGCAGAGAGATGTTGAAAAATTCACAGTAAACATGAAAGCAAGATTGAAACCAAACTTTTTTTTTTACTGTAAGCATTTGTGGTTTTGAATACAGTATTACAAAGTATGAAAGAAAATACATACATCAGCCATGTGTAGTTGTGTAGATGTGTATTTACAGGTCTATTCTAAAGCCATGATTGGTTGAGTAAAGCAATGAGTGTTTGCATATGGGAGGAGTTAGTGTGAGGCACTGATGAATCAGAGTGGCATTTTGATTGGTTGTGTTTGAAAAAGGAAATCAAGGTACTTCCTGTTAAATTTTTGTGTGTTACATAGAGAATTGTGTGTTGTGTTTTGCAAAAAGTGATTTATGAAAATGAAAACTGAAAAGACAAAGGCCGAGAATTAGTGTATGATTTTGTAGATGTTTGTTTGAGTGTCAGGTTTCAGAAATTGTGTGACAAGTAAAGATTTTGTGTGTAAGCAGTTGAAAAAAAAAAAAAAAGAGCATCAGGTGAACTGAATGAGACTGAAAACTAGGTCAAAGTGCGGGGCAAACAGAACCAGCAGCATAATGAAACTGAAAACAGAGCATACATGCTGCAGTATGCACCTTCCTGAAAAGGCACATCCTTGTGCCACACAGAGTCCAACTGAGGAGGGAGGGCTGAGGCTCTGGAGGAAGGCGTAGAGTAAAAGAAAAAACTAAATCCTTCAGGGGCCAATACAGTCCATGGGGGAGTGGATGGCAGGAGGAGCCATGGTGAAGACTTGATGGACTGAACCAGAGGAATAACTGACTGAGACAGAGCAGATGGATGTGGAAACCCAGGTGGAGCAGAGGAGACGGAGACCCTGGGTGACACCAGAGGCTTGGAGGGCTAAGGCAGAGCCACAGGCTCACGGGGCGGAGGTGCGGACCAAGGTGGAGTGAGTGGGAAAGAGAAGCCCAGCAGAACCAGAGGGATGGAAAACCATGGTGGAGGCAGGTCGAAGACTGACCAAGGAGGAGCCTGAGGCACAAGGGAGCACGGTGGAGTCCAGTGGAAACGAAGGAGCTTGGAGACAAGGAGGAGCTAAAGGCTGAGGTGGAGTCCAGGGCTTAGAGGCCCAAGATGGACACACGGAATGGACGCCCCAGGATGAACTAAAGAACTGAGGCAGATCCACACATGGTGTAGGAGATGCAGAGGGGCTGAAGAAAACCAGCAGAGGTACAGCCGAAAGATTACCCAAACACACGAGTACCAGAGCAGTTGGGACTGGAGCGAACACTGGACTGTGCTCAGGGGCACTATTTTAGTGGAGTATCATCTAAATCTGAGAGCTGGTCCAATTTACTGAATTTGGCCGAATATTCAATCAATAAAAAAGACCTTCTTTTGTGAGGGAGATGGAGTCTGATGCTACATCCATTGTCCAGTATTCTGTCACATTGCTAAGTTGCTTAGGCACAAACACGACAACAAAGCGAAATATGAGTCCAAACAGGCTTTAATTAATCCACAAAGAAGATATAAGAGTTCACAACCAAGGCGTAGTAACATACAAACAATACTGGACCAAGGAAACTACCCAAACTGAAGGCATTTAAACATGAGCAAACAAAGGGAGCCAATGAGTTAATTAATGAGTAACAGGTAAACTGAATGAGACTGAATCAAACACACAGGAAAACTAGGTCAAATGATGGGGCAAACAGAACCAACAACACAATGAATCAAAGCCTATGTTACAGTAACATGCAGGGAGTTGTTTGAGTTTTCAGTATATTTTAAATGCATATGCTTCCTGCAGCATTAATAGGAATCTCTTTTTTTTTTTCTTTTTTTTTTTTTTTATAAAGGCCAACTTATTGTCTATTTTGAACATCAAAATATTAGTCATATTATAGAATTTTGCAAGTATAGCCTACTTGTACTTGCTCCTACTTTTATAAAACTCTACTGTCACCTAGTGTTGAAAACGTGCTGTTGCAAGGGCATATCAAACACAAGACCACACAATGGCTTAAGATGTTCAGAATGGCATGGTACGATAATACTCTTAGTATTTATGCAGTAGTGTATATTATAGTATGTATACTATACATACAATAATATGCAAATTGAGTTATTCTATTATAACCAATGAGCTCAATATAATAATATCCACTAAGACATTTTATCATCTTCTTTTAGTCATTATTTCATCAAACTTACAAAATGTGAAAACTGGACACTTTTATTTAAAACCAGTAGGCAGTATACTGTGTTAATGTGCAGTTTGCAGTAAACAATATTCAAGGATTTTTAACGCAACTTTTCTGCCACCTAGAGTTTAAATAGTACTACTGCATGGTCAATACCTGCAACTAAACCCTACACAGCATCTCTCATGAGAGGTGTCTAGTTAGTTTGAACTGTCATTGGTTCGTGGGATATGTCTGCTCATAAAAGGGACAGGTCTGCACCATCTCTCCTCCAATTGGTTCAGGCAAGGACTCTAATGAGATAACGGCTTAGCCACAGTTGCTGAGTGCTGAGCTGTACTAGACTCGACTTAGCAGCTATCAGGCAGTCATGGGACAAAAGGGTTGCCGTTTCTCTCTCTTCTTGTTCTCTCCTGTACAGGTAGGGTATATTAATTTCAGAATAACTTTCATTTTACAGTGCAAGAGGAACTTTTTTTTTTTTTTTTTTTTTAGTTGTTTTATGTTGCTGTTTTTTGAGGTATATATATATATCTGTTTCAGTTCTGTCATACTGATAATAATATCTGCTCATAAGATTTAGATCATTTGTTTGTTTTTTTTTTTAGTTTGTTGAGATCAGTTTCATTCATTTTAGCCAGAACCAGTGGAATATAAACTAAGCCTGATCTATATCCAACAGCCTATGCCAGAGGTTAACCATGGGTAACACACAGGTAGTCAAGGTAAAGATAATTTTAAGAACCTAGATATCACTGTGAATGGTCTGACGAACATGTTTTTAATTGCCATTTAAAAGCAATTTTTTTTTTAAAGTTGTATTTTAATTTATAATTTTTTTTTCTAACAGCGTTCTACAAACATGAATAACTTATAATTTGTTGTTTTTATTTTTTAATTTTAATTTTAACTACTTAATGTATTTTTATTCATTAAAATATTTTATCATATATTAAGTATATTGCATTTTCTATTTTTACTAAAATATTAGCTTGCTATAATATAAAATTAAATTTAGTACATTTTATGTTTTTTTATTGTATTTGCTTTTTAAAATAATATTTACATGTGTAACATTACATTTTATATTTCCATATTAAAATATTATGTTTCTTTTAATAATTTTGTCAAATAAGTTTGATTGATTACTTATTTCTTATTGTATTAATTGGCTTTTTGCCTTTAGTAAATACGAAAGTGGTGATTTTGACAGGAAAGTGGTGGGAGAGAGAATGAGAACAAGTTAAAGACATGACCCAGGCCAAACTCAAACCCGAGTACCTTAGACCAGTTTTATTTTATTATCATTGATATACTATTAAAGTTTTTGTTATTCTAAATTAAATGTTAGTTTTTATGTTTTTACTTTAGACTTAGGAATTTTGCCATTTTTGTTAGTTTGTCATTTTATTAATTAGTATTTATTTATTTTTGATGAATTAATTTTAGTTTATTTAGTTTAAGTTATTTAAGAAAGTAGCTGAAATAAATGTTTTTTTTTGTTGTTGTTGTATTTTTTTTTTTTTTTTTTTTTTTTTACAGTTTTAGTTAACCCGCAGTTGAGCACAACAGTTATATATCTTGAATGATGCACTGCCCTGTGTGCCACTAAATACATATTTAATAATGAGTAAAATAATTGGTCATTTAACTCCCACAATTTTATTTACATCTCATCATCAGTAAGTTGCATTATGTTAATGTACATTATATCATCCACTTTGGTATAATGAGCATTTTAATCATTTTAAAAACTATTTCATTCAACCACTAGTTTTGTCTCTATTCAAGAACATAACATATTCTTTCCTTCTCTCTTTAAGGCCAATCTTGCCCTCTCTCCAACTGTCCTGCTCTCCCCACCCAAAAGTCCAGAGTTCAAACAGCCGCCCACTGCCTCCAGTCCCATCAGCCCCTGCAGCTCCCTGAGCTCCACCCTGCAGCCCACTCAGCTGTCCTGTGAAGATGAGGCACCGGTTAGCTTCGAGCAGCCGGTCGAGGGTACTCCACTGCCCAGCATCAACAAGGTCAATTAGTTTGTCAGTATCAATAGCAATACAAAGGATCTCACTTTCCAACATACATTTAAAGTATGCTTTACTCTTGTTTGGGAACTTACTGTAACATCAATGAGACACAAGCCTGTCCCTTGGAATGAAGATTTGATTCAGATAAAGAAGTGACATTCATTTGCGTTCAGTACAAAATATTTATACTTAACTGGGCTGACAGATATTCCTTACTTCAGAAGAGTGGAAATGTCTGGGACATGATAATGGTAAAAAAAATTAGATGGTAGAAAAAATATATTTCATTGCTTTTACAAGTGAACACAAAATTTCTCAGGGTACTGTTTCTAGAGATTCTAAATCTTGTGTGAGAATGCAAAAATTGTGCGAGAAAATTTCTCTGGGTAATGCAAAAATTTAGCAAGAGATGAGAAAGCATTGAAATATGATTTTTCTTCCCATTTCATAATTGTTTTTATCACTATGTCTCCTTAGGGACTCCATAGTAATGTTTGTTTGAATGTATATAAAAATATAAATAAAATATGATATAATAGAAATATGCTTTAAAAATTACTTTGTAGAAAAATACCAACATTTTGGCATTTTTTGAGGGATACTTGGAATTTACTTAATCAAGTACTGTAACGAGATTAGGACTGCATCAGTAAATAATTATTGGAAATGCAAGGCTCAGGCTGTACACATATTTTGGACTGTGAGTGATAATTTAAGTTCAGCTGATCACTGAAAACCTGTATTTGTTGTAGACTAATGTGAATAGCAAAACACGATCTCTTGAAAGTTCAGCAGTAACCTTTTGCTGCCTTGTGCAGAATAGGATCTGATGATATCAGCATCAAGGTGGACGTCTCTTTTGCATGCAGCCAGTATTGCTGGCTTAAGCTCTGTGTAAGCCTATAGAGACTGTCCATGCACTGCCTGAGGACATAACAACAGGGTTTGCAAACTCTAATCCAATCAGGCCACTTCCGCATCACACCCTCTGCACCCTGAGCATTCACAAGAGAATGCAGCCATAACACATGATTGTTTATATTCTGCACTTAGCTGCACAATGTTCTTTGATTCTGGAATGCAAATATAATCTACTACTGTACATTTGACAAATTATGCAGTATACATACAGAGCACGCTACATTGAATGTATATGCCACAATGCATTTGGCTCAACTCAACCTTCCAATTTCATTGTGAGGAATGAACTGGTAGTAATACCAATTCATACCTGATGAATGGATTCACAAAAAGGTCTGAATCTGTTTGCAATTCAGTTTGATTAATTTGGAAAGTTCACTTACTAACTGAATCATTTTTAGTGTTTTCTAACACTGAAATAATAACGGGATGTTGTATTGTGTAAGACTGGAAACATAATGATGAGATGTTTGGATGATATGTTTAATTCACTGTAGAAACCAAACTAGTCTTTTATCATTTAGCAGCAAAATCCTCTTTTTGTTTGTTGTGTATAAAATATAGCTGAATCCAATAATGCCATCATGAGCAACAGCTATGTTCGCAAAACCTAACCTTTCCACCTAGACATCATTTTAGGGCATCATATGTGCGCTCCCAACATGCTGGCTATATTAAAAACTAGTCACAAACCATCACAGGAAGGAAGTATCCACTGCAGGAACCAGAGATTGAATTGCGACAAGCTCTGGTTGACTAGTCAAGAAGAATGTTGATTATAAATTTGCTTTATTTCACTTAGTACTAAAAGTATCAATAAAAATAGTTCAATATAATTAAAATGCCATATTACCATATTGAGAGAAACAGCCAGCATCATCACCTAAATTTCAGATTACTGTGTTACAGATTATTTTTTAAATATATGATTCATTCAATAAATGAGTATTGTGTTGTTAGCTTAGCAACATGCTAATGCCAAACTCTGCTGGAATCAGTTGTGAGTCGATTGTCCTGTGTGGTAAACATGACGAGGGCTATTTGTGTGGCACATGGAGTTACAGCTAATGTAGAGTGCTTCATTTATGAGGTTCTGTGCAGTTAGCATGTTGTTTATGTAGCATTGCAGCTAAGTAAGTTTTGAAACAAAGTAAATATGTCAGTTGTAGTCTGTAGTTGATTAAAGTAATGTATGAATTCAACTTGTACAATATCGGCCAGTCTGATTTTTTGCATTCACTTCACAGAGTCGAGCTAGGCTGTCTTTTATGCGACGGCTGCCTACACGACAACACAGGAAGTCAGCATGTGAGGAGGCAAAATGGAACGAGAGAAATGACTCTCCGTGTGAACCAGATAGTCAACAGCAAAATGGAGATGAAGGGGAATTGATTGGTGGGCCTTCTCAGGAGGATACAGAAGATAAAATGGACTCTGCTCAACCCACCAATGGCCCACAACAGGAAAAAGACAGGACAGAGCACAGAGATGTACTCCAAGAAAATGAGGGGACCCAAGTAACCCATTTAAGAAATGAGGAAGTAACTGAAGGAGGATATGAACCTTCTGACTGTAAACAGGCCCAAAAAGAAGAGAAGGAAGAAACGGAAGAGGACAGGACAGAAGTGAAAGAGGACAAGGACGTGCTGGATGCAGAGAATAACCCAGAATAGAAGCAACAGGGTAATGGTTATCAAAATGGATTTTTTTTTTTTTTTTGGCCAAAAAGCATTGATTTAGCAACCTAGAATAGTGAGAAGATTATTGCAGACAACAATTGAATTACTGGAGTTTTTCTAACAAACGTTCAGGTGAACTCGTTGAGAATAGACTCCAGTATAGATGACGAGGGACAATGTCTGAATGCCAGGATTGAACCTATTTTAGGACTGTGGATTTATGGACTTAATATTACTAAAGCAAATTATTTATACTGACAAATACTTATATTGATAAGTCATCAACACACTCTCATTTGTAACTGCTTTATGTTTTGGAGAATTGTACAAATTCACCATCAATCTAATTTGTATGTTTGTATCGCTTTGCATCCCACTGCTGGTTAGGTTTAGTGGTGGACCCTTTTTTATTTTTTAGATTTTTGTACAAATAAAATTGTACAAATTTACCAACTGAAAAAAAAAGAAAAAAGGTTTTATCAAGAGATAAGGTGAGATCTTTTAGCTAAAATGAAGTCTTTATATCAAACCCTGAGTTTCTATTCAAACTCTGTAGGGTATGTCTGAGTAATTCAGATGCCTCTATCTTGCTTGCTTTTGCTTTTAAATAAACTTATGTTGAATTCATATTTGCTGTTCAGAGAACGAGATCGCTTTAACCTTTGGAGAGCATTCTCCATTTTAAAAGTTCCAGCCTTCACCCGATTTGAATATTTACGTGATTCAATTTACAAAATGACAAATATCATTGAAATAGGAGTGTTTTTATTGACTTGTCAATTTTATTGACATGCCTCTGTGACAGTCCTAGGCTCTGTAAACAGCAAAAGTTGGCTAGAAATGCTTCTTAAGTACTTCAGAAATGCTTTATCTGTCAGTCATTTTGAGTGTTTAGGTTTGCTGACACGGAGTTGGCTGAGAGGCTTGTGGAGAGGGTGTGTGGTTAAAGCTGCAAAATCATGAGTTACTTACTGCACTTTTATTGTCTGATGACTAATGAAATGCACAGTTTTTAAAATCTTGCAGAAAAATGATAAACAAGATAAATATAAACAATACAAAAAACTAGTGGCAGATATTGTGAAAGCCAAATTGACCTGCAGTCTCCACTGCTGCTATGCAAAGATAGCTTCTTTATTATTAAATACAATGCCTGGAATGTATCACTGTGACTGCAAAGCTACTGTACTGCATCAATGACCTTTTACTTCCCATTTAAGAGTGAATAAAGAGCTTTATTTACACTTACCAGATGCTTTCCTTTATTATGTACCATAATTAAGGGTTAAGGATTTGTAATGAATTGTAATGATATCTGGTCTTTTCTCATAGTTCTCTTTGTTTAGCATTAAAGGGATACTCAAGTCGAAAATGAAAATCATATCATCATTTTCTCACCCAATTGACTTTTCCTCTGTTGAACTCAGAAAGAGTTATTCTGCAGAATGCTAAAGCTGCTGACAATGAAAGTGAAAATATGCAAACCCCCTTATTATGAATCGATTTCCCATTAAAATATAGGCTAATTAATATCAAAAAGTCAATTATGATTGATTACATGATCATATAAAAAACACAATGTCTGACTCCACCCCTAAACACAACCGTCCTGAGCAAACCAGGTAAGTAACATGATCGGAAATCCCCTCCGGTCTGTCCTCGCCCACTGATCCGGAAACTCCCAGTCCCATTGCTGTTCTGCAGAGGCCTGGGGCCATGTGCATAAACTGCTTAGACTAGTCTTAAAGGTTAGTCATCTATTTTGTTTCTGCAAGACTGGTAATATTTTTGACCAGCCTTTGACCAATAAGGTTGATTACCACTTGATTAAGTTAGTCAAACTAGCTCTTAAGACAGTCTTTCTTAATATGATGACTATGTTAATACAACTGGCCCCAGTACTTGTAAGACTTCGGCACGACGTGTTGCCATGCTGTAACCTGTTTGAACGAGTTTGAATGAAGTTTGGCAGCTATGGAAGAGACAGAGTTGTTATTATTTCCAGCTAGATGTGCTGAAAAGTGGTTCATTTCTGGAGGCTTTGAATATAGCCTGCTGGTCTATCCTAATAATGTGCAGAAAAAAAAAATAGTAGTGTGACATTGCCAAAATGTGCGCTACATGGATAAAAGTGGCTTGATAAATTGAACATATACACTCATAAAGTAAAAACATGTAAAATAAATAAATAAATAAATTCTTTATTTTTATGCTCAATTGTTTCATGATGTTTCATAATTTTGTAACTGCTTTTGTTCAACAGAGGAAAATGATGCCATTATTTAGACTGGATAAAAGAGGGTTAAAGTGATTAATGTGGACTAGACAGAAGACAGTGGAATTTTAAAAACAATATTTTTTCACTGTCTTCAGGCTCGATTACACCAAAAATGAACCCACTGCAATCAAACGAAGCTTCGAACTGAGGCCACTTCACTAAAACAATCAAGCCTAGATACAGAGCTCTGTCTGAAAGTACCTGATATTCTCAATGCAAGCCTCGAAGCCTTCGTATTAGTCATAACAGCTCTAATTTTCATTGCTGGGCAAATTCGGCGCTTTTGCAGTGCATCTGGAAAGTATTCACAGCACTTCACTTTTTCCACATTTTGTTATGTTACAGCCTTATTCCAAAATTAATTAAATTCATTATTTTCCTAAAAAATTGACAAACAATACCCCATAATGACAACATGAAAGAAGTTTGCTTGAAATCTTTGCAAAATTTATTAAAAAAATCACATGTAGCCTACATACAGCCTTTGCTATGACACACAAAATTGAGCTCAGATACTTCCTGTTTCCACTGATCATCCTTGAGATGTTTCTACAACTTGATTTGAGTCCACCTGTGGTAAATTCAGTTGATTGGACATGATTTGGAAAGGCACACACTTGTCTATATAAGGTCCCACAGTTAACAGTGCATGTCGGCGCATAACAGGAAAATGACCCTAAGCACACAGCAAGAGTGGTTTACAGACAATGCTGTGACTGTCCTTGAATGGCCCAGCCACAGCCTGGGATTGAACCCAATCAAATATTTCTGAAGAAACCTGAAAATGTGCATCTGCCCCCATCCAGCTTGACAGAGCTTGAGAGGTGAATAATCGAGGAGAAGAATGGCAGATAATTGCCACATGATGATCAAAGCTTGTCGCATCATACCCAAAAAGATTTAAGGCTGTAATTGGTGCCAAAGGTGCTTCAATAAAATATTGAGCAAAGGCTGTGAAAACTCTGTGATTTTTATTTTTTTTCTCTTTTCATTTTTATAAATTTGCCAAGATTTCAAACATTATCACGTTGTGATTATGGGTTATTGTTTGTAGAATTTTGAGGAAAATAATGAATTTAATTCATTTTGGAAAAAGGCTGTAACCTAAAATGTGGAAAAGTGAAGCTCTGTGAATGTGCACAAAATGCAGTTCTCTAAGATGGGGGTTTGACTCGACACCTGTGTTTAGTTGGAATCACGGTAAATTACTGCCAACACTTGGTGTTAATATGAATCCCAGTAGTGAGAGACCTTAACCCAGGGGTGTCAAACTCCGTTTCTGGAGGGCCGCAGCCCTGCAGAGTTTAGTTCCAACACACAAACAATGTAGTTTTCAAATAAGTCTTTCGGACCTGATTAGCTGGACCAGGTGTGTTTAATTAGGGTTGAAGCTAAACTCTGCAGGGCTCCGGCCCTCTAGGAATTGAGTTTGATACACCATTTAATCCCACCGGTCACAATAGTGACCATAAAAAAGGTTTTCATTTATAAAGCTCTAAAAACCTTACTGACTGATGCTTTAGTGCACTTCCTGCAAATATGGAAAAAATAAAGAGTCTCAATTAAATATGTGCAGTTTCACATGATTAGTGCAAATTGTCACATGACCAGAGCAGTTTATTTCCTGTTTGCACCTTGAGAAGATGATGACTGCATCAAAGCTCCAAAACGAAAGGCCAGTAAAGTATGTTAACATAAAGTTATGACAAAGATTTTTGGTACACATTATCATTAAGGTGTCTAGTATGCATATATGAATTCACACATATTCAGTTTTGTTGAGTGTGGTCATAGAATGAGTAAACATCTTGATGGTCACAATAGTGACCGATGGGATAACAGTGAGCTTAGGTATACAATATAAATCCAATTGCAGTTGTTAGTGAAAATTGCAATAAAATGTTATAATGGCAAAATACTGCACTAAATTAAAAATTCTAATGTTACAAAAAATGTACAATTTTGCTGTTGTAATACTGGTAGCACTAATTTAAAAATTTGATGTTTTACAAAAAAAGTAACAATTTTAAAATACGTTGATGGTTGTATTATTATTATTATTATTATTATTATTATTATTTTGTCTTTTATCTCAGTGTCCTTATCAATGTTGTATAAGTTTTTTTTTATTTTCTTTTTTTTTTTTTTTTTTTTTTTTTAAATGCGTAATAGTAACCCTAGAATGTGATCAAAGAGTTTAAAATAGCTGGGCTAAGATATATAACAATTTTTATGACTGCAGAATTTTAATTCTATGGAAGCCCGTTCCCGCCACTTTGAGAAAAAATATAATTCTGTAAGTCATAATAATGAGATACTTTCTCATAATAATGAGATACTTTCTCATAATAATGACTTATTTTCTCGTAATAATGATAAACTTTCTCGTAATAATGAGAAACTTTTTCGTAATAATGACTTAGTTTCTCGTAATAATGAGAAACTCTCGAAATAATGACTTAATCCACCAAAAAAACACAACAAAAAAAACGCATGCGCAATGCATGAGAGACGGCACGCTAGCGACATCTTCTGGTCAAAGCCATGCAGAAACACCGCAAACATCGCTCTGTTCTGTAATCTAAGTGTATAATCTGTCATTAAATAACGATTTCAGATGAATTATCGGCATGTAGTCTTGTTAATTTGTAGCACTTACCAACAAGTTACTCTGCCAGACAACAGTTCATGGCTTCAAACAGATATAGAGGAATATTCCAACAAAAACCACACGCATTTTATGAAGAAATGAAAGCCATTACACACAAACTTACTGAATAGATGTTCATTTCGATGATTTGTTAGTTTTATTAGCTGTCACTTTCATGCATCACATGCATAGGCCCACAATGTTTCTACAGTAGCCCAATCTCATCTCGCTTGCACAAAGCGTAGTTGTTCGTTGCCACGGCAACCGCTTCATCTTCAGCATCCCACACCGCTTCTCGCAGGACATGTGAACCTGAAAAATGCTTAATGTGGCTTAAAGTACAATGACAAATTCAGGATACAATATTATTGATCATGCATACACGCAAGCATACAAGCCCAGAATTTGAACACAACACCCAAAGTTGCACGTTAAGCGTTTTCCTATAGAAAACCGTTATAGAAAATGCATAAGCGTTGCTGTTTTGCGTTGCATTCATATTTTGGGTCCACCTGAATGCGTGTATATAAGGGATGCATGCCATTAAGTTGTGTGCTGAATTTGGTTCAATCTGTTTTTGTACTTCAAGCCACGTTAAGGGTTTGTCCTGCCGTGGTAACGAACAAGATGCTTTGTGCTAAATGAGATGGCTTACTGTATGAAGCATGTGATGCATGAAAGGGACAGCTAATAAAACTAATAAATCATTGAAATAAACATCTATAAATTAAATTCATATGCGTAATGGCTTTCATTTCTTCATAAAATGCCTGCATTTCTTAACTGAAATATTAGTCTGGAATGTTTGAAGCCATAACTATCTGGCAGAGTAACTTGGTAAGTGCTACAAATTAACAAGACTACATGCAGATAATTTATCTGAAATCGTTATTTAATGATAGATTATACAGTTTTAGATTACAGAACAGAGCGATATTTACGGTGTTCCTGCATGGCTTTGACCAGAAGATGTCGCTAGCGTGCCCTCACTCATGCATTGCGCATGCGTGGATTAATTCATTATTACGAGAAATTTTCTCATTATTACGAGAAAGTTTCTCAATGTAACGAGATACTAAGTCATAATTATGAGAAAGTTTCTCAGTATAACGAGAAAGTTTCTCAATGTAACGAGATACTAAGTCATAATTATGAGAAAGTTTCTCAGTATAACGAGAAAAGTCATTATTACGAGAAATTTTCTCATTATTACGAGAAAGTTTCTCAATGTAACGAGATACTAAGTCATAATTATGAGAAAGTTTCTCAGTATAACGAGAAAGTTTCTCAATATAACGAGATAAGTCATTATTATGAGAAAGCATCTTATTATTACGAGAAAGTTTCTCAATGTAACGAGATACTAAGTCATAATTATGAGAAAGTTTCTCAGTATAACGAGATAAATCATTATTATGAGAAAGTATCTCATTATTACGAGAAAGTTTCTCAATATAATGAGAAGTCATTACGAGAAATTTTCTCATTATTGCGAGAAAGTTTCTCAATGTAACGAGATACTAAGTCATAATTATGAGAAAGTTTCTCAGTATAACGAGAAAGTTTCTCAATATAACGAGATAAGTCATTATTATGAGAAAGCATCTTATTATTACGAGAAAGTTTCTCAATGTAACGAGATACTAAGTCATAATTATGAGAAAGTTTCTCAGTATAACGAGATAAATCATTATTGTGAGAAAGTATCTCATTATTACGAGAAAGTTTCTCAATATAATGAGAAGTCATTATTACGAGAAATTTTCTCATTATTGCGAGAAAGTTTCTCAATGTAACGAGATACTAAGTCATAATTATGAGAAAGTTTCTCAATATAACGAGATAAGTCATTATTATGAGAAAGCATCTTATTATTACGAGAAAGTTTCTCAATGTAACGAGATACTAAGTCATAATTATGAGAAAGTTTCTCAGTATAACGAGATAAATCATTATTATGAGAAAGTATCTCATTATTACGAGAAAGTTTCTCAATATAACGAGATAAGTCATTATTATGAGAAAGCATCTTATTATTACGAGAAAGTTTTTCAATGTAACGAGATACTAAGTCATAATTATGAGAAAGTTTCTCAGTATAACGAGAAAGTTTCTCAATATAATGAGATAAGTCATTATTATGAGAAAGCATCTTATTATTACGAGAAAGTTTCTCAATGTAACGAGATACTAAGTCATAATTATGAGAAAGTTTCTCAGTATAATGAGAAAGTTTCTCAGTATAACGAGATAAGTCATTATTATGAGAAAGCATCTTATTATTACGAGAAAGTTTCTCAATATAACGAGATAAGTCATTATTATGAGAAAGTATCTCATTATTATGACTAACAGAATTATATTTTTTTCTCAAGGTGGCGGAAACGGGCTTCCATATAATTCAGTACACACATTATCCCACCATAAAACACAATTTTTTTTACACACTTCCAACAAAAATTTATATATATATATATATATATATATATATTTATTTCAAAGGGTTACTAATGTTGGATATTTTCATGTCTGGGAAAAAATTGGGATTAAACGGGTTAATGTAGGCTACAACCTCAACCTCACAGTAAAAAGCAGGTGTTTTCCCAAATAGCCTACCCTGAATCCAGTGATAGAGTCTGCTTCTTCGTTTTATTGGCCTTCAGACAGCAAATTACTCGCAGTTCCTGTCAGCAGCGCTTTACAACTGTGCTCTTTACTTCAGTTTCGCTTCACTGTTGTACACAGACACTCCTAACTTAAATACGAGACGCTTTTTAACACTTAAATTTCACCTGTAGCCTATATCAATATCAGCCGCATTGAGAAGAAACCTGGAATCAACTTATTTATCCTTTACTTGCTAAATGTAAGATTCGTGAACACGGCATTGTTCTCTAACCACAACACACACCCGGTGAGACATTTTCTCAACCCCTTTCACGCGTCTGAGTTCCTGGTCTTTCTGCAGGTTGGGACAGTGACTATGGAAATATGAGCGACGCGCTGGAGTTGAAGCCCATTCAAGTTGTCTGTGACAATAACAACGTCTCGAGTGACCAAACGATTGAGGTAAGTTTTCAAAAAAAGTCTCTTTAATTCATTCTAATCCAGTCTTCAGGTCATTGGCAAGTTTGGTTACTCATGATGTTTGTGCAAGTCCAGCCCTACTAAGACAACACTACACTTTTACCCTGAGGGACTTGCATTGTTGTTTCGGTTTGATCGTACGATCTATGGAAAAACTTTTAGTTTTTACTTTTTAATCCCGTACAAAAGGTACCCAGGTGGTACCTTAATGCTTAAGTAAATACATGCCTTACCTAAATGAGTACCATATTCGTATTTATTTACATTGTAAATTACAAGGTAGCAAGGTGGCTATTGTCTAAAAATATACTTTCTAGGCTACACTGCTATTGTACAGAAGGTTTTTTTTTTTTTTTTTTTTTTTTTTTTTTTTAAATCCTGTATTTTATCTAGTTAAGTGGTTCCTTTTGAAAATTCCTCTAAAAATAGACAACAAACCAGCCTGGTGTGCGTTTCCCAAAAGCAACTATGGTCGCAAGTTCTGTCGTTCCCAATAGAGTTCAGTGGAACTACGACAATAGTTAGATAACGATGGACGCACACCTGACCAGGTTTTGAGACCAAAGACTAACTGTCTTAGGCTGGTTTGAGATGGCTTTTTTTATTTATTTATTTTTCTTTTTTTCTGTCGGCAGGATTACTAGCTTACATGCTGTAAAATGTCATGTGGTATGATTCTCAAAAATGTGAGATTTTAAAGATATTTATGTTATTATTGATGAACACACACACACGTACACATGTATGTGTGTATATATATACATATATATATATATATATATATATATATATATATATATATATATATATATATATATATATACACACACACATACATACATACATACATATATATATATATATATATATATATATATATATATATATATATATTTAATGTATGTATGTATGTGTGTGTATATATATATATATATATATATATATATATATATATATATATATATATATATATATATATATATATATATATATATATATATGTGTGTGTGTGTATATGTTGTACAACTTTTTACGTGATGGTTACACCATGTTTTTCAAAAGACTAAATTATACTTTTTAAAACCCACTTGGCACATTTCAAAAATGTACTATTTTCTTTATTATGGGCCCTCTAAATTGCCCCTGTACCATTTTAATGTTTTTACTCTTTTGTTAGTGGCTGTTGTCTAAAAATATACTTTTCATACTCCAACTGTACAGAGCAATGTTTTTCTCTTTATGAATGTGTATGTTGTATACACTGTCACAAATGTTCACAGGTGATTCCAGGGAATGGTGCTTACTCAGGCCACATCAGTTCAGAGAGAAATGAAGTGTCCCCTCTGCTTTCAACAACACCGGTAAATGCCTCTTACTCCTAACTTTTGATTGGTGAAGAAATTAACTGATTGAATGGAACCATGTTTTTAAGCAAAACCATTTTGACATATTCAACTACATAAGCTACTCCTTCCATTTTGTCTCACTCTGAAACCTGATATGCAATGACTGAAATAACAAATATGCAAACCTGGTTGAGAAATACAGAAATTGTCTAATAACCTACATACATTGTTTTCACTTATTGTTATTCAAGTAAGCTCCACTTTATATGTGTGCCCTGACACCTTGTACTGTGTGCAGAATTTTAAGCAGCAAACTGATCCTTTAGTTTAGTTTGACCTGTCAGTCTGGATTTGTGTGTTTTCAGGTCGCTGAGAACAATAGGGAACAGCACCTCCATGTGGATGGAGGCGTCGATACTGACTCTCTAAGTCAACCCAAGGTAAATCTGAAAAGCAACAGGCCAAGCAAAGATGTCTACTGTAATTTAAACAGCTCTCTATATCCAGACTTGGCTTTGAATATCACTAAGGTACAGCAAGAAAACCGTGTTCCTCTGTTTATTTGCAGTGCCAGAGGGAGCTGCGAAGGGTCAAGAGAGAACTGAATGAGGTGGTGGTGTGGAATCTCAAGCTATGGACATTGTTACTTATCATCTTTATTGCCATCGCTCTGGTTATTGGGATCTCAATCATTGTGTGCGCAGGTACCAATGCTCCATTCAGATTCTTTGTCTAGTGTGAATGCTATTGATAATGTTGCTTGTGCAATTTGTTATACAGGCCTATTCTGATAATTTTATGCACTTTTAATAGGAAACAAAGTCTCAGCTTTCACATTCTGTCAATTTTATCACAAAATACTATACCAAACACACATACAATAAAATACAATATAAAATACAAAAATACAATACAAATTACAAAAAATAAATGTGGATTTTAACACTCTTTATTGTGGCATAACAGATCGCAGTAGTCATCTCAGTTCACACAAACCATTTATCTTTTCCTCTTTAATTGTAGTTATAGCACAAAATAAACATGAAACTGTTTCTTTCAACAAAATCTCATGTCTCGTAATTGCTCAGTTTAAATGATTAAATATCAACAACAAATTGAAGTAGAAATGAAGTAATTCTGTTATTCAAAAGTTGACAAAACTACCTTATATGCATTTTAAATGTTTATACGACTGATTTTTATGTGAGTGTTGATTTATTAAATAAATTTGATTAATTAATTGATTATTAACATTTATTTTTGGTTTTGGTTTTTGGCCGAGTGCATCCTGAATTCTTAGCTGACACCAGTCATATCTGGCTTGGTCTTCTGACACTTATGTTTAAAGTTATGAGATCAGAGAAGTGTTCCTCTATGTTCCCAAAATGTCAGGTGTTTCCAAGATGACTGAACCACAACATATGTTTCTTACGCAAATCCTGTGTAAGATTCTGATTGTATTTTATTTTTGTTTTGCAACTCTTTGTGCTTTAAAGTTGGTCATGACGATGAGGATGAAAAATATGACAAATCATCATTTGTGGTGGCACGCTTCTTCAGAGGGAATTTCACTCTGGACACTAACAGTTTCACTTCAGACACTCAGGACGAAGAGACTATGATAGACCTGAAACAGCAGGTAATAACAAGAATGATCTGACCATTATTATAGATACCTGTAAACAGTATTTAAGAAATCAAGAATCTCTTCGCAGTTTTACATCTGCCATGTTTTGACATTATTCTGATGAAGTTTGAAGCAAATCAGGTAAAAATAAAGGGCTGATTTTAAAGGGGACCTTTTTACAAGATGTAAAATAAGTCTCTGATGTCCCCAGAGTGTGTATTTGAAGTTTTAGCTCAAAATACCCAACAGATCATTTTTTTATAGCTTGTTAAAATTGCTACTTTTAGGGTATGAGCCAAAACCATAGACTGTATAAAAACATGGACGTAGTGTCCGTGACCTCACCCGTAGGTTCCTGGAGAGCGTTTTTGAGGCTCAAAGTGGGCGGAGTCGGCCGTCGCGATCATGGCAGCGCGTCACTCCCGGATAATCGAAAATGGGCAAAGAGGCGGGAGCTGGTTGCTGAAACCACGCCCATCTAGCTCGACGGTGGCGACAGAAGCGGCAATCCACCCGTCACTCAAGTGGCCACGCCCTTAATTATGCAGAACTTTAAGGCTTAATATAATTTAAATGGATGAGTTCTAAAAAAATTCACCCCCCTCACAGTTGTCATGAAGGGCACAATTAGCTATATAGACCAAAACCACTTTTTGTACCAGGCTGTAAACATGTTTTTTTCTGCTGTAAAGTTGGGCATTTTTACATGGGGAGTCTATGGGACTGACTCCCTTTTGGAGCCAGTCGATGAATTGCAGTTTCAGTCACTTCCATGTTGGTTTCACGAGAGAGAGCGGGAGGTTGCCGCTTGGCCAAAACGCACCATTTTTGTGTTTGTCCCTTTAAATGCAAATGAGCTGGTGCTCCCGGCCCCCTTTTCAGAAGAGGGTGGAGCTTCAATTTCTCATGCTCTGTCAATACCGGTGCTGGTCTTTGCAAATAAACATCCCACTACTACTACAAGCCTGTTATCTTTACAGAAAACATACTCATTTTAAAAGTCAGTCATCTGATTACTGTGCATAATAAATGAGCGTTTATGAATTACACAGATGGGGAGCACGGAGCGATAAAAATAATGACATAGCTGGTCTCATGGTGCCTTTGCATGTTATCACAAACTTTATAAGTACTTACTTTATAAGTATATTATAAAGACAAATTCAAGCGGTTGACTTCACATTGCTTTCATATGCAATATTTAACTACCACATTCCTATTCACATTCATTGTGGTAGCTTGTGAAGGCAGCACCAGTAAAAACAGGCAGAGATAATGGTAGCTTTAGCAACATTAGCCTTACAGAGGGCCAAGAAGCTATTCCTTAAAGGCAGTTTCGAAAACAAAATATGACGTGTGATACTTACTTTGTCTTGAGCTGATGTTCACGCATAACGCGTTGGTATTGATCCCTAAACATATGGGGACTTTACAAATTTTCTTCCAGGATATTTCCTTCGAAAATGAAATTTAACCACTCCTACTGTATGTTCATTGGTGCATCCCAAAACACAACACCAATAGCCTTTTAGCGCTGATATTGGATATCTCCATCAGCTACAGCAAGAAAATAGTAATGGTGGATTGCTGCTTCTCACTTAGGGCTGTGTTTATGCTAATAGGGCAGAGAGGGTCATAAATGGGCGGGACTTTTTCCCTAAGATGATGTGTACTTGGGGAGAATCTGAATCCGCTCGTTTGGAGAGACTGTTTATAATTCATTGGGATTGTAAAAAAAATGCGTGGGTGGATTTGTACCATTATAGGCTGGTTGTTTTCACACACTGCGGCCACACAACTGTGTTCAAACACCTTATAAAAGTGATTTTTGCATAATAGGTACCCTTTAAATCTTTTTGAAAATGACACACACTTCCTGCTGCCAGTTGGTGGCACTATAACTTTGCCTCCTTCAACGAACAAACTGCTGAAGTTTCTCAGAATCAGTCAAGGTATGCTGAAGTTACAACACACTTCCTTTTCCCCTTCTTTCATCATAAATTTGTTGCCTCGCCATGGCCAAACCAATCCGGATCATGTTGACCGTGTTTGGGAAAAAAAAAAAAAAAAAGTATATAATTTGCAGTCCTTAAAAAAAGAATAGGGCCCTATTATTCTAAACTAAACTAAAATTTTACCGTCTCGATCACTTTAATGATAACTTTACACAAACTGGTTTAAGCATGTTTTTCACATAAAGGCTTTGTTTTGGCTGTACTTCTGAGATAGTTTACATTTAAACAGAAAAACGGGCACCTAGACTTCTATTGAAAGTGCAGACATTACTATACTGTCAACATAATGACGTGAATACATTTTTTCAAACTGAGGGACGAGTATATTGGCAATAGCAAAAGACAGACAGCATACCTATACTGAACCCAGAACATTATATTAACAGTGTACCTGATGTGGATTTTTATGAACTGTATCTTTTGAAAAAACAGCAGTTTTTTAAATGATTACTTTATTGCACAATAGACTGTTACAACTAATAACTAACTTTCAAAACCCTTGAATCATTGTGATTAAGGACATCTGTCTTAAAATAATAGTTCACCCAAATATGATAATTCACTCATGGTGTCATTTATTCACCCCCATATCATTCCAAACCTGTATGACTCTCTTTATTCCGTGGAAAAGAATCTGACTCAAAAGAACAATGCTTTCATTGGATATCATTACTGTTTAGAGCTATTGCACAAATCAAGAGTTTCTGTAAAAAACCCAGCGTTTGTGATTCACAGAAGAAAGTAATTCAAAGAGGTTTGGTACTTCTTGGTGAGGATGAGTAAATAATGAGAAAATGTTCATTTTGTGGGTGAACTAACCTGCCTGAGTGGGATGCGCCACAACTTGCACTTCTGCTTTCACAGTGGTAGTGTTTTGTTCTCTCTCTCTCGCTCTCTCTCTCTCTCTCTCTCTCTCTCTCGCACTCTCTCTCTCTCTCTCTCTCTCTCTCTCAGTGCTGTTCCTTGGGGGCACAGCACTGCATATTTGAGATGATTTGTTTATCTAACACATCTGATTTAACAGAGTTCAGTAGTAGACGGACTCGAACAGGTGTGATAGATGAGTTAGACATCCAGGAGTAGAATGGAAAAACACTGCTCTGCCCTTTTTTTTTATTTATTAATTTTTTTTTTGCTAGGTACACGTATGATTAATCAGTCATTCTATGTCTGTCTCTCCCATACACCATGATGAACCCTCAGCTGACAGGAGTCTACAGTTCTTCTCCTGCATTGGAGCGGTACTTCTCCAGTGTCACCATAAACAATCTCAAGTGAGTCAATTTCACACTCCACTGTCACATTTTACGCCGCTTTTTTGGTTTATTTGCTCGTGCATACAGTAGTGTGCCTTTAAGCCTTGTCCACACATTTTTGGTGTGACCCAGACAAACACATCTCATTTATATCAAGTCAGATTTGAACGAAATGACCTTTTAATGCTGTGTTTCCATACAGGGACACTACAGCCCAGTTTAGGCTAGAGTTCATGATGCCTTTAGAACATGAGGAGTTGATACGCTACACTTTGAGTCTAAAGATGGTTAAAAATGTGCTGCTCCAACACTTGTATGATCGAGACACTGGAGACCCTTTCTATATCATACCAACATCACTCCACATGGAAGGTGAGGAGATATATATATATATATATATATATATAATTTTTTTTTTGTTTGTTTTTTTTTGTTTTTTTAAACAAACTAAGAATAGTAAATTACAAATAAGTCATCAACACAATCACAATTATTGTTAATAAATAGTACAAGTATGGAAATTATATAGTGGTGAAAAATATTAAAATTGTTATATATTTGTAGCTGTATACAAAATCTTTGCATGTAGGACTGCCAAATATAAAATAAGTCTGTTTTTGTTTTATTAGTAGAACTAACTGTGATTTTCTTGTTTTTTGTTTGTTTTTTTCAGCTGGGTAGATAAGCAAAACATGAATGATAAGATGGATGTTGTAAATTCAACCACTGGTACCTTCATCAGAAAACAAATCATTCTAAACATCACGTTATTTCATTTGTCTGCCTTCTGCACACTTTAACAGATCTCTTAATAATAATGATAATAATAATAATAATAATAATAATAATTATCCACTAGTAATAACTGAGTGGGTTCACTTCAAAATAAGTCAGTGTTCATACAGTATGTTTAAAAAAAAAAACAAACAAACAAAAAACTTTAGATATTTAACACTTTCAAAACACAATGGAAAAGTGTAAAACTTTTTTTTTTTTTTTTACATTATTATTATTAATGTATTTTAGAATGGATGTATCCTACTGTTTAGGAATATGGAGGCTTACATGTCACAATTTGAGTCTCAAAAGATTATCGAAACACAGAATATGGAACTTCCCAACCTGTTTTGTTGTTATGATGTTAACTTCCATGTTGCTCCAGGATGAATTTCTATAATACTGTACATTTATTGATCTCCATTGATTGAATATTAGACTTTTTTTTTTTTTTTTTTTTTTAATCGCTGTGGAACAATTCTTTGTATGTATTTTTTTTTTTTTAATGCTTCTTTTAAATACAAATTTGTGCTATTAAAGCACTTTTTTATGAAAGTATTCTACTGTATTTCTACATGGAAACTATCAATTATCTGTATTATAATTCAGATGCTCAGAACTTTTTTTTTCTTTCTTATAAATAAGGTAAAAAGGTTCACTTTTTGTAGGCACACCTCAGTTACACCTTTTATACCTTTTTTAAATTTATTTTATTTATTTATTTTGAGTGTGTGTAATTCTTAAGACTATAGTCAAACATGAAAGAGTAGTTCACACTTAAGCATTCACAAATAGTATTTCAAAACAAAACAAAAAAAATATGCTTAAATAACTAGTCTGAAAGTTACAAATTCTATAAAGTACAAATATGAAATAAATAGTTTGCTCACAAATGAAACTTGTCATAATTCACATGCTCCTGTCTGGTCTGTCTGTCTGTCTATCTGTCTGTCTGTTGCTCATAAAAATCATTATAAAAAATAGCAAAGGCAAAATTGTATATTTAGGAATGGATAACTCTGTTAGAAGGGAAAACCAGCAAGAAATTCTTATCTTGAATGTAATCAGCTCTTTATTTTCTCAATGGTGAAACTCTAAATTTCTTTCACCTTCTCCTAAATGTTTTAAAAGTCTAATACACATAGTAAAATAATTACATTTTCACTATCTCATTTCACTGTTATTTCAGCAAGTGTATTAGATTATAAATCTGATGATTTAAACCAGCGTTTCCCAATCCCAGTTTTGTTTATTTTTAGTAAAATCAAATGTGACCTTGTTGTTTGCATCTATGGCCATGTCTGTCCTGAGACCGCACAAAACACTTCCACTACGAGAGAAAGCGGCAGCTGTGCGGCGATTCCAGTATATCATTACCTCGACAAAATGATCCTGTGGCCTCGACATATTATCACACTCCCATGAGTTAATATGTTGTGGCCACGACAAAACTAGCCTAAGTGAACTGAACATGTCCCCTCCCGGTCGCAGTAAATGTTTCGTCGACTTTTCGGAGATCATCTACTCTTCCCTGTGGATGACCTCTGACCCACTTTCTGTACGATCTGAATTTCTGCGCTTTGAATTTTAAAAATTGAACTTGATGTTCAGAATTTCTTCTTCATCTTGAAAACTTGAAGCTGTATTTTTAAAAACTGAATTTCTGCAGTCTAAGAATTCAGAACAAAAAATCCGCTGTTTGAAAATACAAGTTTATTAAAAAACTGCCATAAATTCAGTAGTGTTAAATTTCAAATGTTCATTATTCAAGTTAAAAAAAAATCTAATTCAGAACGGTGTTAAATGCCACATAATATTCAGTTTTGTTAAATGATACTTGTCAATAATTCAAATTTACACAATTCAAATTCAAATACTTTTGTCATATTATAAGCTCCATATGCAGCGCAAATCCATGAATGAATGTTCCAAAGTGAAGAAAACTTCAACGGATTTCCCCTGCTCAGGGAGTAGGGAGCAATAAACACTGTGTAGGGATCATATCAACTGGAACACAGTTTATGCACGTAGCTCTCTTCTAACAAGCTGGTTATCTGAATCAGGTGTGCTAACAAAGAGACATGCAAAATATGCAGAGTGGGGGGGCACGAGGACTGGGATTGGGAACCGCTGACTTAAACCAAAAAGAACAGTCCCACAAAGAGATTACTGTGCTTCCATTCTCTCTTGATTGTTACTGTGACGTCTCTGTAGCAGCTCCTTATTCACCATCAGCTAATCCTGAAAAAACTGGACTGGCATCTAAATACTGAGTCCTACAATATAAGACACAGACAGTAACATATAGAGTATTAGACAGTAAACAGCTGTAAACAACTTTTCCTTTGTCACTTACACAGATACTATAAAAGTTAGAATATTACTTTGCGTGTGTGTTTAAATATTTTATATAGTAATTGTATGACATATACTCACAATAACTGTATAGTCTATCCAGTTTATAATATGGATCATCCTTTAGAGCAGAAAGCAGCTTCACTGAGTCTCCTTGTTTATTATCAGACAGATCCAGTTCTCTCAGTTGTGAAGGGTTTGATCTCAGAGCTGAAGCCAAAGCAACACAACCTTCATCTGTGATACCACAATTAATCAGCCTGTAGAGAAGATGGTTACACACTTTGTAGTTTGCACAATGATACTGTGTAATCAGTGTGTAAAAAATGACTTTAGTAATGCAGCCAATGGCCTGCAAACACATTTAACCAGATGTTATGTGTGCTGGGAATGTTGGTTGTTATAGAATGTGGCTAATGAATCACCTAGAGAAGATTCACAACAAGCTTACATCACAGTGTGCTGACAGTTGGACGGAAGTGATGGTTTACATCCACCTTATTTTTCCCGCAAAAGCGGGTGCAGTCATTTGTAAATTTAATGTGTTTGGCTTCCGGTCTCATTCGCTTTCAGCTATTTTTGCAAACTGGTGTTTCTTACCATATTATTTTAATGTATTATCTTAATTCTGAACACACTGGTTTATAGTACAAACAGTTTTACCGTTTACTGTTATTCTTCTCGTTATTTCCCTACAGTGCTAATGAACCAGAAGTCTCGCACATTCACAGAAAACAGCTTACTTCCGCATTGAAAATTTATGTGGATAGATTAAAATATTAGTATCCAGGACTGGAATTAACAATCAATACATTATATGAAGTTAAAGAGATGGATTATTTTCCTAAAAATGTCCGTTTTGAGTTCCACAGAAGAAAGTCATAGGCTATACTGTATAGCCTATGACTTTCTTCTGTGGAATACATCTATACATCTAGGACAGCATGAGGGTGAGTAAATGAGAGAATTGTTCATGTTGTATTTTCATGTTTGGGTGTAGTATAAGGCATCATTTTATGATAAGTTCAGTGGTCTGGTTGTCTCTCCTTAAATGATGAAAACTACATTTTACATAATGCTACTTTTTATTCTGTTTATTCTATTTTTACTTTTACTTTGTATATGAATCGCACATAAAAACAGCATTGTTTGCATTGGTTTCTGTTCGCCGGGTCAAAATTTAATACTCTCTCTCTTTTTTTTTTTCTTTTTTTTTTTGATTTATTTTATTTTTTTTTTTGTGGTCCTATTGTGAATATTGATTGGAATCTGGATGTACTAAAATAAAAGAAAATCTGTTTTTTTTTTTTTTTTTTTTTCGGCAACAAGTTAAATCCAGTGTCTTTAACAGCACTATAGAGTAAGTTAAACTATTACATGACAATGACAATTTATTTATATAGCACAATTAATTACAACTTCTGTCGACCAATGTGCTTTCCAGTAAGTCATTAAAAACATTATTTATTACATTACTAATAAATAAAGTTTTACTGAGGAGAAAGGTGATAAAGAGATTTGATCTTACCACAGTAACTCAAGTTTACAATAAGGATTTTCCAGTACATACGAGAGCAGCTTCACTCCAGTATTTCCTAGTTTATTCCAAGACAGATTTAGCTGTCTTAAGTGTGAGGGGTTTGATATCAGAGCTGAAGCCAGATCATCACAACCTGCATCTGTTATATTACACCTCCTCAACCTGTAGAGAAAAATTACACTATTCACTCATACAGAGTTTATTATTAAAAGCCCAACAGTCAGGTCAGCAATTTTTTAAGTCTACCCAAAAATTTATACAAAAAAAGTCAAATTTTGGTGTTGATGTGAAAGAGCAAAAAGCACTGAACAGGCTTGCAGAGACGGGATAATATTGTGACTCACATACATTAAGTATGGGGCATCAAGCTTCATCTGGTAATGAATTGATGATCTTACCACAGTATCTCCAGTTTTCAGTGAGGATTCTCCAGTACATCAGAGAGCAGTTCCACTCCTGAATTTTGTAGTTTATTCTCAGCCAGATTCAGATTTCTCAAGTGCGATGGGTTTGATGCCAGAGCTGACGTCAGAGAAGCTAAACCTTTATTTGTGACACCACAATCTGTCAACCTGTAGAAAACAATGGCACACTTATCGCTCTCTCATCAGAACACCGAGGTCAACCGTAAAAGAGAAAAAAATATATAAAACTCATCACCTATCGAATCCATATTTGATCGATCATTGAACTGAAGTCTAAAATGTCAGAGCACAATCTATGGTAAAATCTTAAGACTCATTCAAGCAGTATAATTAATATTTCTTCATTTTTTTAGATATCTGTATTGTCATGCAACATTGAAAACATTCATTACATAGGTGAGTTTACCTGTATTTAAACAGTACAGATATGGAGTTGTGATTTGTTTATGCGTGATTGCACAACATTGTCTTCATTTGTCATAGTTCTTACAGTGTTGAGGTTGAGTCTGTTTGAAGTCATGAGATTTAAATGTTGACTGTGATGTGAAAGTGCGTATTTTAGTGTGACTATCATCAAGTTACTGAGTAGTAGCTGATGTGTTTAAACACCTACAGCTCAATCACCTGAACACACTGGCAGCTAAATACTTAAAATATACTTTGGATGTTTACATTTATTTGTATATATTTTGTGTTTTATGTGCAAAATTCATGAAGCATGTGGCCTTACTTCAGTTTCTGCAGTTTACAGTGAGGATTCTTCAGTGCAGAAGATAGCTGCTCCACTCCTGAGTTTCCTAGCTTATTATCAGACAGATGCAGATCTCTTAGGTGGGAGGGATTTGATTTTAGAGCAGAAGCCAAAAAAGCACAACCTTGATCTGCGATGCCAACAGCTGCTCAATCTATAGAGATTAGAGAACAAAGGCATACATCACTTTAGCAGTGATTCCATTATTAGAAAGAACACATTTAAGAACACTTTGCACATTTGCAAATCAGTCACTTGTTTTGTTCTTATAGACGTTTCAACGGCAACAACAGAAATAAACGTTTTTGTGAATGCATGCTTTTGTGGCCCAAACTTAAAGGGGTCATCGGATGCCCATTTTCCACAAGTTTATATGATTCTTTAGGGTCTTAATGAAAAGTCTATAACATAATTTGGTTAAATGGTAGTGTCTCAATTGTAGTGTAAAACAACATTTTTACCTTGTCAAAAACAGCTGTTCACAGCGACCCGTTTCGGTCCATGTCCCTTTAAATGCTAATGAGCTCTGTTCACCCTGCCCCTCTCTTCCGTGGGGTGATGAGGAGATCTTTAGACTGTAAACTTTAGCTGCATTTAGCCACGGAACTTGCTAACTAGCACATTATTAGGAAAGGCAATTTGCAAAAAAAAAAAACACTGGGTGGATTTTTATCATTATAGGGTGATTGTGTGTACACACTGCCAACACACATTTGTTCAAACAATATGTACAAGTGAATTTTGCATCCGATGACCCCTTTAACGTCTGGTAGACTTCCGCAAAGAATCAATAACAACAGCAAAGTTCTTCTAGAGTAGATTATTTCTGGTAACAAGCAAAATATGTTTGCTGAGTAAATCAGACAGGCTTACTGAACATGCAAATTCATTCTCTACCAGTAGGAGGTTTTTTGGAGTAGGAGAAATAGCGGTTTTCCCAGTAACTGCTGTATAAAGCAGCTTTGAGCTCACAAATGCTGCTTTATCAGGAATTACACACAAGATGAAATGAAAATGACATCGAAAATTTTCTGAAGACAGTCGGTTTCCTTCAGAGATAGAGTGATATAAAAACACCCGCGCCGAATTTCGATTTTAAAATGTGTAGTGCTCATGACATGTTTATTCAATGAAGTCACAGCCTTTTGGATAATCTGTTTGTGATGGTCAGGTTCATATTGTGGCGGGCCGCCACAAATAAATCAATGTATGGGAAACATTGCATCATTGCATTGTCTACTCATCACCTTAACTTTAACTGCTTTTGTAGTCGGTGCCAGACCGATAAACTAGCACAGACCGGAAGTTAACTTCGGGCCAGGCGCATACGCCCAAATGAAACAGTCTATATGAATCCGAGTTCTTGAATTCATTGGTTTAAGGAATGATTCTATGACTTCACTTATGAAAACATCTATCGCCACCTACTGGCATAACAATGTAACCTGTTGAATGAATCGTTGAAAAATCCCCACCACTAATGCACAGAAAGAGAGAGGTATGCAAAGGAGCAGCCAGAGCGGTTCCTTGTTGCGGAGGCAGCCTCACGCTAGGGGCCTTTTCAGAGACAACTAAGGAGGGGGAAGGAGGAAAATGGAGAGGAGCGAAGATGGGTGCGTTTTAGGTGAGGCTTGGACTTGGATAAGGAAAGTTTGTTTACTCTTAACAATGGCCTTAAAATTTGCTGACATGTAGAAATATTCCATTTTAATGGCATGAAATAGTTAAAAGTAAATCGCATATAGGTATTTAGAGCAGTTTATCTTGATTCAAACTAGCCTATGCACAATATAAATTGATGCACTCATCTTGAAATAATGTTTATGGAGTGCCATGACATGCTGCTTGTCTAAAGCTATGATTTTCAGGATCTGACCGCGTGATGCAGTGTTGAAAACCTCATTTGGAAAAAGGGGGTAATCAGACCAATGGGAATTTAGGATATGGTGGGACGGGATGATATGTAGAGACTGACCAGCCTCTGTTTTACAGCTGGAGCACATTTGGATTGGATTGATGATTTAGTTACCACTTATAGTACACTTAAACCCATCTTTCATACACTAGTACACTCAAGTGTACTACAAGTGGTAACTAATTACATTTTTTTAAATACAGAGATATTATGTTAAAAGTGCATTTTAGTTCATATTCATGGTTTCCCAAAATAGCACAGCTGAGTACACTTAAGTTTGAGTTAATCTTAAGTTTATTTTAAGAAGTACTAAAGATTAAAGAATCATTTTTAGTATATTAAGTACAAATTTATTTTGCAAAAATAGAGCACTTTAAGTACATTATGGAAGTGTACTTTTATTTAACCTGGGTTTAGTTCCAGCCCTGCTCCAACACACCTGCCTGTTAGTTTCAAGTAACCCTGAACATCCTGATTAGTTGTTTTATGCGTGTTTGATTAGGGTTGGAGTAAAAACTCCAAGGAGCAGGGTTTGGTACCCCTAGTTTACATTATGTGTGAGAGTCCTATGATCTTACGTCAGTGTTTGCAGTTTACAGTGAGGATTCTTCAGTCCAGCAGACAGCAGGTTCACACCTGAATTGCCAAGTTCATTCATAGACAGGTCCAGTTTTCTCAGGTGAGATGGGTTTAAACTCAAAGCTGAAGCCAGAGCAGCACAACCTTTATCTGTGACACCACAATTCCTTAACCTGAGAACAATTACACATTCACTGTTTTCAACATCTGTCCATTAAAATATTTCAATTCACATTAGAAGTTTAACATGAAAGATCTACAGAGGAAGGACTGTCATTATTTTAGATTGTTAATTACTGTATGACCAACTGTTCTGGTGAAGGATCAAACATATTAATTTTTAATTTCAGAGCAAGTACAAAAATAAGACCCTAAAGGAACATTATTTAAAAAGCTAAAAGCCAAACTTCCAGTAAATGGTTATTGGGGTTTACAAACAGGAGTAGCAAATCACAAGATGTGATGGAGACAAATGAAGAGTCATTTTGTGCTCCGATGTAGTGTGGTAAATGTTAATGATTATTAAATTTATAACATTTATTTTAAAAGCTTACATTAATGACATTTCTTGTTGAGGACAAAGGTTTATAGAGAGATGTTCTTACCACAGTATTTCTAGTTTACAGTGCAGATTCTCCAGTCCAGCAGATAACTGCTTTACTCCTGAATCTCCTAGTTTAATATCAGACAGGTTTAGTTCTCTCAGGTGTGAGGAGTCTGATCTCAGAGCTGAAGCCAGAGCAGCACAACCTTCATCTGTGATGTCACAATCACACAACCTGTAGAGATCACACGTTAAACACCACACACTGATAACAAATTATTTTTTGTACAACTCGAATTCTGGAAATGTTGGGATGTTTTTTAAATTTGAATAAAATAAAAACTAAAAGAATTTCAAATCACATGAGCCAATATTTAATTCACAATAGAACATAGATAACATAACAAATGTTTAAACTGAGAACTTTTTACAATTTTATGCACAAAATGAGCTCATTTCAAATTTGATGCCTGCTACAGGTCTCAAAATAGTTGGGACGGGGGCATGTTCACCATGGTGTAGCATCTCCTCTTCTTTTCAAAACAGTTTGAAGATGTCTGGGCATTGAGGTTATGAGTTTGTGGAGTTTTGGTGTTGGAATTTGGTCCCATTCTTGCCTGATATAGGTTTCCAGCTGCTGAAGAGTTTGTGGTCATCTTTGACATATTTTTCGTTTAATGATGCGCCAAATGTTCTCTATAGGTGAAAGATCTGGACTGCAGGCAGGCCAATTCAGCACCCAGACTCTTCTACTACGAAGCCATGCTGTTGTAATAACTGCAGTATGTGGTTTTCATTGTCATGCTGAAATATACGTTGTCTGGAGGGGAGCATATGTTGCTCTAAAAACTTTATATAACTTTCAGCATTCATAGTGCTTTCCAAAACATGCAAGCTGCCCATACCGTATGCACTTATGCACCCCCATACCATCAGAGATGCTGGCTTTTGAACTTAACGCTGATGACACGCTGGAAGGTCTCCTTCCTCTTTTGCCCAGAAGACATGGCGTCCATGATTTCCAAAAAGAATGTCAAATTTGGACTCGTCTGACCATAGAACATTTTCCACTTTGAAACAGTCCATTTTAAATGAGCCTTGGCCCACAGGACACGACGGCGCTTCTGGACCATGTTTACATATGGCTTCCTTTTTGCATGATAGAGGTTTAGTTGGCATCTGCAGATGGCACGGCGGATTGTATTTACCAACATGGTTTCTGGAAGTATTCCTGGGCCCATTTAGTAATGTCAATGACAGAATCATGCCGATGAGTGATGCAGTGTCATCTGAGGGCCCGAAGACCACGGGCATCCAAGAAAGGTCTTCGGCCTTGTCCCTTACGCACAGAGATTTCTCCAGTTTCTCTGAAACTTTTGATGATGTTATGCACTGTAGATGATGAGATTTGCAAAGCCTTTGCAATATGGCGTTGAGGAATGTTGTTTTTAAAGCATTCCACAATCTTTTTACGCACTTTCACAGATTGGAGAGCCTCTGTCCATCTTTACTTCTGAGAGACTCTGCTTCTCTAAGACATCCCTTTTATAGTTAATCATGTTACAGACCTGATGTCAATTAACTTAATTAGTTGCTAGATGTTTCCCAGCTGAATCTTTTCAAAATTTCTTGCTTTTTCAGCCCTTTGTTGCCCCCGTGCCAACTTTTTTGAGACTTGTAGCAGGCATCAAATTTGAAATGAGCTCATTTAGTGGATAAGAGTGTAAACTTTCTCAGTTTAAACATTTGTTCTCTATGCTCTATTGTGAATAAAATATTGGCTCATGTGATTTGAAAGTCTTTTAGCTTATTTTATTCAAATTTAAAAAATGTCCCAACATTTCTGGAATTCGGGTTGTAACTTTGATTTTCTGTATGTTCTCTAAAGGCTGGAATACACTATATATGATTTTTGCCCTGATTTACAGTCTGGAGAAGTTGATGCTAGTTGCTGAAATTCAGAACCAGTCTGCATATTTGAGTTGACATTTAGCCTAATAGAAAATCATGTAGTGTATGATGGTCACAGACTCAGATTTCTTTAGCTTCAGACTATGATTCCATCCAGTCTGATGATATCAAACATTTGATATTTTGAGACGATTTTAGAACGCATAGTTTTTTCATTTGTTACGCATATCCTAGCAACAAGGTCCACGTTTTTGCGTAAGTTTGTTGTGATGAGAACTTTAAAGTCTGGTAGAGTATGATCCTCAGTTGTTTAATGTATGACGGCCAGTTTTCCTCTGTAGTTTTTTATTACGAAGTCAGTAAGTGTATAATGCACAGTGTTTTAAAATCTGTTCAGATTTTAAAAGTTGTGTAGTGTATTCCAGCCTTAAGAATATTTCACCCAAAAATGAAAATTCTGTCATCATTTACTCATCCTCAAGCTGTTCTAAGACTGTATGAGTTTCTTCCTTCTGCTGAACACAAAAGAAGATATTTTGAAGATTTTTTTTCCAACATTTTTCAAAATATCTTCTTTTATTATGCACAAAAGCAAGAAACCCATACTGGTTTGCTTTTTGGGTGGACTGTCTTTTTAACAGTGAAATGCTTGTTCTCAGTGATACTTACTGAACTGATCTGGATTCTTTAACCACAGGCAGCAGCTTCTGAAGAACTTTCACATTTTCAGATTTACTTTTTCCTCCAACAAATTTCTTAAGATAAAACTCATCCAACCTTGTCTCTGACGTCAACAACAAAAAAACTACAGCTGACCACTGAGATGAAGAGAATTTGGCGTCACTCAGTGTTCCAGATTTCACACAATCTTGTACTTTCTCCACTAGTGAATGGTCACCCAGCTCATTTAGACAGTGGAAAAGATTGATAGATTTCTCTGGAGAGCGACTGGTGCTGATCTTCTTCTTGATGTACTCAGCTGTTTTGTTATTACTTGTAGAGCTGCTTCCTGTCTGTTTCATTAGACCTTGTAGAAGAACATAATTAGATTCCACTGATAGACCCAGAAGAAAACGCAGGAAAAGGTCCAGATGTCCATTTTTACTCTGCAGAGCCTCATCCACAGCTCTCTGATGCAGCTCAGATAAAACATGTTTAGGTGGATTATTCTGAATCAAGTTCAAAACTTTAAACCGTGGTCTTTGTTTGGGGATTTCATCAAACACATTTATGTTGTTGTTTGTGAAGGAGATGTGCACATATAGAGCTGCTAGATGTTCCTGGATGCTCAGATGAACAAAGCAGTACACCTTCCCCTGGAAGAGCCCAAACTCCTCTCTAAAGATCTGAGTGCACAATCCTGAGTACACTGATGCTTCTGTCACATCAATGCCGCACTCTCTCAAATCTTCCTCATAGAAGATCAGATTTCCTTTTACAAGCTGCTGAAAAGCTATTTTCCCCAGTTTGAGAATCATGTCTTCATCTTTCACTGCCTTCTCATAGTCCTTCTCATGTTTGATGTTGGTCTGAAGGATTAGGAAGTGTGTGTACATTTGAGTGAGAGTCTTGGGAATCTCTCCACTCTCTGCTTCACTCAACATCTTCTCTAGAACAGTGGCTGAGATCCAGCAGAAAACTGGGATGTGGCACATGATGTGGAGGCTTCTTGCTGACTTCAGGTGTGAGATGATCCTTTTGGCCAGACTCTGATCACTGATCCTCTTTCTGAAGAATTCCTCCTTCTGTGGGTCACTGAAGCCTCGCACTTCTGTCACTCGATGGACACACTCAGAGGGAATGAGATCAGCTGCTGCTGGTCTGGAGGTGATCCAGATGAGAGCAGAGGGAAGCAGATTCCCTGCAATGAGGTTCGTCATCAGCATGTCCACTGAGGTTGATTCACGTACATCACACAACCTCACATTGCAGTGAAAATTCAGAGGCAGACGACACTCGTCCAGACCATCAAAGAAAAATGACACTTTATATTCACTGCTGAAAATATCCAGTTCTTTTATTTCAGTGAAAAAACACTGAAGAAGATCTAAAAGGCTACATTTCTGGTCTTGTATCAAATTGAGCTCTTTGAAAGGAAGTGGAAATATGAGGTGGATGTCCTGATTTTCTTTCCCTTCAGCCCAGTCCAGGATGAACTTCTGCACAGAGACTGTTTTTCCAATGCCAGCGACTCCCTTTGTCGGCACAGTTCTGATGGGTTTGTCTTGTTCAGGTAAAGGTCTAAAGATGTCATTGCATTTGATCGGTGTGTCCTCTGTTGCTGCTCTCTTGAATTGTGTCTCAATCTGTCTCATCTCATGTTCATTACTGATCTCTCCATTTTCACCCTCTGTGATGTAGAGATCTGTGTAGATCTCATTCAAGAGTGTTGGGTTTTCCTGCTTTGATGTTCCCTCATACAGACACTTAAACTTCTTTCTCAGATTTGATTTCAATGCCTTAAGGACTTCGGCAGAATTAGAGTCATAGCTGTATCAATTAAAATGCCAAATTATTCCATTAAACATTTTTATTTTCTAACTATACACAGATCATCAGTTCCATGACATTTTAAGTCAGTTATAATGTTTTTGAGTAACGTGTGGTGACCCATTCTAAAACAAATAAAAATAATGTATTATTTTACCTGAAATCAGAATATGTGCTTTGTAGTTGATTCATAAACTCGTCATCCTTCTTACAGCAAGGTTCTGTTAGGTCTGATGTGGGTGGATGGATTGACCTTAACATCATTAAGAGAGTCAAGAATCAGAAACTGATATTTGTAGCGTATTTCTCATTACCTTAATAATCCATCAATAGTTTTGACACTGTTCTTAACAAAGTGTTATATACTAAAACAAATTTACCCACCACAAATAAAAAATCTCATTCTATAATCATTTTATACAGTGTTCATACATGAGATCAGGTTGTATGTCTCCACTCTTAATATTTACTGGCTGTTCAATAGACTGGACACTCATAGATACACAGCTGAAATCTGGTGAATCTGGTCTCTCCTGCTGGACTGAACTGTAATAAAGAACAGATCTAAAATTTACCCACCATAAATCAAAAATATCATTCTATACTCATATGTTTTATACAATGTTCATACTTGAGATCAGGTTGTGTGTCTCCACTCTTAATATTTACTGGCTGTTCAATAGACCATACACTCATAGACACACAGCTGAAATCTGGTGAATCTGATCTCTCCTGCTGGACTGAACTGGAATAGAAAACAAATCTAGGCCTGGTTTCACAGACAGGGCTTAGACTAAACCAGGATTTGGCCATAGATCAATTAAGGACATTTAAGTAATTTTTATAAACGCGTCTTAGGAAAAAAAAACATTACTGGTGTCCTTCTTGAGACAAAACAAAGGCACTGCATATTTTAAGATAAATCAGTGCAAGTTTATTTCAGTTAAAACAGCTCAGGCTTACATTTTGGGACTAGGCTTAATCACATTTAAATAGGCTAATGCCATCCTTTTTATAAGATAAATGTATTTAATAGAGTGTCCATTCAAAGTACCTGCATCTTGGATAAGAATCTTCATCTCTGGATGTTTTTGTTTCATCCATGAAGTCTCCACCCTGATTCTGGATGGACATCGCAGATAGATTTAATTCAGTTTAAGATTCAGCATGAACACCCAAGAAGACGCTTTCATTATCAAGCACATATAAAAATGAATACTTTCTTCAGAATATCAATGCAGAAGTCATCTGTAAAGCGTCTCGAGACCTGACATCTTAATCAAAATTTGGCTACATAAAGGTTAATAAAATCCATCCACCTTTTCCAAGTTATTAAACATTTCTACTAAAATTTTTGATCGCTTATTGCAAAGAATCCGTTCTGTGTGTTTAAAATGGCGAAACATGTACTTTGACTTTTCATTTATGACTAGAACGATGATTGCATCACGTCACATTCAAGCCAAGCACAACACAAATCACTTATTAATTTTTCATATTAAATGTGTTAAATTGAAACTCATGGTAATGAATTAGCCACCAACTATCAGTACTGTTGTGAAGAAATCAAATAATCGTATATTATTATCAGATTTTGTTTCGGTACATTCCCAGTGTTAATTCTGCATGAGTTTGTTTCTTGTGTCCTGTAGGGGGCGGCACTGCTCTTTTGCAGCCATTAGTTTTGTGTTTAGTGACTGGTGACTGTGGCATTGAAAAACCTTTTTAGAATAGAGAAAAGTTAACGTTGCCACTAATAGCATTAACTCTTGACAATATTACACTGTATAACATTGCTAAAGCTGTCTCTATGAAAATATAACCAAAATTAATTTCAGCATGCCAACTAAGCAATGATCTGTTACTAAACAAGTTTAACCTTAATGATTGAGTCTGTATGTTGAACATTATGTAAAATAAGTAAAGTAGCTAGGCCTATTTAAAAAAAAAAAAAAAAAAAAAAAAAATCATGGAATTATTCTTTTTTTGGTTCTCTAAGTTTAAGGCTATACATGATGTGAGGCATTTTGAATCTACACTGAAACTCTAGAGCAGACACGTGTGAGATTTTAAAAATCCCAATTTAAACCCCATTTAAACTCAGTGCTATCTAGAAGAAACAATTGGGACAGATCTGCCATTTGATTTTTCTTTAATGTGGCACATACAGTTGGGAAACTTTAGATTTTTTCATTCAGAGCTGAGGCTGTGCAGGAAAATATTTTATATTTATATTTTTATAAAGTAAAATAATATCAGTGTTGGTATTCATTTAGAAGCCAAAAGTCAAATAATTATATTTAGGCTATGTATTTATTATTGTTGTTGTTGTTGTTAGATCAGACTGGGTTTTAAGCACTATGGATAGACTACTATTGGAGACAATACCTCTAATGCCAATATTAGGACCAGTTTCTTCTTGCTTTGCTCATCCCATAAATTAAAATTTTATATTAAGTTATATTTACTGCATGCACTATTGCTAACTAGTAGTTATCTAACATAAAATTTTCACATTAAGTTTGTTCAACAAAACATAATTTCTTGTTCAACACCTGCACCCCATTTAAGGCTTGATGAGTAACAGAATACTTGGAATCGTGAGTCAAGTCAAGTCACCTTTATTTATATAGCGCTTTTAACAACACAAATTGTGTCAAAGCAACTGCAAAGTCATTTCATTATTGAATTCAGTTATGTCATCGTCCAGCTCAGTTCAGTTTAAATAGTGTCTGTGCAATCAAGTCAACGATATCTCTGAGGCTGACAGCTCTTTCATGTGTAAGTGCTAAAGGTACCAAAAATTATCCCATGTGGTTAGATTGTGATTATAACACCTACGTAAATTATTTTGTGGTTGTTGTTATGGTGGGTCAGTGGGCAGTATGTTGGATGTCTCTATTCATTCTACACATCTGCATAGATAAAGAATGTCAGAATATTCAGTGGAGAAAATATAAGTTCACAATTAATTAAATTGAGATAATGAGAATTAAAACAGTAGATTTAATTCAGTAATCAGCGTAGTACTGTTTAAATCAGATTGGCAAGGGTGGCATGATTTGGCCATGCCATCTGTCCGATTAATCAACTTTACCTCTTATTTACTCCTGTTTTTATTAATAGAACATCCTGAGCAGATGACTTGCATTTTTGTTAGAGAATTTTTTTTTCAACGCAAAGTATGTATAAATAGTATCAGTCACAATTTTTAATCATAAAAGCTACTGTTGATTTTTCAATTTTCCACGTCACGTTAAAACTGTTTGCCTTATGGTCTAAATTAAGAATGTAAAAAAATCTCAAATGAGACACATTTTACTTAAACCAATAAATACTTATAATTAAATACAAATATTGCAAAATTAGACATATTACATAATGTTCTGTATTTAGTATCAATTACTATGATTTTATTTGTGGTTGTATGTTGCAGGGGATGTTATTTAAGAAGTCCCAAGAATCTCAAAGGAATTAATGTAATCTGTTTTGGAAATTGTTAATTGTCTGAAGCCAGATTTACTATAACGGGAACACTGATCTTTGATAGTCTGATTGATTTATCCTCTGCATTTAATCTCAGTGAGGTTGCACTTTGTGTTCCTGAATGGATCATGCATATGCCAGTGAAAGCTCATGCAGATCAGAGATCAGGGTCACACATGGGTCAGCTGTGTTGGACAAACGCAACACATGGGATTGAGTTTAGAAGTTAGTCTTTAGCTTTTGCTAAAAAGGGTTAAATGCCACTTAAATATCCGTTAAAAGTTTTAATTACAACTAAGCAGTATCAAATAACCATTTAAATATTTATTGTCTAAAAAAGGTCATTCTTTTAATTAAAAAAATTGACAGTTGTCAAATATTGTGAACACAATATTTTATCGTTTCATTTCCAATTAACCTGTAATTTTGTCAAGTTTAGCAAAAAGTATATTTTTTAATGTGTGTGCTATAAGCACATAAAATGCTAACATAATATATATAAAAAATAACTTTATTGGAAATAACTTGTAGCAAGACAAGACAAATAAGTTATAAATATTTAAATAAAACATTTTATCAAAATGTTCAAAATGTTGTTTCAACTTTGGAACAATAATAATCATATTATAATACATCTTTTCAAACATGATGTAAATGTTAGCTAGTGTGTAGCTAGTTCATATTTCAATGTTTGACAAAACAAATACACTGTTTTTACAAAACAAATACATTTTCTGAAGAAAAATGTAGTGTTTGCTCATGATAAACTTGCTGCCACAATGCTGATAGTTTTGGGTGGTTGTCAGGATGCAGTTTCTAAGGTGTATTATTTTTAGCATGTTGCTATACCTTTACTACAATGTTACTAAAACATTACTAAATGTTTCCTAAGGAGTTTCTAGAGTCTTCTGGGTGGCTGTTATGTGCATAGTGGAACAAACAAAAATTATAATTCTGATCATTTAGAAAATTAATCACACATCTCTCAATAAAGTATAATTTAGGTCTGAAGTAAATGCAAATTCTAAATGCAAACAATAATAATAGTCACACTTGCCTTAATTACTTCTTAAACATTGACATACTGATGTATTAAGTGTTTTAATTTTAGCAGAGCCCTGCTATATTTGACCGCTTGATACAGTTTGGATCTCTTGATACAGTTTTAATCATTTCTTAAAATATCCTCCGTCCTAGTAACTTTCCACACTGAACTTTGGTGGACTCAAAAATAGCCTGTTCTAAAGGGTTTCCCTAGACGAGAACTCGGCATCCTAAGAAATCCTACAAAAAAAGTCACGCTGGGCGGGGTTTTCTCAGAGAAGCCAGGAACATTTAAGCTTATTGGCCAGATCTTGACCTCTCCATGGAAAGTAATTGATCATTCTACGCTAAGCCCTTGCAGACAAGGTCAGGAAGTTCAGGGTCACTGCAAATCATGACCTATCCTCCAAAGGGGGAGGGGTAAGTCCATCTGGAGACTTTCCAGTTTCCCTCTTTGACGGCCATAGATGTCCTTTAGTTCTTGGAAGCTTTCAACAGTTATCCAATTAAAGGGTTATCTCTCCTTTTAGTTGCCTAGTCCATAGGGCTTTAGACTTTGTGCCGTCATCAACAGTCAATCCTGGCTTGGAGCAGCAAACTGTTCACAAGCTCATACTCCATAAACTGCAGCTACTGTTGGACTTCTGGATTTGACAAACCACTTCTACATTTCATTTACAAAGAGGCTCTCTGAGGAGGTATGGGTGCCCACGGGTCCAATATGGATGAAGTCTTGGCTGAGGACATGCACCACTGGTACAACAAGTTCATGAGGGAATCGCCATCAGGTCTCATCACGCTCTTTGAACTCAAGACCATGCTACAGATGCAGGGGATGACTGAGGAAGCCAGTGGCTATGTGGACCAAGTCTTCTTCACTTTTGACATGGATGGGGTGAGAGAAATGTGACTTGAACATTTAGGTTTATTATGCAGATTGGTTTTATTATAGTTTAGATAGATTATAGTGATCTACTATAGATTATAGTTGATCTTAAAGGACACCAAAATCACTTCATGTTTGTGCATGAAAGAATATATTTTTAATGTATTATAATGTTAACTAAATGAATCAAGAATATATATATATATATTTTACAAATGGTTTATTATTTACATATCAATATTCCAAACATTATTGTAGCAGACAAATAAATTGTTAAATCATCAAACGGCATTTATATATCACTGAACATGAGCCAATTACTGGCCTACAGTCCACAGGAATCCATTTTACAATCCAGTCAAGCTGCCTGTGTTACAGGCTACGTCCACATTAATCCAGATAAATTCGAAAATGTATTGTTTTCTTTGTTTTGGCCTTCCGGCCAGCAATTTTTGTTTGGCAAAAACGTTTTGAAAACGCTCTCCCAAGTGGTAAAGTTTTGAAAACAGCATTTTCAAGTGTTGCATTGCAGACTGAAAATTAAAGTGTTCGGAAACTATGATGCATGTTTAGTTATTCGACACATATCGTCCCCATATATCTACAGAATATATCTGGTTGTGCTTGCTATTCATTTTTATAGTGTTAAAGATCAATGTTGCTTTGTACATATATTATATTCCTGACCGAAAATACTGGTGCTGTTCTGTAGAGAAACATAACAGTTGTGTATTAGAGCATTCAAGAAATGGCGATTTTGCTTGTGACCGGCACATACAATGAATGGTGGGATATTATGCTAATAACATGACTGCGCCTGAAAAATGGCGTGAAAACTATTATGTCTGGTCTCTCGGTATCATCGTAGTGAGCTTTTATTATTTTACGCTTATGCATTAAGGTACTTTACGTATTTTCAGTGTGGGAAAAGCAACTTTTGGAAAACTGTTATGTGTATAGTGCTACTTATAATTTATCCCTAAAAATAAGTGGGAAATGATAACTGAATAACAGTAGAAGCACCCAACTGTGGTTGAAAGGCTAAAACTGACATTTCCTGTAAACCTATCCCTCAATTCTGATTGGTTAATTGGAATGTTTTTTCAGGATCAGTGAGGATGTTGATCCAGGAACATGCTGTACTCTGTGAAATCACATTCACTGCAGGGGCTTAGTCAGATTTTTCTAACCATGTGCACAATGTATGCTCAGCTCGCATATGTGCCACTTTTTGGAAGGAAAAATTGTTTATAGAAGTTTGATTCAAGTTATTTTTGAAACCCGCAGGTACCAGTGCAAAGACATTTTTATGTAATATAACCACACTGCATGCGGATGGTGTGCACGGACATTGACTATGCTGGTGACGATAATTTTTAAACTGAAGATCCCTGCATTCTGTTCTATTATGTTGTGCTCTAATTGTTCAATGTAAGAATGCATCCTGTTTGAAAGGCCTTTTTAAAATTAATGTTATAATATGTATGTATTATATATTCATATATTTTCTTTCTTTTTTTTTTTCTTCCACAGGATGGCTATATAGATTTTGTAGAATACATTGCAGCTGTAAGTCTTCTACTGAAAGGAGAGATAAACCAGAAGCTGAAGTGGTACTTCAAACTCTTTGATCAGGATGGAAACGGCAAGATTGACAGAGATGAAATGGAGACCATATTCAAAGTAAAGTATCCATTTTTTCTTTATTCATTGTTTCCTCTGGTGTACGACCACTAGTCCAGACTACAGTTCAGTTTTAAAGGTGCACTCAGTCATATCATCTCATAAAAGCAATGTGTATATATATATATATATATATATATATATATATATATATATATATATATGTATGTATGTATGTGTGTATATATATATATATTCCAAGACAGTGATAGTTTTTATTATACTGTGTCATTAAGACTTTTAGTATTAATATTTTTCATCTTTGCCCAGGCAATCCAGGACATTACACGGAGTTATGATATCCCTCCAGATGATATTGTGTCTCTGATCTATGAGAGGATTGATGTCAATAATGAAGGTGAGAGCTGCTGGGTCATATTAACCTACAATGTAATAGATCAACTGGAATATTTTATTTGGAACAACTTACATAACACTAATTCCTCCTGTTGTCCACTGTGTTGTTTAATGTGCTTTATGTTCAAGGTCACAACTGTGTTGCACTTTACAAGTCTTTTCTGTTCAGGATTGAACCTGCAAGCTTTGTATAGTATAATCAGCCCCAATCTTAAACCATTAGGCTAACACCACTACTGTAATTAACAAGAGTCAAGGTTTAGTTTTCTTTATAGAACTAGGATAAGAACAAGGTTATGGACTAAAATGAATATTCATTACAGCATCTATACACAGAGAACAACTTCTTTTCTTTTCAAGATTTAAAACAATATTTTTTAATTAAAAACATAATATTATATTAATCTGTACAACATTATATGTTTGCATTTTTATTTAGTATATTTTACACTATATAATCTTAATTTTTTCTTTTAATTTTGTGTTGAAATCTGACCTTGGGAAAGATTTACCCTTAAAATCAAATGCCTATACTTTGGCAGGTGAGTTGACGTTGGAGGAGTTCATCACAGGGGCTAAAGAACATCCTGATATCATGGAGATGCTCACCAAGATGATGGACCTCACCCATGTCCTGGAGATCATAGTCAATGGGCAGAAAAAGAAGGAGTGACTGCCAGTGTTTTAATGCATTGCACAATAAAAAGATCCCATCCTGATTAAAGATGATCAGCTCTGTGGCTTAAAAGCATAAACCAGACTCAGTAGAGGGTGAAACCTGCTAGCAGCATCTCAGAGGTGGATGCGAGTGATCATCATCTGTGATTGTCTTTCATACACTTTATCTCTGTCTCTGTGCCTCCAGATATCCAGTTAGCAGAGCTCTCTCTTACCCTTCTAATTTTAACTGAATCACCTCTACAAGTCTGAAAATGTCATTCTTGCAGGCAGAAATGATACAAGAGGAGATGAATCCATGGTTTAATGGATCATTTGTCCTATTTGCTGGGGTGTAAAGCATGTTCTTAGCAATGGATGTGCTCTATGATCTGCTGCATGTACAGTGACCCTAAAATGTATATGGACACTTAAGCCTCAATTAAAATGGGTCTTTGCATTAACAAATTGTCAAAATTACAGACATTGTTAAATGTGACTTACTTTAAATGTCCAAATACTGTTTAGGGGACACTGTGTAAGGACGGGCCAGTGTTCTAAATAATTGTACAGTTTTTCTATTGATGTATGTAATCTTCATTCTGACTTTTGACATTTTGCGCTAAATTATTTAGATAACTCTACAGTTCTAACTTGTAACCATTGCCTTACATAAATAAATGCAGTATGCTGCACATTTGGATTGTCTTTCTGTTACTATTGCTTTTAATTTGGGGGCAGTTGTGGCCTAATGGATAGAGAGTCGGACTTGTAACTCAAAGGTCATGGGTTCGAGTCTCAGGTTAGGCAGGGATTGTAGGTAGGGGAAGTGAATGTCCAGCGCTCTCTCCACCCTCAATACCATGACTGAGGTGAGACCCTTGAGCAAGGCACCGAACCTCCCAACTGCTCCCCGGGCGCAGCAGCATAAATGCACTTGGATGGGTTAAATGCAGAGCACAAATTCCGAGTATGGGTCACCATATTTGGCCACGTCACGTCCTCCTACTTAGAGAAAATGAATAATACTTATGAAAAAATATGGTTTAAAATCATGAATTATCTGTTTACATTACCTTATGAATAAAGTATATTATTTTAAAGTGAAAAGCCGAATCTATTACCATATCGTCAAAAGTCTGGTCCTGCATGGCACTGAAGTGAAAGGTAAAAATTGCAATCAAATTATTATACAATCAAATTATATCAATCAAATTATACAATCAAATTATTCAACCCCCTGAGACTGTATTACTTTAGAAATGTTTTTTTGAAGATCTAGAATTTGATAAAATTCGCATCTATAGCAGTTTACTGCCATATTAAAATGTTAATGTACTGTATATGGTAATATTTTTTAGATATAGGATTTTTAATAATACAGTTTTGTCATAATTATTCAACCCCTATTCAACATTTCTGTTTTTAAGTCACTTAGTTTTATGGCAGTGAACAAAATTGTCTTAAAACACAATTAAGCCTTTAGAAACTCTATTAGAAAGCAGAATTAGCTTGAGCTGTTTAACATACATAGTCAAGTCACCTTTATTTAGATAGAGCTTTTAACAATACAGATTGTGTCAAAGCAACTTTCCAATATCAAAATAGGAAAATAGTGTGTCAAAAATGTAAAAGGACAAGATTAAACACTCAATTTTCAGTTAAAGGCATTTCATTATTGAATTCAGTGATGTCATCATCCAGCTCAGTTCAGTTTAAATAGTATCTGCGCAATCAAGTCGACGATATCGCTGGAAATTAAGTGTCCCCGACTAAGCAAGCCAGAGGCGACAGCGGCAAGGAACCAAAACTTCATCAGTAACAGAATGGAAGAAAAAACCTTGGGAGAAACCAGGCTCAGTCGGGGGGCCAGTTCTCCTCTGACCAGATGAACCAGCAGTTCAATTCCAATTCCAACTGCAGCAACTCAGCTCAATATTCTGCTCTGGGGGCGTGCACTCCGATCAGTCGCTCACGGCCAAAGCAAACGCTCCGCTAATGTTCCGCTCACGCTCACCGGTAAACCAAATCCCGCTCAGATCACGCTCCGATATAAAATTTCTCCAGTAGGCCGAATTGTGTGTTTTTTCCCCGTTTATAATGAAATTCTTGAATAAATGTCTCAAAGCAGTAGTCCGATAAGTAACGGTTATGTTTCAGGGTGACGTTCAGCTTGTACTTTTTAAAATTTATTTTATTAATTTAAATGTATTAAATTAAAATTAATTTAAAAATGTGTCTTGTTTTTGAAGCCACTTGACAAACCTTCCTAAAAAATTCAATAACTGAAAAAGTATATTTGATTTTCATTAGTCCTACTTTATTTCCATGAAAACACAGCTTCAGTTATTGTACAACAGAACATTCAAAACATGCACACAAGATGAAATGCAGAATTTCACAAAATACACCTTGCTTATCAGGCCCACACACAAGATGAAATGCACTTAACAAAGAATTATTTAGTGGCGTTAATAAAAGAAACACTTTCTAAAAATTAAAATAGAACAAAACTGCGGGGAAATGCGGCCTATTAAATCGTCTGTCAATCTTTACAGGATTTTAGAATGTACCTTATTTTAGAAACATTATTGACAAACTATTGCTTAGCCTATTCCACAGATTCTCAAACTAGCAAATTACCAAAAGGCATTTTGGGTTGAGCGAGCGGCGCTGAGCGCATTGAGCGAGCAGAGCGGAATCTTCAGAAAGGAGCTCTCTGCTTTGAAGGAAATATGACCGCTACGCTCCCTGCTCCACTCTGCTCACATGCTCTGGTGCTGTGTCAGTGAAGACCGAATTGAGTTCACTGTCACGTCTTCTTGCACTTGAACAAATACACCTCACCGATTTAAACATTTAAGCGCAAAAACATGTGAAAAAACTTAATTCAGCACCTGCAAGCTGTGTTCTGTACACACAACACGCACACCAAGGGGCGTGTCTCACAGCCCATGAACATTGAATTGAGTTTGGTGTCTTCTTGTGCTTGAATGGAAAAATACATACAAAATTATGCTGAAATACCCATCTACAATCACTTGAGGTGTTCCCCCTGGCTTGATAATCTTAAGAATATCATGTATTGTGTAAATTTAAAATCTTCCAGTGTGTGCATGTTTAGGAAGAAAATCTTACATTCTTCTTATGTGTGTGCTGCAAGCAGATTTCATAATCAATTAGAATTTTAAAACTCCTGTAGTCTGAACCCGGCTTTAAGTGAATGTAAAGAGTTGAGAAAGAAATTGGATGTGTATCATTATATTGAAACCTTGCATTGTGTCTTAAAGTGACCGTGCCTAATTTACTAGCTGTTGTTGTCAATCAATCTCTGCTCTGGACCAAATAACTTTTGTAGTTTTAACAAGATTTAACATGTATTTATACATTTATACAGTGAAGACTATGCAATGCTATTTTACATTTTATTATTCGGTTTCTGCATAAAATATTTGGAATTTGAAGAAAGCTGTGGCAATGAGAAAAACAAAGATTAACAATGACCTGGAAGCTTTTTTTCAGGTGAGGAATGGGCCAAGATTGCAGTAGAGAGGTGACAGAAGCTTCTAAGCACTTAAAGGCAGTGTTTATCGGAGGTTATAAAGAATAAAAGATGCATCGAATTTGACTTATGGAGGTTGAATTATTTTGTACATGAATGTTTAGGGCCAATTTGAACTGTACATTCAGAATATAAAACTGTATAATTAAAGTATAAATATGTATAAATTGAAGAAGAACTTTCATATTTTTTTTGGTTGACGCATTGTTTTTTGCATGTAGGTGGCTCATCTGCATGTACTGTACTTTTAGAGTACAACAGAGTACAAGCATAGAGTGAATCTAATATTTCTTCTACTGTTTCAACATGAGGTGTCTATGAATTGAATACTGATATGATACTTGTCTTATTTAATGTAATCATTTACAGTTATTAAAATTGAGGTAAAAATAGGTTACTGTAAGCTACTTTCAGAGGTTTGCATCTTCCGTAGTTATAACTACAGACTGTTCCCATCATTATTATTGAATGCAGGATCATTACACTCTTTAGGAAAACTACAAGTCATTTACATTGTGCTAAAACTATGCTTTATCAGGTCATGCATTCCCTGAGAATCAAACACATGGCCTTTGATTTGCTAATGAAGATTAAGACAAGATGGCGCCGCACACGGCAGCCACGGTGCTTCGCTCTCCAGTTGTTTTAGTGTTTTTGTTAGTTTTTCCTGTTTTTTGTTTTTCAAACACGATCAGTTTCACCAGGGATGAACTGCTGAACATTTGGCAGAACACACCACAAAATATCCAACCGGTTTTCGATTATTCGGACGTTTTGCTGAACATAGTAGTTGGCGGAGCAGCGTCGCTGATCAAACGCTTCAGGACGCGCAGACGGGGGAAGTGAGCCGGCGCGCTCATGAAGCTCAGACATCTCTGCTCTCTACTCAACAAAACGGACAAACTTTTTCTGCTCTCCCGGACAAATAAGGATTTCTCACACTCTGCTGCACTGTGTTTCATGGAAACCTGGCTGAATGACGCCATTCCGGACACCGCATTAAACCTTCTGAGTTTCCAGCTGTTCAGAGATTGTGGCTAGAAGGGATACAGCTCCAACCAGAAATGGACAATGAAATTAATTTTCTACCTATTAGATTGTGTTTTATTAACATCTACACCTACCCCAACCCTAAACTTACCCCTTACAATAATGGAAAAATAGTAATTGTTGTACAGTGTGAGAAAAATTACGCTGTATTGATGTGCGCATGCCCAGTAGCGCCATACGTATCCCTTCTAGCCTTTACCCTGTTCAGAGCGGACCGCAACGCTGAATCAACGGGGAAATCGCATGGCGGTGGCAGGACATGCTTTTACATCAATGAAAGGTGGTGTAGAGATATAACAGTGTTAAAGAAGATGTGCTGTCCCGATCTAGAAGCGCTCTTCATTAACTGTAAACCGTTCTATTCGCCACCGGAGTTTCACTCGTTCATTCTCGTGAGTGTTTACATTCCTCCGCAAGCGCACATGAGCCTGGCTTTGCAAAAACTCGCTGATCAGATCACAAAGACAGAGCAACAATACCCAGACTCTGTTTTAATCATTCTTGGGGACTTTAATAAAGCAAATCTTTCCCGTGAACTGCCAAAATACAAATAGCACGTTACATGTCCCACCAGAGACAGTAATATACTGGATCACTGTTACACAGCAATAAAGGATGCATACCACGGGCAGCTTTGGGGCTCTCTGGCCACTACCTGGTTTATCTTATACCAACCTACAGGCAAAAACTTAAATCTGCTAAACCTGTAGTAAAGACTGTAAAGAGATGGACCAACGAAACAGAGTGGTTTTTACAAGCCTGTTTCGACTGCACTGATTGGAGTGTTTTTGAAGCTGCTACCACCGATCCGGATGAACTCACAGAGACTGTAACATCCTATATTAGTTTCTGTGAAGATATATGCATTCCTACCAGGACTTATTTACCATTCTACAATGATAAGCCATGGTTTACAGCAAAACTCAGACATCTTCGTCAGGCCAAAGAGGATGCCTACAGAAATGGTGACAGAGTCTTGTACAATCAGGCCAGGAACACACTGAATAAGGAGATTAGAGTGGCTAAAAGGACCTACGCTAAAAAGTTGGAAGATCAGTTCACTTCCAATGACTCAGCTTCAGTGTGGAAAGGTCTGAAAGCCATCACCAACTACAAGACACCATCCTCCAGCACTGAGGCGAATCAAAAACTTACAACAAACCCCGCACACCCGTTCTGACCATCTCTCTACACAACCTTTAACACCTCCTGTAACCCCCCCTCTCCCCTACTCCTGCACTTCAGATCAGTGAAGAAGATGTCCGCCAGGTCTTCAGAAAGAACAAGAGAAGAAAGGCACCAGGCCCAGACGGTGTCACACCAGCCTGTCTGAAAACCTGTGCTGACCAGCTGGTCCCCACATTTTCACAGATCTTCAATAGATCTCTGGAGTTGTGTGAAGTTCCTTCCTGCTTCAAACGCTCCACCATCATTCCCGTTCCAAAGAAACCCAAGATAACAGGACTTAACAACTACAGACCTGTGGCACTAATGTCTATTGTCATGAAGTTGTTTCAGCATCTGGACAAATCAGGGACTTATGTGAGGATTCTGTTTGTGGACTTTACTTCGGCCTTCAACACCATCATTCCAACGCTCCTCCAGACCAAACTAACCCAGCTTTCTGTCCCTAGCTCTATCTGTCAATGGATCACCAGCTTTCTGATAGATAGGCAACAGCTAGTGCGACTGGGGAAATTCATGTCAAACAGCCGCTCGACAAACACTGGTGCCCCTCAGAGATGTGTTCTCTCCCCACTGCTCTTCTCCCTGTACACCAACGACTGCACCTCTAAAGACCCCTCTGTCAAGCTCCTGAAGTTCGCAGACGACACTACAGTCATCGGTCTCATCCAGGACGGCGACGAGTCTGCTTACAGACAGGAGGTTGAGCAGCTGGCTGTCTGGTGCAGTCTTAACAACCTGGAGCTGAACACGCTCAAAACAGTGGAGATGATCATGAACTTCAGGAGAAACCCCCCTGCACTCTCCCCACTTACCATCATAGACAGCACTGTGGCTGCAGTGGAGACATTCAAGTTCCTGGGATCCATCATCTCTCAGGACCTGAAGTGGGACACTCACATCGACTCCATTGTAAAAAAAGGCCTAACAAAGGCTGTACTTCCTTCGCCAGCTGAGGAAGTTTAACCTGCCACAGGAGCTGCTGAAACAGTTCTACTCAGCTGTCATCGAGTCTGTCCTGTGCACATCAATAACTGTCTAGTTTGGTTCAGCTACAAAATCAAACATCAGAAGACTACAGAGAATGGTTCGGACTGCTGAAAGGATTATTGGTGCTCCCCTGCCCACCCTCCAAGAACTGTATACATTCAGAGTGAGGAAAAGGGCTCAGAAAATCACTCTGGATCCCTCACATCCAAGTTATCCCCCTTTTGAAGTTTTTCCATCTGGCCGGCGCTACAGAGCCCCAAATACCAGGACAGCCAGGCACAAGAACAGTTTCTTCCCCCAGGCAATCTACCTTATGAACAGTTAAATGTTCCCCACATTATGCAATAAAAATGTACAATAACCTTATATTTATTTGTTACCACCTCCATCCTAGCACATCCCTGCATCTCATTCTATTCTATTCCATTCTATTATCTATAGCACAACTGTACATACAATTTATTTATTTTTCAATTTTTGTGTATTTATATTTACATATGTGCATTTTTTATTCTCATCTTATTTTATTGTCTGTGTGTTGTCTCTGTGTACTGGAAGCCTATGTCACTAAAACAAATTCCTTGTATGCGCAAGCATACTTGGCAATAAAGCTCTTTCAGATTCTGATTCTGATTCCAATACCATACAATCCTGTAGCTCAGGGGTGTCAAACTCAGTTCCTGGAGGGCTGCAGCTCTGCAGAGTTTTGTTCCAACCCTGCTCCAACACACAAACCATGTAGTTTTCAAATAAGCCTGAAGGACTTGATTAGCTGGATCAGGTGTGTTTAATTAGGGCTGGAGCTAAACTCTGCAGGGCTCCGGCCCTCCAGGAACTAAGTTTGACACCCCTGCTGTAGCTATACTGTTTGAGCTTCAGTAACTCCACAGCAAATAAAGTGTTTTGTTTTGTTGTTGTTTATGTATTATCTTAAAGCATGGTCAATATGAAAGAATTTATTACCAGAATTAATTTATGCCACTTTAAACAGAACCAGTTTAACAGCGATAAAAATATTTCACGCAGATAACGCAGGGGCGGGGCTAGGGCTGGCCGCTCTGCTCACAACTGCTGCTTCTGTCTCTCTTCTTTTTTTTTTTTTTTACAAGAACTGCATTTTAGAACCAGATCAAAACCGGAGACGTTTCAGACGCGGACTCCAATTTCACCTCAGCAACAGGCACTAGTCAAACAAACACGGAAACGGTACGTGCTTTTCAATTGCATGCACAAATCTTGCCAGCGTGCGCTGTAGCCTGTATAATTTCAAATAAAAGCGCTAAAGAAACTACGAGCATGCAATGTCGTAGTTACGTTGTCAGTTAAGTCACGAAGTTACCAAAGAGGCGATTAAATCTGCCTTAAAACTGTGCATGCATGTAAGTATTTGTTATATGAGTTACATTTAAATGTGCAAAAGGTGATTGTCTTCAGAAACATTTTTTGTTATGCTGGTTGAAAGTCTCTTCACATCCTGATAGCAATCATTAAGTGGTCTAAATGTATTTATCTGTATTCTGTGGAAGGAGTAAGACCAAGAAATGTTCGTCCAATCAAAATGCTCATTCCGAGTATTGTAGTACTTTTACTAACTGTACTATAAAGTTTTCTCAGCGGTGAATGACACATGATGTATTGTAGTAATGTTATCTCTGGTTGTCTGGTCTGTGTGCATATATTCCTTCAGGGGGTGTGGTTTTGGATGGCGATTTGCAGGGAGTGTGGTACGTTTGCTTTCATTGCTATCAGGCTAAAGTTAGCATTTTCCAAGATGTCCTACTGCACCTTTAAGAACATGTCTCTGAAATGGTTTTCAAAACTATCCTGGAGCAGCCTAGCACTGTCTCCCTCATACTTGATTCAACTCGAGACCTGAAGTGAGTCAGAAAAAAATACAGAGTTCTTAGAAAATGTGATGCCAGTCAGATCCACGCCACGTTTAACAGCGGCAGCTCTTGAAGTAATAGCAGCCAAATAACCTAATAACACTGCTGTTGTAATGTCTGTTAATCAAAGAACAAAAGAGGAAATCAATAACTTGTATAGCTTTAAGGATTCATCTATATTTAATTTAGAATTTAGTGATAACTTTATTCAATTTCTGTATATTTCCAACTTGCTGAAGGGCACAGGTAGCTAAATATGACATTTATTATAATGGGTTTATGTGGGGTTTTTTTTAAGTTCACTTAAATTAGAAGTTATTTTTAAAGTCTAATAAATGTTACAATTGCTAGCTCTCAATTATACTGTAATATTGAATGGCTGTAGACAATGGTTAAATATTAGGGAAAAAAACAACTTCCTAGAGACATCAGTATTATTGGTATCAGTGGTACTGGCCTTAAGTCATAAAAAGATGCCATTAAACAAACATTAAAAATATACTGTCTTTATGTTGTTTGTACATTAATTTGAAGATTGAATGTGAAATTATTGCAATATGACAGTATATTTAAAAACTTTGTTAGGTGGGATTAATCGCGATTAATTTCAGAAAAAAATGTGTGATTAGTTTTTTTTAATCAATTGACAGCACTAATATATATTTATTGCATTGTAAATCATCCTACACGATACCCTTTAAAGATTTTTATTACTTCCCCCACTGCTGAACGTATAATGCATTATATATTATTCTTTGACTTTGGGCTTTCTTCTGCCTGCCATCAGCAGATAAACTGAACTACAGTAGTCAACATTTGAAGTGGATCAAAAAAGTTCATCAAAGTTGTCCTAAGACAAGAACGCATTTTGGTTTTAGGACAACTCTGATGAAAGGTTTTGATCCACTTCAAATGCTGACAATTATATTTTGGTTTACACTGGCAAAATTTCTTCATTATTAATGTGCATTGCATTTGGTAAATTAATTAATAGATTTACATTTATTTATTTTTTTTTATTACATACATATTAAAACATTTACATACACAAATAAAAAATACAAATAATGTGTATACAAATAAAAAGAGATCCAGACAATTGTATAAAACTACTATGATAAATAAAATCCAGATTAACTTCATATATACGAATAAGTATAATTATGTTTAAAATGTAGATCAACTTTTGTATGAAATATGTAGATAAATAAGTTGGTGAACTGTTGCTCCTCATTGGACTGGCATGCGCCACTTTTTACATGGAGGTGGCAGATTAGCATCGACATTGTCCTGTTGAGGGAACAGACAGGTCCAATAAGTATTCCACAGACAGAATATGAAGGCATATCGCTTTTATCTTGAGGGGTCAACATGTAGGGTCTGTGAACTGAAAGGGGTACGAGATAAGTTAATACATCTGAAAGTAAAATGAGAGACAACAGAGACTAACCGATAATCCTGTGCTCCATGGATATGGCTTCTTCCGAGTAAGCTGTAAATTTGGAGAGGCTCTGGGCTCTATTTCCACACGTCGTTTTTTTAGTGGAGGTGGCTGAAACACACCTTCATTGTCCTGTTGAAGAAACAGACATGATCATGTAATGCTAGGCAAGTTTAATGAGTACTTTACAGACTGAATCTAAATACGATACTTGTACTGTTTTTTTTAAATAGAAAGTGGTACATCTTCTGAATAAATCTGAAAATATATGAAAATTGTAGATAGGATGGCCTAACCAAATCTTCTGTGCTCCATGGCCATGGCCTCTTTCGACTGCACTGAGAACTTTGTTGCTGTGTGAAAGAGGCAGACGTGGGTACTCTCTGGAGGAAAGAGCTGGGTAAGGTTGCTGTCTGTGGGAAAGAGGTAGGCATAGCTGCTCCTTGTGGGAACATGGCAGGCTTGGGCGCTACCTCTGGGGACAAGGCAGCATGGGGTGCTCCATGTTGGAAAAAGGTGTGCTTGGGTGCTCCTTCTGGAGACCTGACAGGCATGGGTGCTTCCTGTTGGAAAAGGCATATTGCATTTACCTTTTCAAGTTGAATGGTCTATGAACTGAAATGTGGATATTGAAATATAACAGGATTTCACAAAGAGGATTCAGAAAATATAGTAGCTTAGTTAAAGGCAGTGTTTCATCTTTTGAATGAAACTAAGAGTTAAAATGAAAGACAAGATGGACTAACTAATGCTCCTGTTGAGGCTCTGGGCTCTAATTCCACACGCCGTTTTTTTAGTGGAGGTGGCCGAAACAGACCTTCATTGTCCTGTTGAAGGAACAGATATTATCATCTAATACTGGACAGGTTTAATAAGTACTTCTTGGACAAAACTGAAGACATGACATCTACCATTTTAAAAATAAATCTGAAATAAATGAAAATAAGAAATAGGTGGGACTAACCGAATCATCTGTGCTCCATGGGCATGGCCTCTTATTCCTACTGGATTGGGAACTTTGTTCCTCTTGCAAAGAGGCATGCATGGGTGCTACTTGACAGGGAAAGATGGGTTTGGGTGCTCCATGTAGGAAAGAGGTCTGCACAAGTGCTCTCTTTGGAAAACAGACATTCACAAGTGCTCCTTGTGGGGAACTGATGAGAATGGGTGCTCTCTTATGGGTCATAGAGGGCATTGGTGCTCCCTCTGAGGAACACAAGGGCACAAGTGCTCCTTGTGGGGACCCAATGGCCACGGGTTCTCTCTGAGGGGTCCCAAAGGGCATGGGTGCTCCCAGTGGGGAACCTCTCTGTACAGGTGCATGCTTCCTCCACAGATTGGGTGCTTTGTGTGCAGAAGATGTTTGAAGCTTCTGCTGCTTCCATTTTCTTTTCTGTTGGGAACCAGCAGGCATGAATGTTCCTTTTGGGAACCTGGCTCCCTGTGGAAAAGAAGTTTGAGGCTTCTGCTTCCACTTTCTTTTCTGTTTGGAACCAGAAGGGATGGGTGCTCCTTGTGGGAAACTGGTTCCCTGGTAAGAGGCTTGAGACTTTGACTGCCTCCACTTTGCTTTTTGTGGGGGCCTGGTAGGTACAGGTACTCCCTGTAGGACAGAAGCCTGAGGCTTCTGCTGCCTCCACTTTACTCCCTGTCGGGAGCCAGCAGGCATGGGTGCTCCCTGTGGGAACCGAGCTCCCTCTGCAAAAGAAGTCTGAGGGTTTTGCTGTTTCCACTTTCTTCTTTTCGGGTACCCAACAGAAACAGGTGCTCCATGTGGGCTCCTGGCGCACATGGGAGCTCCCTGCAGGGCCCTTCCGTGCACCAATGCTCCCTGTGGAGACCTGGCAGACCTGGGTGCTCCTTTTGGGTACCTGGCTCCCTGGAGCGAAAAGGTTTGTTGAGGCTTTCGCTGCCTCCACTTTCCTCTCTTTGGGATCCTGTTGGGTACAGGTGCTCCCTGCATGAAAGAGGCGTGAGGTCTCTCCTGCCTCATTGTCATGATGGATAGGGCTCTTAGATGGTTGTAAGACAGATGATCCACAAAATAATGATGCCAAGGTTGTGCAAAATTGCTTGTGTGTGCAACAAACACTATCTGTGTCTGTGATACCTAGTGAGAGATAAAGAGAGGGAAGAGATGAGTTGAGTAAACACAACAGAGCTTGGAAGTTGGTTGACTCTTTTTTTTTTTTTTTTAATTTATAGCTAGGCTATATGAGCAAAAACAATTTTGTGTGACTGTATGCACATCAGCTATTCAAAAACCTGCCACGCCACCAGAGGCGGACAGTAGTGAAGTATTTTTACTTAACTCAAGTAAATTTAAAAAGTATCTGTAGTTTATCAGAGTGTTTTTCTTTGGAAAACTTTACCTCACTACATGCCAAAGCATAATGTCATACTTTTTACTGCACTACATTTCATAAATAAAAGTTGTTGTTTGTTTTACCTTTAATATGTAAGAACATTAGCAATGTAGTAATTTCTTATACTCAAGTAAATCTTTGAATTACTTTTACTTGAGTAAAATTAAGAAAGTAATAGATTTCTAATGTAATTAAGTATTAAATAATATTTAATATGAAACGTAGTGTAGTAAAAAGTACAATATTATGCTTTGGAATGTTGTGAAGTAAAGTTTTCTAAATAAAAACACTCTGATAAACTACAGACACTTGAAAAGCACTTTTACAGCAGAGTACTTCACTACTGTCCGCCTCTGTACGCCACAAGGCACCACTCACATATTGTTTCAATAAATTGAACCATATTTATCACAAATACATGTTTATGTACCTAATGAGTTCACCCTAAATTAGAATATTGCATATTGTGCATTTTCAGGGATACGTTTTGGTGATAGAAGAAAAGAGCGATTACGCATTTTGTATAATTCATAACACCAAACTTCAAACTCATCAAGACCACTTTGTTAATTTTTGAAGTTAACTTATGATTGTATGGTGAGTAGATTCACTGTTTTGGACTGCAGCCTTGAACTTAAAAACAGGTGTGCTTGGTACAATCTGTCATAGTGTTATCTAATAGTATTCAAAAAAAATAAATAAAATAAATCGTGCAGTGTAGCTGGCTTTAGTCTAAATACATAAACTGAGGCACACATCCCCTGCTTAAACAGAGACTTCTCGGAGTCATGAAAAGATTGATGAACAGATCCTCAAACACTGCTGACGAGGATACTCACAATCACTCGTAGACTCGCTATAAAATGTAGTCTTGTCTGTGATAATATTTATACAACTCACCGAACGTTCTATGGAATGTTCGTTACACTACGTCACAACCGCGTTCCTTAGCAACCACACACAGCGCTCAATAAACAATCAGTGAGAAAAATACAACAACAAAAAAACAAAAACAAACCCAGCATTCAGTAAACTAAGGAGTTCGTTAGTGATGGGAATCATCTGCGGTTTCATTCGAATACATCTGAATATATAAATATAGAAAGTGAATATTATTATTTTTTTCTGACAGTTATTTTTATTTGTGTAAAACATTTGATTTTTCATGAGTAATATATGATGTGTAAGTACAATTTAAAAGTGACATTGACCGTGAAGTGCGAATCACCTGATTTAATCGTTAATTCTAAGACATTAACGTTATAGCATTTATGTTATTATTTATTGTTGTGATTTAGAAAAAAAAAAAAAATAAATTAAAAAAAAGAAAGTTGAGAAATATGTTAAAACACTGGTCTCAAGCAGTGTTTAAAACGCATAGGACGGAGCAGACTAATTACATCAATGACAGACTGCCATCTTGTGGCAAGTATGATTATTACTTTGCCTCAAAAGGAAGTCGTGACTCGCACAAAAAAAAAATAATAATAATAATAATAATAATTTGTCATAATCGACCAATTTATTCAAATATTATATAACTTGTTTAATAATCTTACTAATTAAATGTGTTCACTAACAATATCCAACAGTGTAAGCTTATATACACACATTTTTGTTTCTAAAAGTTATAAAATACTTTACCTTAAATTAAATATACAGTGCACTTCATAAGTATTGGGACAGTAAGGACAAAATTGCTCTGCTTCCTGTGTAGTCAAGAAATCTGCAAATATGATTAAAAGATGCATATGAGACAAAACTACAGAATGTCAAATTTTATTATTAGCTGTTTCAACACATACTTATTTTACCAAATAAAAAAGGACAGCACTTTTAGAGTTCATTCCACTATTTGATGTGAGCATAAGTATTGGGACAGTTGAACTTAAGGCAGATGTAAAAGATTAAAAGCTGTTATTTAGTTGCTGATCCCTTGCATGCAATCACAGCAGTGAGTCTGCGACCCATAGACATCACCAGACTCTTGGTCTCATCCTTTGAAATGCTTTGCCCAGCCTTTAATGCAGCCTATTTCAACTGTTGCACAGTTAACACTAGCTTCTCTACACAAAATATAATATTTTCACATTTTTGAACAAATTGAAGCTTGGAGGTGATGCATAAAATATCCTGCTCAAAAGTGATGTTTACTTTCTTTCTTTCTTTCTTTCTTTCTTTCTTTCTTTCTTTCCACACCACATGTGTCATATTTCAAATAAGCTCTTCACTGCACTGTTGTCTTCTTGGTAAGCAAATACTCTAACTTTCCAAACATTTTTTAAGTTCATATTAAATATTTTCACTTCACAGCCCCTAGTCATTCTATGCTTCTGTTGTACTGTATGCAGCAGAGTAGTGTTAAAAGATTATGAATATATTATATAAAATATTATTATACTGTATTTGGAATTGTGCTAAACATTTGGGTGGACTTAACTCTTCAAAACGAACTTTAACTTGCAATGCCAGAAGTCTGATTAAAGAGATATCATAACCCCATTTTGTGTTCTTAGAAATGAAGTCTGAGGATTTATTTCATCACAGACATTCTGCAAACAGTCTGACTGTTATTTCCAAATATGAGTGATGTTGTACAGTCTGGTTGCATCTGTAAATGTGCAATCGCAGTTCAGAGCCAATCCAAACAGATCTGACCTTGAATGTTATTGCACTCTAATTAATTAGAAACATACTTTTAGATCATACTTATTTTTCCATTTATAGCTTTTCAGTACTGTAGAATCCTAAGCAAATAAAGCATGCACATTTAATGCAACATTGGTGCATATAACCTCTTTAGTTAGGCTATCAGATGATACGTTCTTCATGTATGATGCAGTTTTGTCACTTGAAGAGATCTTGTTTGATTTGAGAAATAAATCTCTTGTGGAAAACAAGTAGAATACACCTGCAACTGTTCCCTTAAAAGAGCTATATTCCTACCTTCATGTGGGTTTGGATTTTGTTTTTTGTTTTCCCTTCCTAAAAAAAACCCTTCATTTAAAAACTGCATGTTGTGTTTACTTGTGTTATATTTGATTAATTTTTAAATTTGTTTGATGATCTGAAACATTAAAGCATGACAAACATGCAAAAAAAAAAAAAAAAAAAAATCAGAAAGGGGGCAAACAATTTTTCATACCAATGTAATTGCATGCTATTTATAATTAAACTAAGATTAATTTATTAATTTTACTACTGTTATAAGCATACTCTTTAAGGCTTTTATTTCGTAATTTCGAGACTCACTTCCGGCTTCGCTACTATTCGGACGCTCTTGTTTACTGCTCTGCGCTTTGCTCCCTGTTTATGTACTTTTCTCAGATTTTTCTAAGACTTTAACTTCAGCAGATCAGCACAGTGCTCAAACAACACAGTTTTGGCACAAACACCAAACTAAAGACTTTTTGGGACTCTTTGCCTCCCACTGCCAGCAGCTTACATTCCAGAGACGGGAAAACACAGTTACCGACATTCTAACAGATGGGAAAAAAATGCCCCTTGTGGAATCTACTTGCTGCATGAACTGCCACAGACTTCTACAAAGGATTGTGGTTCTTGAAACAAAGTTACTTGCTGGACATCCAAAACAGGTGGAATACACAGCAGATCATCATCACAGACCCCCTCAGCATACAGCCGGTGAGTCCTGTGAATCTAGTGAATCTCAACAGTTTATACCAAGTCTAGAGGAACAACCCGAAACTGATCGACAGACAAATCAATGGCACAAACTGGGAGCGAGACCCAAAGGCACTCGAGACATCAGATTGTAACGAGTATCTCGTATTGCTGCCATAGCATCCTCTATCCCAGATGCGGCTATGACAAGGCTTGCAAAAACTGGTATTCTACCAGCCCCTATACATCTTGAGAACAGATTTGAAGCATTAATGAATGTGGGTGAGGAATCCCCAAATGTGATTGAACATAGATCATATCAGCCAGCAGCTAACATTGCTACTAACAAGCGCTCAAGTTCGAGCAGACAGCGGCACTCAGCGCAGAGTGCAGCTGAGCCCAGGACTCTGATAGTGGGTGACTCTATTATCAGAAACATCAGTAGCAGGTCTACAACTACATGCTGCTTTCCTCAAGCAGCCGTCTCTGATGTGAACAAGGAACTTCGGAACATTCTGATGAAGCACAAGACTGCAATTTGAATCCTCATCCATGTGGGGAAGAATGATATTCGGAAAGAGCAGTCAGAACTCCTTAAGTAGGATTTCAGTGAACTCTTTGAAACACTTCAAAGACTTGAAGTTCAGTCATTCATCAGTGGACCACTCCAAGCAAGGGGAACTAACATGTTTTCACGGCTGCTTGGGCTAAATACATGGCGACAAAGAACCTGCAGTATAAAAGGAGTCAACTTCATCGACAACTTCAATCTTTTCTGGGGCCATAGACTGTTTGAACTGGATGGCTTCCACCCAAACAAACTTGGTGCAAGAGTGCTAAAGGACAACATCTATTTCTACCTCTGTCATCCTTCAGTAGTGTATAACAATCCACTCAAATGTGAGTGATCACAGGACTTCATATCAGCTTCCGAGTCATCATGTGGTTGACACATCCTACCAGGACATTGATAACACCACGCAGTCACAACAAGCACTGCTCATGGAAACTATCCTGGCTGAGCCCTGTCAAGCTCATCACGGACAGACTGTGACGTACTACAACAGCTCCAAGACTCAGCACCCAAGGACGACTTTCTGGAAAAAAGCCAGGGAAGCCAGGACAACATATCACAGCCACCGGAAACACCACAGCCAGAGCCCATCTCAACAGACACATTATCCCTCTCTCCAGCATCTCTACTTCTAAGCTTCTCACAGAAAATGGAGGAACTGGTGTATGCTGGGACCAAACTCTCCCACTCTTTCGCTGCAAGCCCCCAGATATCAACTAAAAAACGGCAGGCCCCACAACCACCAAAGACTGCAGGCCCAGCTCTCCCTCCTCCTCCTGTGAGAGCTCTCCGGCCGCTGCCACAACGTCAGGGCCCAAACCCTCCTCCATCGGCTGTAGGTGAACCAAAAACAACTGATAACAGCTCTCAGTGATGTGTGTCGGGTCCACGTTATGTTAGCAGCAACTTACACAAATGTTTACAGAACAAGCGGGAACCCACTGTACCTGTAGCTTTCTCTATCTTTGTTTTATCACGTGATAGAAAGTCTAAGGTCTTCTCAAGCCATACGGCTGACCCATCTAATCTGAGGCCTGTAATGCATCAATCTTAGTTTGCTGTAGAGACAAAATGTAATTCCATCAAGTTAGCATTTTTAAACATTCGCTCACTAAAAAATAAATCATTTCTGATCAATGACTTAATAACCACAAACAAAGTTTGACAAAGTTTATCAATGCAAGCAAGTGTCATTTGGTCAGTATTTGTCTTTTGAATACCTAGGTATTGTGCTGAAAGGTGTTCCACGCATTCTGTTTATCATTATTTACAGGCCTCCAAAATACTCTCTAGCATTTGTTGAAGAATTCACAGAACTGTTATCAATGAATTCCTCAGAGTTTGACTGTTTTGCTATTGCAGAGGATTTTAATATTCACATTGATAATGCAGAAATCAAAACTACAAAAGAAATTTAAACACTTTTGACCTGATTCAGCATGTGCATGGACCCACACACAATCGTGGACACACTCTAGATTTACTCATCAGTGGAGGTCTAAACATTTCATCCATTGTTATTAAGGATGTAGCACTATCTGATCACTTCTGTATTTTCCTTGATATATTGATCTCTGTTACCACTGAATCTAGATCTGTCTCTGTCAGAAAGAGATGCATTAACGAGAACACTAGTGCGCTATTTACGAGGCTATATCCTTAACACCAAGCATTTCTGCTGACCCTGTTGATCTTCTCCTGGATTCATTTAACTCAAAAGTTAAGAATGTTATTGATGATATTGCTCCAGTAAAGGTCAGCAAAATGACTGGCAGACAAAAATCATCTTGGAGAAAATCAACAGCAGTTCAGAGTATGAAAAGACAATGCAGAAAAGCTGAGCGGATGTGGCGGAAGACGAAACTTGAAATTCACTATAGCATCTATAAAGACAGCCTTCATGCTTTCAATGTGGAACTAGCCACAGCTAGACAGACCTTCTTCTCAAACCTTATAAACAGTAACTTAAACAACACTTGCACTCTTTTTGCTACTGTTGAGAGACTGACAATCCCCCCAAGTCAGATTCCCAGTGAAATGCTCTCTGACAGCAAATGCAATGAGTTTGCTTCCTTCTTTTCTGAGAAGATCAATAATATCAGAAAGAAGATTGACACATCCTCAAGTTATGCAGAGGTCACACAGATTCGACCGCAATTTCAAAAAGAAGTGGCTATGTCTGTTTTTGAGGCAACCGATAGCAACATTTTGGAAGAAATAGTACAGCACCCTAAATCGTCAACCTGCTATCTTGACTCACTTTTCCCACATCTTTTTTCAAAAGTGTGCTTAAATGTTTAGAAGCAGATCTCTTAGAAGTGGTGAATGCCTCACTTGTTTCTGGGACTTTTCCAAACTCCCTGAAAACTGCAGTTGTTAAGCCCCTTCTGAAAAAGCGCAATCTTAATAACATGTTGAGCAACTATAGACCAATATCAAATCTTCCTTTATAGGTAAGATTATTGAAAAGGTAGTTTTAAATCAGCTGAACAACTACTTAAATTCAAATGGATACCTGGACAATTTTCAATCTGGTTTCCAAGCGCATCACAGCACAGAGAGAGCACTCATTAAGATAATAAATGATATTCGCCTTAATTCTGATTCTAGCAAAATATCAGTGCTGGTACTACTAGATCTTAGTACTGCGTTTGACACTGTCGATCATAACATACTTCTAGAGAGACTGAAAAACTGTTTCGGGCTTTCTGGGATGGTACTCAAATGGTTCAGGTCATACTTAGAAGGGAGAGGTTATTATGTGAGTATAGGAGAGCATAAGTCTAAGTGGACGTCCATGACATGCGGAGTCCCACAAGGCTCAATTCTTGCACCACTCTTGTTTAGCCTGTATATGCTCCCACTACGTCAAATAATGAGAAAGGCAATTTGGTTCTATCACAGCTATGCTAATGATACCCAGATTTACCTAGCCTTATCTCCAAATGACTATAGTCCCATTGACTCCCTCTGCCAATGCATTGATGAAATTAACAGTTGGATGTGCCAGAACTTTCTTCAGTTAAACAAGGAGAAAACTGAAGTCTTTGCATTTGGAAACAAAGATGAAGTTCTCAAGGTGAATGCATACCGTGACTCTAGGGGTCAAACAACTAAAAATCAAGTCAAAAATCTTTGGGTGATTCTGCATGGAGACAGACCTTAGTTTTGGTAGTCATGTCAAAGCAGTAATTAAAACAGCATACTATCATCTAAAAGATATTGCAAGAATTAGATGTTTTGTTTCCAGTCAAGACTTGGAGAAACTTGTTCATGCCTTTATCACAAGCAGGGTGGATTATGGTCTCCTCACTGGCCTTCCCAAGAAGACCATTAGACAGCTGCAGCTCATCCAGAACGCTGCTGCCAGGATTCTGACTAGAACCAGAAAATCTGAGCATATCACACCAGTCCTCAGGTCCTTACACTGGCTTCCAGTTACATTTAGGATTGATTTTAAAATACTTTTACTCATTTATAAATCACTCAATGGCCTAGGTCCTAAATAAATTGCAGATATGCTCACTGAGTATAAACCTAACAGACCACTCAGATCATTAGGATCGAGTCACTTAGAAATACCAAGGAATCACACAAAACAAGGGGAGTCCGCTTTTAGCTATTATGCCGCCCACAGTTGGAACCAGCTTCCAGAAGAGATCAGATGTGCTAAAACATTAGCCACATTTAAATCCAGACTCAAAACTCATCTGTTTAGCTGTGCATTTGTTGAATGAGCACTGTGCTACGTCCGAACTAATTGCACTGTATTTTATATATAGTCATTTTCTATTCTAAACTATTTTAAAATCATTTTAAATCAATTTTTATATCATTTCCTTGTTTTTATTTATTTATTTTTTTAATTTCTTGTTTTCAGCGGTTAAAGCAAAAAAAAAAAAAAAAAAAAATCTTTTGACTGAAAATTTTTCCTCGGCCAAACCCCATTCCACAGCCATACCTGTCACACACCCAGTTTAAGAGCCGTGTTTTTCTTCTTGTAATTAGGAGCGCTTTTCCTCCTAATTTAAAAAAATTTAGGAGCACCTTCTAATCAATAATAAAAAATTCTGATCAAAAATTAGCCTTCTTAATACGAAGTGACATTTGACTCAAAGTGATTTACAGGGGCTTTTTCTTTTTACCTTTGTAAATGCATTTTTCTAATTTTATTAAATGTATGCAGTGTTTCCTCTAGGATTTATTCCAGCTGTGGTGGCAGGACTATTTCCCATGGACCACGTCCCCACCCCACCTAAGAATCACCTGCACTCAGAATTGAATTTATTTTAACTAAAAAAGACAAGTGTGTCTTTGAACAATTTAGTAAATAATAAAATAAGAACAAATAAAATGATGACAATCAATAGCACAAACAAAAATAATAAGATACAAATTAAATTATCAGTACTTAATTTTTTTCAGTTAGGTCTAACTATAATCTATTCAACTGTAAAATAACACTGGATAGTCTGCACTGTATAATGAAAACAACAGATTTATTTAGGCTGCTGTCTCTTTAAGACCTCATGCATGGATCTAATGTGTTACACATGGCTCTATGCTTACTTTTCTTTTTAGGAGCTTTGTCCTCCTAATTTAATTAGAAGCACCTTCTGATCAATAATCAAAAATTCTAATCAAAAATTAGCCTTCCTAATACAAGGTGACATTTGACTCCTTAAAGTGACTTACAGGGGCATTTTCTTTTTTGCAATGGCATCATTTTCATCTATGTCAAATTCAAAAATTTATGTTTATAAGCTTTTTAAAATTTCTATTTAAAAAAAAATATATATAATAAAAAGTAGAATAAGACAAATAAGTTACCAATTATATGAATTTAGTATTAATAAAAAATTAATTTGTACTACAGAGGTGGCACAGAAGAACACAAAAGTGGCTTGTAGGTACATTTTCAGACGTTTAATGAGGCTCAGAGGTGGCATGAGTGCAATTCTATTAATAAATTCATGTGGAAATTAATGTTTTAAATATACAATTTTGAATACAGAACTATTAAATGATTTAAATAACTGAAATTATACAGTAGTCGGTGGCGGTAAATCACTGATTTTATCACTGAATCATTCATTCAATTGATTCGTTCAAACGGCTGATTCATTCAGGAATGAAGCAAGTGACTGTCTTTATGAATGGGGAATCATGAATCACTGACTCACTAGATTCGTTCAAAAACGCACTTTCATTCATGAATCTGATATGCTGCAGCTCAGCTGTTACTTTATTTGGAACTATTTTCGTTGATGATATAGAGTAAAATCATGCAGTACTTGTTTATTGATCTGTTGTATTAAATCAATATCACATTGGCAAACTCTCTTAATAAAAATTAAAAGCGGTCACTCTCTTATCGCGATCTGTGGGCACACAGAAAATGAGTGCGTGAGTGAGTCCTCAAGACTCAAAAGCAGGTGCAAATGTGATACATTCCGTCTGAACCTGCGGGAATGAGTAGAATTATTATTAACAGCCGCAATCCCGCACCGAAATTCAAGTAAAACTCCGTATTTTAGCATCTTATTATAGTTTTTAGCTTTTATTTAATAATTTTATTTAACTTTTTTGTGATTCTGTCATTTACATTAGTTTTTTATAATTACTAATTTTTCATTCAGTTTTAGGTTTATATTATCTGCAAGTAGTTTTTTTAAAAACATACTCTTTAGACGTGAAGTACACTAAGAGTGCACATTTAATACAGTTAAGCACTTCTTTTTTTTTTTTTCAAAAGGGATGGTCTGATGTAAATCACCATTCTGGGGTCAGTGTCCTTCAGTAAACTGCTCGGTCTCAGCTTGGCAGCCAGAATGTCACGCTGTGAAGTAATAAGGGGTGTTTTAGCTCAAGGGGGTGCTTTAACTGAACTCAACCACCAGCAGATCAGGCCACTGTGTTGCATAACTGTCCCACACAGCCCCTGTCAGATGCACTATAAAAAGAGCCTCTTTCTTCAGATTTTGCACTGCATCCAGGCCCCGGCTGCTACACCATCTAATCAAGAGACGCCCTCAGCCTGAAACCCACCTCGAGCAACCATGCAGTCTGCCGATGCCAAGCTCAGCCGAAGCTCCCTGCTGCTGGCCCTGAGGCGCTACAGCACAGCAGTGCACAATATGGAGCAGACCATCCTGCTTCCCAGCCTCCTCAGAGACGTGCCTTATGACAACGATCCGGACTGTGTGGCCACCGACCACAGCATGGACCTGTATGAGTACTACCTTCTGCTGAAAACCATCAAGAACACGGTGGAGAGCGGCCTCGTCCCACATGAAGACTCCAAGGCCAAGAGTCATGCCGCCCTGCACAAAGGCCTGGAGCCCCTGCTGGAGGCCGAGCCCGAGGCACTTTTCCATTTCCATCTGCGAGGCTTGTTCACAGTCATGGCAACGCTCGCGAAGAAGTCCCAGAACTTGACTGAGAAATATTTGGACATCATTGGCATCAGTCGTTAAGATTCAGCACATCTTATGGAAAAATCTGTGTTGGGGTGGTTGCAGTTACCTGGAAAGCTGCATGTTTACGTCCTTGTCACTATCTATGTGACATGCAATAAAAAAATATGAAAACTAATTTTGTTTTGGAATTGTATTTAAAAGAATTTCTTCTTTAATATTTAAATAATTTAATGTTTTCCATCTATTACATTTGGCTGCTTGTACTATTAGCTTGCATTCTGTGTAATGATTGAAAGTGAACAATTATAAATCTCTTTTTCTAAATTTCTACATTTTAAAATAGACAAACTGCTTCCCTCAAATATTAGGTGTTGCAGTATGTTATGTGATTTGTTTTTTAATGAACACAATTTTGTAAATAACATACACAAGATAATTGAAATGCTTAAGACTTTCACTTGATGCAATTGTACATAATTTGAATGTCATATACTGTAAAAGGAATTCACAAAATGTCAGTCAAAATGACCAGAACATGTGCTAGTGAAATCATTGAGATGTAACAAATTTAAGCCAATAATAAAAGGCAACTGTTGTAATATTGCCAAATTACTGTACATACACTAGTGCTATTTTGGTATTATTTATATCATATTTTATATATATACACACATCAAATTAAATTTATCTTTAGTTCTTTATCATTTATTTTATTTCAGCTTTATTTCAATTAACATTTATTTTTTATATATATTTTTTGTTAACGATAATAACCCTGACGTACACAGACAGACTATACATAAAGTCCTATAATAATATTACTTATATTGCTCCTTTCACTGGAATAATTCAGTTTTTAAATATGAATTTATGTCAAACGAGAAGTAGATGAAATCTTCCAAAGTAAACCAAGAGCAACTGAATCTGTTGCAAAACTACTGGGATTGCACATTATTGTATGAGACAGGCTATTGGTACAATATCCATGCCAAAGTCTAGCTGAAATCATTTGTGACATGAAAGCACAGACTCAAATGTCATGCTGTTCAGTGCTGTCACAATTATTTGTACGATCACTCCAGAGATTCTGATGACCTTGTTTATGCATGTCTTTGCAACATGCTTTCTGACAATATGCCAAACACAATTTAAAGGACATTAAAATGCATAATCAGTATCTGAAGACTGAACTTAAATTGCGAAAGGCGCAGTTCTCCAAAAAAAAAAGTACTGTCATTCTAAACCTTATTTATCTTCCATGGAATACAAATTAGACATTTTGAAGTGTTTCTTGCATCTTTTTGAGGGCGGGTAATATAAAATTAATATAATTATTATCAGCGATTCTTAATCCTGGTCCTCCCCTTGTTTTTCTTAATCATGTCTCTCTTGTTTAACACACCTGATTTAGATAACCAGATCGTTAGAAGAGAGCTCGATGAATGAACTGTGTTCTGATTGACATGTTCCATAGTGTTCACTGTTCTCTACTCCCTGCACACGGGAAATTTGCTAAAGTTTACTTCACTTAAAAACACAGATTTGCACAATTTAATACCCTTTGAATGGAACATATATGCTTCTTTCGAACTGGAATCATGGCAGAATATTCTGTGATGTCCACTTCGCAGTGTACTTATGGTCGAATGGAACAAAACCCTGAAGCGGTAAGAGAAACATACAAAATGTGCAGAACAGGGATCGCGGTGACCAGGATAATTAAGAACCGCTGATTATTATAACTAATTCATATAATTATAATAATCTGGTAACGTAAAAACTACTTGTGCATTGGGAAAAAAAATACAAAAATCAGATTTTTTTTTTTTTTTTTTTCAGACAGTTTAATGACATTGAGGACACAACTTAGTAAATCAATATAAGAGTATTTTTTAACAGTAAAGTCTGTTCAACCTGATTTGCAACAATAGTCTTCACATTCCTTGTGACAACTACATCCTTTCAACGAATTGGATGAAAAGGCTCCACGATTTCAGCAAATGTCTTCGGTGCTGGTTTGAGAAAATGAAATAAAATAGTTAAAAGATTGAAAGTATTGTGGCAACAACATACACAATCATTTTAATATAATGAAAAGCTGAAGACAGAAATGCAGCTGGATTTCCATGTGCTGTTACCTTTCTCTGGAAATTCCTCAGGATGCAGCCGGATGTACTCACTCATGTCCCTGTCCAATGTGGCATATTTATAATTCTCAAACTTTGTGAGATGATAGCCAATGAACCATCCAACAGTTATAAACAATGCTTGGCGGTGAACACCTGTTTGGAAAAATAAATAAATAAATAAATAAATAAATAAAATCAGAATTCAAATATATGTTTGCATAATCCAATTATGCTTGCTGTTTTTTTTTATTGGTGAGGGGCATTAAATTTCTTGATGTTTTCTGAAAACTGTACAGTTATGTATTACAACTGGTATGACTGCTGCATTAATTTTACATGACATTTTGACATGTCAGTTATATACATACTGTTAATATGCAAGTGATATGCAGTCACTAGCAGTATTATTGGCTTAAGTGATAAGGAGGAGTGCAATAGCAATTCCACTGCTCTCGATAATAACATGTAGTAACCATGTAAATATCAAGAATGTGGTATTCATTCAGAACCATATATATGTTGCAACAACAGTTGGTTTGTGTAAGGGTTGCAAGTAAACTCAACCAGCAACGCATTAATTCGTTATTATTTTGCAATTAAATAGCAATGTGTTGAGGTCTGAGATATAGTTTGTCATAAATGCATTGGTGTAGCTGTGTTCTCACCGGCTTTGAGCGCAGGCCTGCGGTTTAAACCGTTGTGCAGCATCGCGGTCGCCCAGCCGCACAGACCGAACCAGACTGAATTTCTGTTGACGATCCCCGGAGGAGGCAAAACTTTCGCCTCGTCAGGCAGAAGCCCCATTGTGACAAATAACAGGCTCTTCTAATGTCAGAACCCTTTTAACACTCAACTTTCCATTTCACCTCCTAGAGGAAACCAAGGGCAATGTTTAGGCGGAAATGAAAACCGGTCCGGTGAGAAACACATGGCGGATTTACAAGTGTTCCGGAGAGATCTTCTTCTTCATTGAGGTTTAACGGCGGCTTGCATTACATTATTGTTTTCCGCGATCATATTCTCTTCATCAAACCTGTTCTAATTAAAAAAAAAAAATGCAAATATTTTTTCCTGCCTTGTCTAATTACACCACTTTGCAGTATATCTTTTATACCTGCCCCTGCCAAACCATCTCTTAATTCTTCCATCATAATTCTCCTCTGTTCATCATACCTTCTGCAACTTAAAAGTACATGTTATATGGTTTCTAATGTCTGACAGTACTCACAAATACCAGTATGGTGCTTCCCTATAATGTGTAATGTATTATTTAAATTACGTGTCCTATTCTTAATCTTGTCATCAGTATTTCTTCTCTCCAATCCCTCCCCAGTTCCTCAATGTACCAACTTTATTTTGAATGGCACACAAATGTCTTCTTTTAGCTTCTCTGTCCCACTTTCGCTGCCATTCTCTAACTGCTTCTTTCCAAACAATACTCTTCCCTTCAGATTTTGACATTTTTATATTTACTTCAATACTCTCTTTTTTAATTGTTTGTTTAGCTAATTTATCCACTCTCTCATTGCCCAAAATGCATATATGAGCTGGGGTTCAAATCAGTTGAATCTCATTACATTTTTCCTTTACTCTTGCCAATATCTCATATAACAGATCCTGATGGCTATTGGACATACCTGTCCTGAGACTGTACAGTGCTGATAATGAATCACTTCCAATTAAAACTTTACTTATTTTGTCCTCCTTTCTAATCCATTCTAATGCCATCATGATAGCATATAACTCAACTGTATACACATTTAGATCATTTGTGGTTCTTTTGCTTTCCTCACCTCCTTGATTAACTATAAAAATTGCTGATCCAGTCCTTCCTGATTCAGGATCTTTTGACCCATCTGTATAAATGTGAATATAATCTCTGTATTTATCATCCACATATCTGTAGAAGTCAGCTACAAGGTCTACACTATTGTTTATTGTTTTAATTCGATGCAATTCAAAATCAACTTCCATGGTTTCAATCTTCCATATTGGAAAGTCGGGCAATACAACAGTTGGGCAGAACTCTTTTTCGGTCACCCCCAAATTTCTAGCTGCCTCATCTCCTATGCACCCAAAGCTAAACTTCTGCACCCTTTCCTTTTCCCAACTAGCCTGCAGCACTCTCTTTGTAGGATGACCATCTCTATGTCCCTTTAGATTAATCCAATAATTTACCAGCAATTGTTTGCGTTGAATATCCAGTGGCATTTCTCCCGCTTCTACTTGTAGTGCACATACTGGTGATGTTTTTACTGCTCCTAAGCATAGTCTCAATGCTTTAGCCTGTATTACATCAAGTCTTGTAAGTACAGATTTGGCTGCTGAACCATACACCACACTCCCATAATCTATCCTTGACCTTATTAAACTTATATATATATATCAGTGATTGATAGTCCGCTCCCCATTCTAACCCTAATAGGCATCTCATTGTATTTATTACTTTTTTACATGTATCCTCCACATTCCTTATATGTTCTACCCATGTCAACCTTGGATCAAAATGTACTCTTAGAAAGCAAAATTTATTAACTCTTTCCAAATAACTTCCATATAGTTTTAAATTAAAACCTTCATTGATTTTCCTCTTTGTAAAAAAACATTACTTTAGTTTTTTTCTACAGAAAATTTAAAACCCCATTTTATTCCCCACTTCTCAACCTGTTGTATACCATCTTGCACTTTCTTAGCTATATGTTCTACATTCCTTCCTCTTTTCGATATTGCTCCATCATCCGCAAACAGTGATCTTCCCATGCCCACTGATACATTTACATATATGTCATTTATCATTACTGAGAATAATGTGGGACGTATTATACTTCCATTCTCTGCTACATGCTTGCTTGACAAATCTGCTCCTATTTTAACCTGAAATTTTCTTCCTTTCAAGAAATCCTTAATCCAGTTAAAAATTCTTCCTCTAACTCCCATTCTATACAACTTAATCACCAACCCCTCTCTCCATAGCATGTCATATGCTTTTTCAACATCAAAAAAATACTGCTACTACAGTCTCTTTGTTTATTTGAGCTTTTCTTATTTCATCTTCCAAACATACCACTGCATACATAGTACCCCTTCCTCTCCTAAATCCACTTTGGCATTCTGTCACCATTCCTTGCTTTTCCATAATATACATTAATCTCTCATTTACCATTCTTTCCATTAACTTACAGATATGAGAAGTCAGGGCAATGGGTCTATAATTTTTGGCTTAGTAGAATCTTTCCCAGGTTTTCTTATTGGAACAATAACTGCTTCCTTCCAGCTGTTTGGCACTTTTCCTTCTTCCCACACTTTATTGTATAACATCAATAACTACTTCTTCCCCTCCTTACTTAACTGCTTCAACATGCTATAGCACACTTCATCTTTCCCTGGTGCAGTCTTCCCAGGTTTTTCCAATGCTCTACTTAATTCTCCCATACTAAATGGTATATTTTGTTCACCTTCATCATTTCCCATCACCCTCTATGCCTCTAGATTTTCAGATCTAGTTTCCTCTCTGCCTCTCTCCCCATCTTCAGATAAATTATTTGAACTATGTATCTTAACAAATGTATTTAGCAACATTTCAGCCTTTTCTTTATTTGTCACTGCGATCTCATTTCCATTACACAAAACCGGGTAACTCCAATCTCTCCTCTCCCCACCCATCTTTTTAATCATCGTCCACACTTCTCCTATCTGAGTTGTATTCCCAATTGAACTGCAGTAATTCCTCCAATACATTCTTTTTGCTTGTCTTACTGTCTTCCTTACTATTGCCTGTGCATACTTATACTGAATCATATGCATGAAATTATGCGTTCTTTTCATTACTTTAAATGCTTTATTTCGATTTCTGACTGCTTTTTTTTACATTCATCATCCCACCATGGCACTTCTTTTCTCTTTATTTTACCTTGACTTTTTGGAATAGATTCTAACGCTGCTGTCTTACTTTATTTTCCAGAATTTCTATATCACAATTATATTAAATCTGATTCAGATATTTGTCATTTTCCTTCTGGAATTTTTCCCAATCAGCCTTCTCAAATACCCATCTTCCCCCTCTTCCTTCAGTGATTTGAGAAACATTTATGTTGATTTTATACTGTGCTGGATAGTGGTCACGTCCTACTGTTCCTTCTTTATACACACTCCAATTACATATTGCTGCCATACTACTAGACACCAGTGTTAGATCAAGTGTAGACTCCCTTCCAGTATTCACCTCTATCCTTGTTTTAGTTCCATCATTTAGACATACTAAGTTTTTCCTCCTCTAATAGCTCTTCTATCACTTGCCCATTAATATCCACTTTTTCACTTCCCCACAATGTATTACACGCATTGAAGTCCCCACATCATACAATATTACTACTATCTTGTCCCTCTGTTTCCTCAAGCTGGTTTAACTGTAGCCTTTTACATGGATTATAATAATTTATGACTACAAATTTCTTCTCCACACCCCATACTTCCACTACTACATTCATGTTCCCTCCCTATGCCTAACTCCCTATGTGGAATCCCCTGTTTTACAAATGTAACACAACCCCCTCCACCACCATTTATCCTATCTTGTCTAATTGCTACATACCCATATATAATAAAATCCAGATTAGGCTTTAGCCAAGATTCTTGAACACATATTATGTCTGGTTTTTCTCTCCTACTCGCAATAAACTGTTTAAAATCTTGTCCATTTGCAATCAGGCTCCTTGCATTCCACTGAAGGAGTAACAATACTATAATTATTAACCCACACATGTTGTCTTTTAACTCGACTGTACACTTAATTCATCTCTCACCTCTTCACATTTCACTTTTACAATAATCTGAATTCTTTCCGTTTTAGATCTGATTTCAGCTGTAGCATTTATCACTCCCGCTATAAATGTCACCATTTTCTTCTTCTCCTCCCACTGTTCCTTCTGCTCTTGTTGGACTTCCCTTGTCCCCCTATTCATATATTCCCTCTTCTGACTCTCCTTTTCTCTTTCAGATCTTTTAACCGCCTCAGAATAAGAAATGTTTTCCTTATCTGTTGCACTTTCACTTCTTTTTTCATCACTTCACACCCCAAAAATGCGACAACTGCAACACTTTGGCCTCACTTCTTCCCCACACTTTCCATACTCATGATCCCCACTGCACCTGGCACAACTTCTTTTTCCTTTGCATACCTTAGCCACATGTCCAAATCCTTGACATTTACAGCATCTCATTGGCTTAGGAATGTATTCCCTTATACTATATCTCATGAATCCATAATATACCTCCTTTGGCACATCCTTTGATTCAAATTCAACCAAAACAGATTCTGTTTCTATTTTTTCAATTCCCCTTGTCATTCTTACAGCACTTTTAACTTAAGTGGATCCATTCTCTTAACTCCCCCCTCTCCTTCAAACTGTACCACTACATTAAACAGTCTTACTTTAAGACCCTCTCCTTCATCATCTCACCCTTCACTTTCCATTCCAGTTGAGCTAGCTCCATTTTTATTTCTCTTACGATTTGTCCCTTTCTTAACTCGATTCTCCCCCCTTACTACTTCCCAATCACTTTCTCTCCTCCCATCTTGCTCACTATATTCCATACCATCCACACTCCTCCCCGCCATGTTGTTAAAGTTGATATGATGTGGCCGACGAAGGATCTGTGGGGCAACACCGCTACCGGACCTATACAGGCCATCGGCCGATGCCCCCTACACCACTCCCCAATCGACTCAGCACCAACTCTCACTTCGTATTCCAGTCAGTCTTATGTCCACAGGTCTTTGGATTCAAATCACCAGCTCAAGATCTCCTACACAGTCTTCCGATGTCAACATCTCAAAAGCCCGCCGAAAAACCAGCCCCAGAATGTGCTCATCCTGAAACATCTACCAAACACTTCCATCTACTCGATCTGAATGTGAAAATCGCTTCTAAGAACCAATTCAAGCTTTTCTTATTTTCTGCAGGTCTTTTTTTTAGAACTGTGCTCCTCTGAATGTAATCAAACCATGCGGTAAAAATATATGTATATTTTCCAGCCAAATATGTATTTTAACTATATGCCAAAGCTCAGTGAAATATATTTTTTGAAATTGGAAATATATTTCACTTCAGCTTTCATTTAATTTCAAAAATGTATTTCAGAGGCAATAAAATACGTTCCCAATCTTATAGTAGCTACACTCAGGCTAAATACAAATGAGCAGACTAGAGATCAAAGCTAGATTTATATTGATGTAATTATTTTATATATTGTAATGTATTTTATGTATTTTATATTATGCATGTATTATGTAATATTTTGAAACTTTGTAAAGTATGTTCTTTGCTGATATTCAAATGTTATATTTTCACACGTTGACAACAAATAAAGTTCTTCTTACAATGAACAAAATATATATTGCTTGAAAATATTTATTTTATTTAACTGTATTTATTTATACCTATAAGCTACTAGCAAATAGCCTATTTTAGCAATTTTTTTTGGTCATTTGTGGCTACATTTTGAAATTAAGTGCAAAGAGGTTTAAATCAGATCTAACGTTGATATCTAAAAAAAACAACAACAAAACAAAACAAACAAAAAAACTTATTATGACTTATTTTAATATTTTTTCTTCTGCTTTTCTGTTTTGCCATTTCCACTGGTGAACGTTGAACTACAAATCCCAGAATGCATCTGCGATGTTTTCCGGACTCGGCTTCCACTGGGGAAGCAGCATGACGTCATTGTCAAAAAACCTCGGAAACTCTGCGATCATTGTGCAACACTGGAGCCGAAAATCTGCCGAGGTTGCTGTTGGCGCTGCACGACTGCTATTATCGTTTAGATTAAAAGCCTGAAGAAAAGACTGAATGCATTCGGAATAATAGAAGCAGTGGGGTGAATCCCCTGTGTTTGGTAAGTGTAAAAATGATTTAATGTGACCTTTAATGTGTTGAGCATCCTGCTAGCTAATGGAGAACATTGTGCTTGCTGGTTTTATTTCATCATAAAATAAAATGTGCAATTTTCACTATTTATAAAGGGTCTAAATATAAATGAAATATATTAGACCACATCTGTGTCTTTTGCTGTGCTCAGTGATATGGCATATCAGATTTCAGTTTTCTGCTTAGAGATACTGCATACCAGATTTTTTTTTCATCCATACCCAGTAGGAATCAAGAAAGTATATATTTTCTGTTCTGTTATTTAATATCCTTATTTTGTCATGTAATGCACAAATTACAGTCATAATGTATATAATTTAAGGAATAGTGAAGTTACATTTCATCCACTTTCAACGTTTTATTTTCAATGTTGATTTCTGGATGAAAATGAAATAGAGTTTAGAAGGTTGTTATTCATTCTGTGAGAGTAAAAGGTTGTGCTCATGCTGTTGCAATATGTGCAAATCTAAACATACCATAAATCGTGTGCTAAAAGATTAAATATAATTGTGACTCCGAGCACAAACTCATAATTTTGTAATAATTACAGAATTAATGTGAGATAAAGTAGTTTTGCAGTGGTGATGAAGTTAATTTATTTAATCAAAAATATATTTGTAAAGAGGGTCTGTTTATGCTCAACTTCATAATAATAATAATAAAATTAACAATCTATTATTATTTCATTTTTTAATTTTTATTTTAAAATATTAATTACATACAAAATGAATGTGAGATAATTTTTTGCAGTGGAGATGACATGATTGTGTAATGTTTGAATGTTTATTCATACAGCTAATTAAGTTAACTTTTTATTGAATCAAAAATGTATTTTTAAAGGGGGTCTGTTTATGCTCAACTTACAATATTCAGTTGTATTTATTTTAAATTTCATATGCATGCATCCACCACAATTCTTAATTAGCTGTTGAAAGTATGTTTGCGTATATGCATGTGTGTTGACAGGCCTCTGGGAGTTGTTCATTATTCCTTGTGTCTTTATTGCGGTCCTCTCAGCATCCTGCCATAGGCCTTGGCAACAGCAGCGTTTGAGCACATGCATAGCAGCTTCTCCTATAGCAACATTCCAGAAACAAACACTGCTGATGTGTGTAGTGAAATACAGAGGCACTGTTGATCTAATAAATTAAAGAATGGACAGCAAAAAAAGGGACCCTTGAGACATCAGGCGTAGTTTATTCCCTCGTTTGTTCTCAGTAATACATCACTGGTGTCATTGAAATGTTTGTTCTGTAAGGGCTGCTGCGGCTCTTTTACTTCAAACAGTGTTTTATCAGAGGGATGTTGCTCAGCCATGTGTAGTTTGCATTGCAGTTCTTAACACCCACATATTATCCGCCTGTCTTTCTGTCTGCCTGTCTCTCTCTCGCTCTCTCTCTTCATTCATGTTCCCTCAGCTGAGCATGAGCATGGAGGATTATGACTACTTATTCAAAATTGTGCTGATAGGAAATGCAGGAGTGGGAAAAACCTGCCTCGTCCGACGCTTCACTCAGGTGTGTGGAATAACTCATTGCATTACCTATAATGCAACAGCATGTGTCAGTGTTTCTATAGAATTTGCAGTCCCTGATAATTCTAATTTCGTAATAATCATTGCATTTAAACTACTTCATCTTGCATTTCTAGGGGCTCTTCCCTCCGGGACAAGGTGCCACCATTGGAGTTGATTTCATGATCAAAACTGTGGAAATAAAAGGAGTGAAGGTGAAGGTGGGTAATCCTCTTTAGTTTTTGTTTCATTTTGAGGTAACTGTGTGGAAATTTTATTGGAGTATAATGGTTATTGATAAATATAAGTAAGTAAGTAAATAAATAGTGACTTGAAGTACTTGAATTATTTTTTTTTAAGTTTTAATTTTATTTCATTTTAGTTTTCAGTCTGTAGTTTGTATTAAGTAATCAATTAAATAAAAAAGACTGTAGGAATTTGCTTTATAATATGCTATTATAATCACATTATAATATTACATTAAGAAATGATTTAAAATATTGGTAAATAAAACACAAGCATTATAAAATTTACAAGCATTATAAACACTTTAAAAAACGTGTTTTAGTTCTCCTCACTCCACAACAAATCCTTTCAATTTAACATTATTCAGAACAGAATAGGAATGAAACTAATTATGACATTGATTATAAACAACATTTGTTATAAGTGCCAAACCTAAAATAATTTATTTAAAGCGAAACTGAAACCTCCGGCACTACTTGTGTGGATAATGCACTGTACAAATAAACTTACATAACTTTTGGCACAAATTTAAATTTGTGCACTTTGCACATTTTGTGTGCTTGACGTCAGTTGCAGTATGTGTTATATATGTGACTAATCTTGGTCTTGAAATGTAGTAAGCTTCAGTTTAGGTCACTGAAACACTTACTGATTAAGCCCTTGTATTTGAGTCTGTGTACCTCTGGGCATTTTTCTGCATTTCAGTGCACTTCCTGCTAATGAAATAGACAGAAAGCTGTAGTTTGTGTTGGGTTCTGCTAGAAGAACTAAGTGACTTCACTGATGATTTGATCCGCTCATTCCCACAGCTCCAGATCTGGGACACGGCCGGGCAGGAGCGGTTCCGCTCAATTACCCAGAGTTACTACCGCAGTGCCAATGCTCTCATTCTCACCTACGACATCACCTGTGAAGATTCCTTCCGGTGCCTTCCTGAGTGGCTGAGGGAGATCGAGCAGTATGCCAACAACCAAGTAGTGACAATCTTAGTAGGTGAGTATTCAAGTTTTAATTGAGCCGTTTTAAAATTATAAATCAAATCATGTCTTTTAGCTGTTCTTTTTTTATTTTTATTTTTTTACTACAGTATGTAGAGTGATGATATAAATGTCAAAATCAATGACATATTGTCCTCTGTCGGTGAAGGTCATGTTTCCTTAAGATTGTCAGATTAACTGCACCACACAGACCACAGTAACAGTTGTTCAAAAGTTTACATACGCCTTGGAGAATCTGCAAAATGTTATTTTCCCAAAATAAGAGGGATCATTCCAAATGCATGTTATTGTTTATTTAGTACTGACCTGAATAAGATATTTCACATAAAAGATGTTTACATAAAGTCCACAAGAGAAAATAATAGTTAATTTTATAAAAATGACCCCGTTAAAAAGTTAACATACACTTGATTCTTAATACTGTGTTGTTACCTGAATGATCCACAGCTGTTTTTTTGTTTAGTGATAGTTGTTCACGAGTCCCTTGTTTGTCCTGAACAGTTAAACTTCCGGCTGTTCTTCAGAAAAATCCTTCAGGTCCCACAAATTCTTTGGTTTTCCAGCATTTTTGTGTATTTGAACCCTTTCCAACAATGACTGAATGATTTTGAGATCCATCTTTTCACACTGAGGACAACTGAGGGTCTCATATGCAACTATTACACAAGGTGCAAGGTTTGCTTTTCCTTCTGGAGCATCAGTTAGCATTTGAACTTCAAACGCTCACTGATGCTCCAGAAGGAAAAACAATGCATTAAGAGCCAGGGCCAAAAACTTTTTGAATTTGAAGATCAGGGTGAATTTAACTTATGGGGCAGTCATGGCCTAATGGATAGAGAGTCGGACTTGTAACCCAAAGGTCGAAGGTTCGAGTCTCAGGTCCGGCAGGAATTGTCAGTGGGGGGAGTGAATAACCAGCGCTCTCTCCACCTTCAATACCACGACTGAGGACCCTTGAGCAAGACACCGAATCCCCAACTGCTCCCCACGCGCTGCAGCATTGGCTGCCCACTGCTCCGGGTGTGTGTGTGTGCACTTGGATGGGTTAAGTGCAGAGCACAAATTCTGAGTTGGCCACACTTCACTTCACTTTCTGGGGCAGTCGTGGCCTAATGGATAGTGAGTCGGACTTGTAACTTGTAACCCAAAGGTTGCCGGTTCGCCCCCTGCTCCGGGTGTGTGTTCACGGTGTGTGTGTGTTCACTACTGTGTGTGTGCACTTGGATGGGTTGAATGCAGAGCACAAATTCCGAGTATGGGTCACCATACTTGGCCACACGTCACTTTCACTTCACTTTCACTTTTGTCTTCTGGGAAACATGTGAGTATCTTCTGTAACGTCAGAAGGGCAGTACTAAATGAAAACAAATATGATATTTAGGCAAAATAAGAATCATCTTCATTCTGTTCAAAAGTTTTCTCCCCCCAAAATATTAAATTATAAATAATAAATTATAAATTCAACTATTATTTTCTCTTGTGGACTATATGTAAACATCTTTTATGTGAAATTTCTTATTCAGGTCAGTATCTGTCCATCCATCCATCCATCCATTTGTTGGTCACAATGTGCTCTGTTAACCAATGCAGGAAATTGTCTATCAAGATTTGTTTAATATGTTTTTGGATCTATTTGTCATTGAACAAACTGAATGGCTTACGTTAGACTGTCTACCTGTCACCAGATACTTAGTGTTCTTGTAACCAGAGCATTTGAGCCCTGTTCACTGCTATTATTGTTTGCAGGGAATAAGATAGACCTGGCCGATAAGCGAGAAGTCCATCGGCAGCGAGCAGAGGAGTTTGCGGAGGCGCAGAGCATGCTTTATCTGGAGACCTCTGCCAAAGAATCGGACAACGTGGAGAAGCTCTTTCTGGATCTGGCCTGCGAACTGATCCGCGAGGCCAAGCAAAACACGTTGGACAACAACGACTCCACTCCCATGCCTGGAGAAGGGAAAAACATCAATTACTTGAGTTGCTGCAGCATGAACTAGTAGACTTGGCCACTCTGTCTGGCTGAGGGGGGCAACATGGATTGCATACAAAGTGGTTGTATTGTTGGTAACCACTACTTAGTTGCAGTGGTTACTGTTTTCCACTGTTGTTGAAGCCTAGTTCTTTTACCCTTCTTAAATCCCTGGGTATTTTAAAACATTTGGGAAAAACACGATATCAAGATGATGCTGCTTTTAAAGGTGGGTCCGAAGTTCCTAGATGCTTTTGGCCAGAAAAAGGGCCTTGTTATATAAAAATGCTTACTGATAGGTCAGACAATGAGATTTTCTACACTTCTGTACAATGAAACAGATGGGATTTCCCTGCTGACTTGAGAGCCAATGTATTTGTCATATTAGAGATTAAAAAAAAAAAAAAAAGAGAATGCAGGTCTTCATCAGCAATCTCATTCACTTGAAGGACTAGTTCATCCAAAAATAAGCATTCTGTCATCATTTATTACCCTCAAGTTGTTCCAAACCCATATGACTGACTTTTTCTGTGGAACACAAAATAAGATGTTTTGAAGAATGTTCATGAAGCTCTTTTCCAACCGAAAGTATACAGCGACCAAAGCAGTCCATATGACTGTGCGTTATATTCCAAGTCTTCTGAAGCCATATGATGCTTACGGGTTTGGAATGACATGAGGGTGAGTAAATAATGACAGAATTTTTATTTCAGGATGAACTGCTCCTTTAAGACTCATTGCCACAAAATTGGTGTGTTGGTGTGCACATTTATTATTCGCACAAAATGCACTTCATGACGATTGCTTGCGATATTGTTTGAGGTTGCTTATGCATGCGTTTTTTATTTTTTTTTAAACAAAGAAGTCAATAATGCAAACAGACAGCCAGCTCCCTTAAATAATCTGTGACAGGAAGATGTGAAGTAAAACCACCATTTTAAATCCTCATTTATCAGGTAGTCAGTTTATAAGAATATAAACTCCCCTTACTGCTTGCATGGAAATTTGGCTGTTAATACTCAATGAAGGCCATGTCATTTTGAGAAGTCATAGCAAAAATCCAATGTGCCTCTGCCATTTGCATCCTGTCGTCATACATTACATAGCACTGGGGAATCTCATTGAGCACATGTTTGGGTCATATTTAACCCAAAAATATCACTTCAACCGGGTCGATATATTAGTTTGGACGTTTTAATTTAGTTTATTTCAAGGATGATTCTCATTAGATTCTCAGTACTGTTAAATAGTAATGGGAATAATACTATCCAGACAAAGTTATATTTTTTATGATTTCTATTATTTTCACTGTACAACATATACTCCATTTTTTTTTTTTGCTTTACAGTAATAAGAACAGAAAGGGAAAATGTCCTTAATTAAGTAACTGCAAAAAATGTCATTGTTCATAAAATAAGCTACCATTCAAAAGTTTGGGGTCAGTATGATTTTCTTTAAAGAAATACTTTTATTCAGCAAGGATGCATTAAATTAATGACAAATTAATTAATGACAGACATTTATTATGTTATAAATTTAAATTTCAAATAAATGCTGTTATGAACTTTTTTTAAAATTTTTTTTATCAAAGAATCCAAACAAATTATCACACTTTCCACAAAAATATTAAGCAGCACAACTATTTTCATTAACAATAATTAGAAGTATTTCTTGAGCACCAAATCAGCAACTTAAAATTGTGTCTGAAGGATAATGTGACACTGAAGAATGGAGTAATGGTAGTAATAATATATATTGTAACAATATTTCACAATATCAATGTTTTTAGTGTAATTTGATCAAATACATTCAATTTAGGGAGAGATTTCTTTTAAAAACATTTTTAAAAAAATCTTACCGACCCCAAACTTTTGAATGGAAGTGTATGGCATGTTCTTAGCAGGTTTCATGAGATAATCCGGTCTAGATTTTTCAGATCACAAAAGTTTTTAGTGGCTAAACTGTAGATATTGTCCTTTAATGTCTTTGCACATTATATGTTAAAAAGTAAACATAATGGACTCAGTGTTTTAATGCACTGTCTAAAACGCTTACTTCATTCCATATTGGTAGTTTTTTTTTTCTTTTATCCCCAAGGATTACTCCGATACCCATTTGGAGATATTCTGTCCTTTTACACATTTTTACGCATTACCAGAACTGAAATATACCAGGATGCTTTGCTGTTAATTTAGTCCAGCTTTGATATTGTAATAACCGTAGCGATGTTTAAAGACAGTTGAGAGGCCGAGAGAACAGTGTGTGTGTGTGTGTGTAGTTTATGTGTGAATGAGATGTATTTCATAGATGTTTCAGTGAGTTCTTGCACAAATGGTCTTTGTGTTCCAATGCATCATATTGAGGAATAGATGATGGAGTTGTTTAACGGTGTGATACAGTGTGATTCTGGTTTCGGTTGGCCTTTGTCTGCTCTGGAACTGTGTTGTGTATTTTAATGACTTTTAAACAGTTGGAACTTGTACCTCCAACCTTGGCTGTGCTGTAAGGTTGTTTGCACCTGTGTCATTACAATGGAACTGTGAATCTCCTCTTTTATAGACTTTCAGTATTTTACTTGCTGCTACAGATCTTTTTTTTTTTTTTTTTTGTTAACAAAATTGATGGAATTACAACTGAGGTTTTAGATGCCGTGCTTGATTCAGTGATTTTTTTTTTTTTCAACAAAAGGTATTCACTAAAACACTAAACATTGCTTAACTTGAGGACCAATTGTTTCAGCTTTTTTGGTTGTCCATGCCAATTACTTTGCAGTATAATGCATTTTCCTCATATTTACACATAGCTGCTTATATGATATTAAGCTTTTCTATTAACATTTTAATTTAAAGTGATAACCTTTTCTAGTTTTGTATAAACTGTTTTCTTTCTATGTTACAGGGCGTGCACAGTATTTTCTCTGTCAGGTATTTTTGTCTAGCATTCTTTTACAGATATATGCCATATTGTAATGTGTTGCATTGTGTACCAATAAGACTCTAGAATTATTTCTTTTCTATGTTAAATGCCCTAATTTCCAGTATAGTATATGTATTACTAAGTGCTTAATTTTTCTGTATGGACAAAGTTATTATGACCATTTCATTATGTGAAGTACAATATTCATCAAGGAGTAACAGTCTTTTGTCTAGTGAAGATGAAATGCCATTATTTGAACCCACAAGATCTGTATCCAAAGTAGATAAGTCTACATTTATTGTTTTAGTGTGTGCTTTCAATATATAAGTTGTGATGCATTATGTGTAATACATTTATCATAAAGAGACAAACCCCATGACTGCAGCAATTCAAAGCCGTTTTCTTTGAGCAGTTATCTTGGTGAAACTTATGTTTTAATTCTCAGCTTATAGACTGCAAGTTAATACTTTTCTCCAAATAAACATGGTTATGACACAAACTATATTGCAGGAAATATAAATAAATTCTTTAATAAATTAAAGAAAGCTTCTTAAATAAATACAATGAAGGTAAATTAGAACAAAATAATACAAATAAAATTTTATTGCTCTAATAGACACTATCACAAATTCTCATACAAGTAAATAATTGTAGGTGTTGTTTTGAAATATTGATACATTGTGTAGTATGTATATTATATATATATTTACACACTAGACATAATGTATCAAAATCTTAAACATATATATATATATATATATATATATATATATATATATATATATATATATATATATATAGACAAATATGTTAAATAAATTATAGGATACCATATATATTTATTATGATTTTACTACAAATTAATGGGAAAAAGGAATAACAGGAAACTACAATACCCATGAGGCTTCGCGGTGATCACGTTTTTACAATACGGAAGCACGTTGTGTCGTTATATGAAGTTAACAAAACATTCTATTTATCGACAGAAAGGAGATATAATCCGTTTTGAGTGTGCACAGAGACAGATAGGCACTTTTAATAACTATTCGCACATGACGAACAGATTTATGATCATTTTCTGAAATTTAAGAAATAAAAACATAAAAGCTACGGTATTGTATATATTAGGGCGTTACATTGCATCTCTTTTGTTTTTAATGTAGCTGTAAAATTTTTGCGTCATGGAACAACTACGAGTCTTTTGACATCCTTCCTCGTTCCTCGTATGCAAATGATCCATAGCTTGATATTTTCACATGCACTGTGACGGGATTGACTCATTCAGCCATGAGACTGATCAACACTGCTCTGCTCTTCCTCCTCCTCATCCTCAGCTGTAATGCACTGGGGCTCAAACCACAGCTCTTAGGCAGACACACAGTCCAAACCAGCTCTCAGCACACATCTGTCTCATACAAAACTCTCTATTTTGATCAACAGGTAAGTGTCTTCATTGCTTCTCTTACCTGGCTGTTTGTTCTTGGCTATAAGAAATTCATGTCAAGATATCAGTTTGTTTACATTGTTTAGAGATCACTTGCTACTGTTTTTCAAAGAATATACTTATTATTATTATTATTATTATTTTTTAAATGTGATTTTCTGGTAGCCAATATGCATTTATCTCATTTCAGCTTTAACACAGTAAAAAAACTAATTAAAATATTAAAACAAACAGACTAAAATAATATAATTTAGACTGCAACGATAAAACATAATATGCCTTTTTGGAAGTTATTTTGCAAATGTAAATAAAATAAAAAGTAATGGTATAAACAACAAGAATAATAATAGCAGTAATTTGTTTTGTTCTTGTTATCATTGTCATTATTACTGTTTAAACCATTTTATTTATACAAAGTTGCTTGTGATCTAAATGGCTGCAAAATAATTTTCATCTGTTTTGTGGTGTGGCTTAAAACAGTAGCTCTTAAAAGCTACATGTCTCTCACCTGAAAATGAATGACTGTAAAATGTAAGTTTTCAGGTAATACTTAATAGTAAATACGACCCACCAAATAGTGCAATTTATCAGTGCATTCAGTAACCAATAATGTACAAAAGAGTAAATATCTGAAAAATAGTGGTTTGACCAATTACACCCTTCTCTGACCTTGATACTGTAATCAGAAACTTATGTGACAGCAACTTCTTTGTTGTTAACATGTCAGCTGTTGTGATAGATCAGTTACAAAGCATTGTCATTCCAATCAACTTGTGTCAATCAGAAAGTCTTGTGATAGATCACATTGCCAGGCCTTATTTTGCAACCCACAGCAGTTTTATCTGGTTGTGGCTGCTCATTAACTTACAACTGGGCTTCCGTTACGGATTTCCTTTGTTTAATGTGTCCATAATCTGTGCCGTTCTGCTCTGTATTGTGTCTGCAGGAAATTTCCTTTTCCTTGTGGCCCCCAAAGAATAATAGCAGATCCTTTCGCCCCTCTGGGCTTGGGCCCGTGTGCAGATGCATATCATTTGATGCTGGCAGTCTGCCCGTTTTTCACTTTGTTGAACTGAAAGTGAGATCTTGAAAGTCCCTTGATTTTGGTTTTTGTGTGTGCGTCAGGTTTAACATGCTTTGACTAATATGTGTCTAATTTCTTTTTTTAATATATCAATTATTTAAATCATGGTAAGATGCTGCGTTGCTGCCAGTTGTTTAATAATTTAAATCTCAGAAACATTTAATCTCATTCTTAGCCTCAAGAGTGGCTTAGAAATGAGTCTTCTGCTTGCTATCTGTGGGAAAAGCTGACACAGGAAAAGCCCCGCGTCTAGTTTTAGACAAAAACAATCCTGTTAGGCTGTACTCTGAGCCTAATTACGTCTTGACCTGAACACGCCAGAGTGAAGGCAATTGTTTCTCGGTGTCTGTTCAACTCATCCTCTGAGCCGTCAGGAAGATTAGGGCCGTTTCCTGGCTTTCTTGCTCCTCATTGTCTTGGTTTTGTCCTTGTCAGCACTTAGTACGCCTTAAACGGTAGCCTTCAGTCGTAGCAGCACAGACGAGGCTGTTAAAATGAGGATCTACAAAGTAGAAACTCTACAGGAAATGTAACTTGGGTCTAGGATTTTACATTCCCTCTGCGCTTCAATTCACATTCTCGCTCGAGCTGAGCTGTAATCTGTCGTTTTTTAATTCTCTTTGTTGAGCGGTTGAACAGTTGTCGAGGGGATATCCTTTCAGCATCTGTTGCTGGCTGTGGATGGAGAAATGGAGAGCGCTGTTTGACAAGCAACCAAGAGCAAAGCTGTTTTCAAATTCATTAGACAGAACAAAAAGCACTAATGTGTACAAAATAGGGTGTGATGTTGACAAAAACTGGATTTCTTCAGTACTGATACACTACCGGTCTAAAGTTTGCAGTAATTACATTTTAAAACAGTAATTAGATTTTGAAGATGTTTTTGAAAGAAGTCTCTTGTGCTCAGACAGACTGCATATATTTGATAAAAATACAGTAAAAACAGTAATATTATGAAATGTTATTACACTTTAAAATAACAGGTTTTTGATATTTTAAAATGTAACATATTCCTGTGATGGCAAAGCTGAATTTTGAGCAGCCATTACTTGCAGTCTTTTGCAGTCACTCGCATTTGGGAAAAACAGCACTGGTGTGTGATGTTGCAAAACTATGAGATATATGATATGAATAAAAGACAAAAACTCATACAGATGCATTGTTGACCTCATGTGACCCTGGATCACAAAACCAGTCATAAGTAGCACAGGTATATTTGTAGCAATAGCCAACAATACATTGTATCGATCATGTTCCACATTTCCTACCATAAAAATATCAACTTAATTTTTGATTAGTAATATGCATTGCTAAGAACTTCATTTGGACAACTTAAAAGGCAATTTTCTCAATATTTAGAATTTTTTTTTGCACCCTCAGATTTTCAAATAGTTGTATCTCAGCCAAACTGAGATACAACAGCCAGTCTTAAACCATACATCAATGGAAATCTTATTTATTCAACCAAATCTGGTTTTGGTTTTGTGGTCCATGGTCACATATATTGGATGGGGCTATTCAATATTAAGAATGCAGTCATATAGTTAGAACTGCATTCTAGGCTATATAACGCTGTGAAAACATGCAGAGTGTGTGTTTTTTAAAAATAAGTAACACGATACTCAATAATTTCAGCTTACACATTGATGAAACAAAAATTATGTAATGATCATAGACAATACATACCCTAAAATTAGATTTTTACTTTTATGATGAAAACATAGTAAGTGCTTCTTTCTTGTACAAAACTTGCTACCATGATGCTATATGTGATTGCTAAGGGCTTCTTTGTGCTTTTTAGGGTGTTGTTATGTGGCTTCTAGGGTACTCTAAATGGTTGCTAGGCAGTTTCTTACTTGGAGAGGTTTTGTACCCTATAGAACAAAGATATCTGGAGAAAAAGATACACTCTTAAAAATAAAGGTGCTTCAAAAGGTTCTTCAAGCGATGCCATAGAAGAACCATTTTTGGTTCCACAAAGAACCATTCAATCAAAGGTTCTTTAAAGAACCATCTCTTGCTTACCTTTTTATAATCTAAAGAATCTTATTCGTCACAAAGAACCTTTTGTGAAACAGAAAGGTTCTTCAGATGTTAAAGGTCCTTTATGTAACCATTTAGACAAAAAGGTTCTTCTATGGCATCATGAAACACCGTTATTTTTAAGAGTGTATGTTCAACCTTCAGAAAATGTTATTTATGTAGTACAACACTATATAAATGTATCGTGTAAAACATGTACTTTAAAAAAAAAAAATCGGAATGAGTTCACTGAAAAAATTAAAATTCTGTCGTAATTTATTCCCTATCATGTTTTTGTTTTGTTTTTTTTTAACCCATATAACTTACATTTTCTGTGGAACTCAAAAGATGATGTTAGGAAGAATGTCCATGCTGCTCTTTTCCATACGGTGAAAGTAAATGACATAAACTTGAAATAAAGTGCATGATTCATATAAACTACTTTTTTTGTTTAAGCCTGACAACCTCTGGTCACCATCTACATTTGTTGTAATGGTGGAATGGAACAGTGTGAAAGTTCTTTAAAACGTCACAGTTTGTGTTCCCCAGAGGAAAAGTCAAACATGAAAATTCATCCAAAGCTTTGTTGTTCCAACCCCGTGGATATTTTTGTGTTGAGGTTTTAAAAGTTGTTTTTACAGCAGGAAAATTTTCACAGCTTTCCTGTAGACCAGGTTCTTCTTAAAAGAGCTTATGAAAAATATTTTAGACATGATAAAGTAAGTTAAAAAAAAAAAAAAAAAAGAAAAAAAAAGAAGCTATGTGACACACTTCCACATTATCACATGGAAACAGGTAGTAGATTGATGTCTCTTGTTGTACATTTGCTTTGAAAGTATCCACCACGAGAGGGCGCTGCATTTCTGAACCAGTGTCCATAATGTGACTCATCTAACCTCTGCAGCCAAAATCAGATGTTTTGTTTTAAAGTTATAGGAGTACATTCAGTTCTCGAATCCGCCATAGTCCTTTTAAAGATTATTATATAGAAGATTTCATTTTATGTGTAATTCACAACAGAATAAGGATATTATATAATAAAGAAGTTATACTACCGTTCAAAAGTTCAGGGTCATTAAGATTTCTTTCTTTTTTTTTTTTTTTTAAAAAAAAAGAAAGAAAAAGGAATTAATACTTTTACTGAGCAAGGATGCATTAAATTAATCTAAAGTGAGTGACACAAAAGACATAATGTTTCTAAAGACTTCTAATTCAAATATGTGGTGTTCTTTTCTTTCTATTCATCAGAAAAACCTGAAAAATTACTAGAATAATGGCTGCTGAAAATTCAGTTTTGTAGCTTATTTTAAAATTAAATGTGAAATATGTGAAAATTCTGATATTTATCATCTTTTTACCCTAATATTCAAAAATAAAATACATGTACATTTATTGTAAACTATTTTTTAAAAAGTATGAATCATTTATGTATTATTATTATTATTATAATAGTATCTATTTTATCAAGAATATGCATGTACTTTTATGATTGAAATATTGTAAATATGTTTTTTTTTTAAGTGGAAATGAATAGGCTTATAAATTATGTAAAAAGGCCATTTTCTAGAGCTCGAGGCTTGAGATGTTACAGCTTACACAGAAAATAACTCACTAAAGCATGTGAATATAGCTGACACTCATTTGACCTGCAGCCAGGCTCTGACTGCTGTTGAATGAATGTAACTGTGAGCACTCTGAGTCATTTTGCTGTCACTGGCTCATAAAATTTCTGCCTCTTTTGTTGCCAACGGGAGGAGAAAGAGGGTATTTACAAAAAAACAAAACGCTAGAGAGAACATTCTTTATTAAGTGTTGGGTGGGATTCAGAGGAGTGAGAACTGTTAAGAACTGCAGCGTTGCAGCTCTGGGAACACATTTTAACATTCTTTTTACTTCTTCCCTCAAACTTGGAGAATTTATGGAAATGTAGAAGACAGTGAACGGCCTCTGGACCGGGTGAATGGATATTACAATTCTGCTCAAACCGGAACTAATGTGGCATCCCTGACGTTGGCACTAGATTTTAATACAAATTGAGGCTAATTATCCCTCCATCCTGCTCCGAGGTTTTACGCTCAACAATACGAGATGGCTGAAGGCCAGAAGATTGAGGAGAACACCCAGAAATAAAGACAGTCTAGTATCGTTACTGTACATTAAGTGTAGACCCCTGTTTACACAATGTAACAACATTGTAACTGTTTATGGTTAAAACAGTGGCAGAACAACATTAAGAAAGGAATAGTTCGCCCAAAAATTAAAATTTGCAGTAAATTTACTTACCTTCATGTATATGATATATGTATATGAGTTTGTTTCTTCATAGGAACAGATTAAGTCACTTGCACACCAATGGATCCAGCTGATAAAATCATCACAATAAAAGTAATCCACACAACTCCAGTCCATCAATTAATGTCTTGTGAAATGAAAATCTCTGTGTTTGTAATAAACAAATCCATCAAATTCAACTTCAAAATGTTGCTTCTGGCTAAAATATGAGTCCTCTATCCATATCTCCAGTGAAAGTAAGTTTGTCTGAATCAGGGGAGAAATATGCACAGATCAAGTTTACAGTTTTACAAGATAAAATAATCCAAATCAATTCTAAACAAATGTGTTTGTGGATTTTGATGTGAGAGAACAACAGGGGACTTTTTCACTGGAGGAAGGATTGTAATGGATTATGAACTCATATTTTGGCTAGGAGCAAAGGTTTAAAGTTAAAATGTTTTGATGGATTTGTTAATTACAAAGATGTAGCATTTCGCTTCACAAAATGTTTACTTGACTATAGATTACTTGTGGATTATTGTGATTTTTTTTTCAGCTGTTTGAACTCTCATTCTGACAACACCCATTAATTGCAGAGGATTTATTAGTGAGCAAGTGTACTGTACGTAATGCTAAAATTTCTTCAAATGACACTGTGCCATTAAATGAAATTCATTTTAATGAAAAAAATACCAATGACAGTTACTGAAATGTATGTGTGATTCGTATTTCATATATATTCTAATTTTCTTTTGTTTTCTTTCTTTCTTTCTTTCTTTCTTTATTATTACAGATTGACCATTTTGGCTTTTTGGAGAATGGCACATTCAAACAGAGGTATCTTCTTAATGACCAGCACTGGCACAAGGAAGGAGGCCCAATCCTGTTTTACACGGGCAATGAAGGAGACATCACATGGTTCTGTAACAACACTGTAAATATATATATATTTATATATCTTTGATTGGAAGAAATGGCAGAAAAAACTTCTGTAGAGGTATAGATATTTTGGAACCGACAAAACTAAAAGTTGGAGAGGTTCCATAAAAATCACATTACATTCCACAGGGTAATTTTTTATTTTTTTTTTATTTTTTTTTAATGATCTTTAAACTTTTAAATACAGACCTACTGTAAGTTTCAGAGTTGTTAATTGATATTATATATGCTTTTGTTAAAGCCATCAGCCCACATTTCAACTTATTTTTTAAATAATCACGTTCAACAGTGGATTTCCTTGCCAAAATGCAGGGAAAACTGGATGGGAATAATACTTCTGAAATCTAGGCAACTGAAAATGTGGACATGCGTTGTTGCACTCTATTCTGTTTGGTGCTGCAGAAATGATGAGCTTCACCTTTAACAGTTGAAGATAATAATAAACACAGTGTTTGTAGATAATCAGTATCAGCATTATTTACTTGATATTTATAGCACTATGAATATGAAAAATACTGATACAAAATTCAAATGTTGCCATCCAGAGGAAAAATATCCTGTAAAAGTATCAAATTTAGTTACTATGCTAACCCTTAGTCGAAATGGAAGCTCGATATCTCAACCTCTTCTTTTTCCCAAGGGTTTCATGTGGGATGTAGCAGAAGAGCTGGGAGCCTTGCTGGTTTTTGCTGAACATCGCTACTATGGAGAGTCCATGCCGTTCGGCGAAGAGTCTTACAGCGTGAGTCCATACTGCTGCTCATGTCGAGCAGTAAGGGTCATTTAGCTAACACTGTCCTTGACCTTCTGGGCCTGTCTTTCCTTTTCTCCAGAATGCAAAGTATCTGAATTACCTGACCTCAGAACAGGCTTTAGCTGACTTTGCAGTTCTCATCAAAGCTCTGAAAAAAACCCTGCCTGGAGCTCAGAAGAGTTCAGTCATCGCCATTGGGGGCTCCTACGGCGGGATGCTGGCGGCCTGGCTGAGGATGAAGTATCCCAGTGCAGTTGTAGGGTGAGTGTTTGTTCATGTTACCTATGTGTACCAGAATATTAACGGCAAATATGAAGAAAAAAAAAAAAAAAAAAAATATATATATATATATACTTTATGCTTAAAATGTATGCTTAAAATGATATTCACTACTGTTTTTACCAAAAAACATAATTTTATGAAATTATTACAAATTTAAATAACTGTTTTTATTTTAACATATTTTAAAATGCACTTTATTCCTGTTATGGCAGAGCTAAATTTTCAGCAGCCTTAACTCCAATCTACAGTGTCACATGATCCTTCAGAAATCATTCTAATATGCTTATTTGCTGCTAAACATTTCTTATCATTATCATTGTTGAAAACAGTTGTGCTGTTTTATTTATTTATTTTATTTTATTTTATTTTTTTTGTGGAAAATCTAATACTTTTTTCTTTTGAAGTTTTGAGTTCAAAAGAACAGCACTAATTTCAAATAGAAATAATTTGTATCATTTTGTAATTTGATCTTGTTCTTACTGACCCCAAAATTTTGAAACCCAGACATATGTATGTATACATACGTACATACATACATATATAAACATGTACATATATATGCACACACTGTATGGATAATATGGACAAACTGGGACACCTCCTAATTATTGAATTCAGGTGTTTCAATCAGACCTATTGCCACAGGTATATGAAATCAAGCACCTAGATACAGTCTGCATTTACAAACATTTGTGAAAAAAAGTTGTTCTTTGTTGCTCAGTGTATTCAAGCATGGTACTGTGATATAATGTGGCCACTTTTGCAGTAATTTGTGAAATTTTATCCCTGCTAGATATTCCGTGGTCAACAGTAAGTGGTATTATTGTAAAGTGAAAGCATTTAGAAACAGCAGCAACTTAGCCATGAAGCAGAAGACCATGCAAATTCCCAAAGCGAGGTCACCGAGTGCTGAGGTGCATGATGCATCTTTAAATTTTAAAGACGTGGCAGTTCTCGTCCCATGTGCAAACCTCTTTATACATTTTCTTTTTTAATGTTAGAGGCTTCTATTTGAGAGACAGAATCTCTAAATCATAATTTGCAAAACTGGCTAGTGAGTAGAAATGTTTTACCTGCCACGGTTGATTTTCACTCGCATTTGGCAGGTTGGCGTGTATTAGTCTCAAGATGATATTGCAAACATTTAATAAGTGCTTAAAGGTCACAGCTAGTGTAGTTTATATCTAAATGTGAAATATTAGTCTATTAAAAATGCATAAGTACAGCATACATATGCATACTTAATGGAGTATGATTCCTAGAAACTGAATAATATCTTATGTTTAGAGTGCCATGGGAAATGCATAACAGTAATGTGTAACCATGTGTTTAATTAAGGAAGGTGATGTAATGCAGCAGAGAAGTTCATGATTATGGTGTGATTTTTCTACTGTGAAATGGAATGATCAGTGAGTGTGACCTTCTGGTGTTTTCAGTGCTCTTGCCGCGTCCGCTCCCATCTGGCAGTTCATTGTGCCGTGTGGAGAGTTTTACAAAGTGGTCACCCATGACTTCACCATCAGTGGCACCAACTGTAGCAGCAACATCAGGAGGTCATGGGCGGCTATTGACAGGGTCTCAGCAACAGGTTGGTGAATGTGATTGCTACACTGCAAAAAATGCTTTTCTAACTGAGAATTTTTTGTCTTGTTTCCAGTCAAAATATCTAAAAATTCTTAAATCAAGAAGAATTTTCTAGGCAAGTAAAAATTATTGTCTTGTTTTCAGAAAAAAGTAAGTTTTTGCTTTAAACAAGCAAAATAATCTGCCAATGGGGTAAGCAAAATAATCTTGTTTTCTGTTTGAACTTGTCTAGAAAATCCTTCTTGATATAAGAATTTTTAGATATTTTGGCTGGAAACAAGACAAAAAAATCTAAGGAAGAAAAGCCTTTTTTTGCAGTGTATGCTGCTTTGCCCCTTGTTAAAAAATATTTTTTTGTGATCATGTCATGTGTAGATAATATTGTTGACAATGTTTGGAAGATGCGGTACTGATTACAAAAGGTACAATTAAAACGAGAATCAATAATATAATCTTTTATTTCATATTTAGGAAACTTAATATGATTACGTATTATCTAGTCTTTTTTTCTGAATGGAAAGAGAAAAAAGGGAAATATTTCTTAAACACCAAATAGGTAATCAGTCTGTAATTTAAAAAATAAATAAACAATAAAAAAATCTCTGTAATCTAATTATGTGTTTATAAATTCCAAGGAATTGATTTTTGTTTTGCTGATTTTGATCAGCTTATCATGTAGTCCAGATTATCTGTACTCCTTTACTAGCCAACACTGATTGTTGAAGGATTTTGTTCTAGTCATGTTCATTTGTGAGTCTCCATGGTTTTCTAGCAACTCTCTTTTTGAAGCTTATGGGTTTTCTTGTACTCATTTGATCAGCTTTTCTTTTATAGGTGAGGGTCTGCAGTGGCTGTCTCAGGAGTTTGGACTGTGTAATCCTTTAAAGACTCCAGACGATGTGTATGGCTTCAAGGCTTGGCTGCAGGAAACCTGGGTGAACTTGGCCATGGTGGATTATCCATATGAAGCTAACTTCCTCCAACCACTTCCAGCCTGGCCTGTTCAGGTGCGATAAGTTCATTCCAAGCTTTCCCTTACAGAACATACTGTGGCACACACCTTCTGATAAAGTTCATACCTTGAAAGCACTGATGGAAATGTCTGCCAGGTGCATAAATGTACAAATGTAATTTAAAATATATCATGTTGAAGAATTATTACCAAATTCATATACCATGGTAAAGTGTTTACATGATACTTGAATTATGTATTTATTTCAGAACACTAGAACTGACCTTTTCCTACCATTTTTACATAAATGGCATGAATTTTCTGTAAATTGTGACTATGAAGTGGTACAAATGAAGAAAAAAAATATTACGTGGTCTAGAATGAAGTATGACACACTTTACAAGAATAATGAATGAGTAAAACACAACAAAAGTCATTAAGAATAAAATTCTACTTTAGCAGTTGGATTTCACAGCTAGTCGGTATGAATCATTCTTGCTGAATGATTTCCTCATTAATGCTGACTCACCTCTGATAATAAGTCAGTTGTTGTACCCATTTACATAAGTATGCAAATAGCTTCATTCATATTCATAAAGCTTCTGTTTTCTTTCACCCTCAGAATTGAGCTTTTGTTCAGGTTTTTGTTCGGTTTTGGTTAGAGTGGCGTGGACAGAAAACATGTTTATTGTCAGGACTCCTGAGGCATCCGTATTTTCATTCATTGAATCTATCTGACAAAGCAAAGGAAAATAAATATGAAGAGCCCTAGTGTGCATAACAAGAAAGTAATATAAGCTCTGATCCTAAAGCTAGTGAGCTGCTGACCTAGAGAACATTTTAAAATTAATCTGTATTGCCATGTGCAACATATTTTACTTCCATATTTGACAAATTTCAGAGTGAAAGATGATAGTAAATGAGCAAAAAATAAATAAATAAAAATTGTTGAATCATGGAAGAGTCGGCATTACATACAAGATGAAGCCAGACTGAACACTAGTTTGCTAAAGCAATGCCTAAATATCTATTAGTCGATTGATTAACATTATCCAATTCAGTAGGTTTTGGAACAGAGATAGAGTTGGCAGTGTAAAATTTGAATCACAAAAGCTTTATTTTTGATAAAATGGTTTAATCATTTTGTTATTTTATTTAGAAGCTTTTAGGTACATTACCATCTTTGTTTTTTTTTGTTTTTTTGGTAACTATCTCATTTCTAGCACATATGAATATGGAGACTTTGCAGACTTTGCAAAAGCTCATATGGTTCACTCTTGAGTAGTTTTCTTTTCCCCCCTCAAATCTGATAATGTATGCATCCCCTATGGGTGGTTAAAGCAGTTTAGACAGCGGGTGCAAAGAGGAGGCTTTTTAATGACAAAGCTAATGTGATTATGTGAGTGACTGAGAGAAGGGGGTATTGAAGGCTTAGGAGTGGGAAATCTGTTGCTGGAGATGAATGTATAAGCCTAATCCCATCTGAAAAGTAGAGAGAAGGTGCTTTGGACAGCCTCTGCTGGTTTTGTCATAGTATAAATCTCTGCTCGGACATGCGTGTAGCTTATCTCACGCGCAGACCACCATCTCGGAAGAAAAGGTTAGCAACAACCCTCTCAAACCCACTCAAAGTCAGACATGACAGATATCATCCCTTTATGGGTGATGTGTGTTGCGATTTTAAAATAAATTCTACTATCCCAGTTTAATGTGTAGCGATAACTATGAGTAAAATTGTTCACTTTTACCGTTTCACAGCGAAATTTAGTTTGAAGTCATATCTGTAGGAATCAGCAGGAAACTTGTTACTTTGTGGACTGATTTCATATGCTCTAAAACATGTTTTGTTTTTCTATGCAAATTGTCTTTAAGGTCACTAAGCAACCATATTGTTGAAAATTTCACAAAGGATTCATGTTGTTCATGAGAATTTGTTGCATTTACCAATAAAAAGCTTATTATTGAGAATGGACTGCAGTGACTGTGAAATTTTGCAAAAACATGGCTAATACAGGTGCATCTCAATAAATTAGAATGTCGTGGAAAAGTAAATTTATTTCAGTAATTCAACTCAAATTGTGAAACTCGTGTATTAAATAAATTCAATGCACACAGACTGAAGTAGTTTAAGTCTTTGGTTCTTTTAATTGTGATGATTTTGGCTCACATTTAACAAAAACCCACCAATTCACTGTCTCAACATATTAGAATACTTCATAAGACCAATAAAAAAAACCAAAAAAAAACAAAACATTTTTAGTGAATTGTTGGCCTTTTGGAAAGTATGTTCATTTACTGTATATGTACTCAATACTTGGTAGGGGCTCCTTTTGCTTTAATTACTGCCTCAATTCGGCGTGGCATGTAGGTGATCGGTTTGTGGCACTGCTGAGGTGGTATGGAAGCCCAGCTTTCTTTGACAGTGGCCTTCAGCTCATCTGCATTTTTTTGGTCTCTTGTTTCTCATTTTCCTCTTGACAATACCCCATAGATTCTCTATGGGATTCAGGTCTGGTGAGTTTGCTGGCCAGTCAAGCACATCAACACCATGGTCATTTAACCAACTTTTGGTGCTTTTGGCAGTGTGGGCAGGTGCCAAATCCTGCTGGAAAATGAAATCAGCATCTTTAAAAAGCTGGTCAGCAGAAGGAAGCATGAAGTGCTCCAAAATTTCTTGGTAAACGGGTGCAGTGACTTTGGTTTTCAAAAAACACAATGGACCAACACCAGCAGATGACATTGCACCCCAAATCATCACAGACTGTGGAAACTTAACACTGGACTTCAAGCAACTTGGGCTATGAGCTTCTCCACCCTTCCTCCAGACTCTAGGACCTTGGTTTCCAAATGAAATACAAAACTTGCTCTCATCTGAAAAGAGGACTTTGGACCACTGGGCAACAGTCCAGTTCTTCTTCTCCTTAGCCCAGGTAAGACGCCTCTGACATTGTCTGACAGTGGCTTAACAAGAGGAATACGACAACTGTAGCCAAATTCCTTGACACGTCTGTGTGTGGTGGCTCTTGATGCCTTGACCCCAGCCTCAGTCCATTCCTTGTGAAGTTCACCCACATTTTTGAATCAATTTTGCTTGACAATCCTCATAAGGCTGCGGTTCTCTCGGTTGGTTGTGCATCTTTTTCTTCCACACTTTTTCCTTCCACTCAACTTTCTGTTAACATGCTTGGATACAGCACTCTGTGAACAGCCAGCTTCTTTGGCAATGAATGTTTGTGGCTTACCCTCCTTGTGAAGGGTGTCAATGATTGTCTTCTGGACAACTGTCAGATCAGCAGTCTTCCCCATGATTGTGTAGCCTAGTGAACCAAACTGAGAGACCATTTTGAAGGCTCAGGAAACCTTTGCAGGCGTTTTGAGTTGATTAGCTGATTGGCATGTCACCATATTCTAATTTGTTGAGATAATGAATTGGTGGGTTTTTGTTAAATGTGAGCCAAAATCATCACAATTAAAAGAACCAAAGACTTAAACTACTTCAGTCTGTGTGCATTGAATTTATTTAATACATGAGTTTCACAATTTGAGTTGAATGACTGAAATAAATGAACTTTTCCACGACATTCTAATTTATTGAGATGCACCTGTATGTTCACACCTCAAGTCATTCATTATCGCTATGGCACTTATTGTTAGTTTGAGTATTTTGACAAGCAAACATTGGCAGAACCAAAGATTCCATCTGCCATCAGTGGTTCAATCTGAATGTTATGAGAGAATACTTTTTGTACGCAAAGAAAATAAAAATAACGACTTTATTCAGTAATTCGTCTCCTCTGCGTCTCTCCTGTCACCGTAGCGCCATTTTGGAGAATATCCACAGGACGCAAACTACGTACGCTCTTCTGTCGGCCGCGATATGTTTTCTACACGTATTTACTCTTTGATTTGAACAAAAACAGTGTATCCTTGTGTTGCACTGACACAGAACAGCGTACATAGTGCGTTCAGTGGATATTCTCCAAAATGGCGCTACGGTGATTGCGGAGAGACAGAGAGGAGACAAATTATTGAATAAAGTCGTTATTTTTAATTTCTTTGCGTACAAAAAGTATTCTTGTCACTTCATAACATTCAGATTGAACCACTGATGGCAGATGGACTGTTTTGATGATGTTTTTCATACTTTTCTGGACCTTGACAGTGCAATTTACTTGGCAGTCAATGGGACAGTCACAAGCCTCCCGGTTTTCATCTAAAATGTCTTAAATTGTGTTTCAAAGACAAACAAAGCTTTTATGGGTTTGGAACGACATAGGGGTAAGTGATTAATGACAAAATTTTCTTTCTGGGGTGGAGTATCCCTTTAAAAAAACACTTTCACTTTTTTTTCTCCATGAGTTCGCCTACAATGGTATGAGAGGAGCACAGTTTTCACTCTCAACCAAACTAACATTACTAGCCAATCAGAATTTTTTGCTCTTATAAACCTGAGATGCGCATAATAGTATCCAATTGCAGAGTCTCAGAGCCCTGATGAATGGAGAAGCGCGACACGTTGAAAAAGCTGCGAGGTGCAATGGTCAAAGATGTCCATCTAGCGCATATTTAGATAGAATAACTAATTAAAAAGCAGCGGAGCTTTGTAAACAGCTCAGAGTAATCATGTCATCTCCATAAGGATGATATGATTGCCAGAACAAATTTACAGGGATTTTTGAAAAGGTCCTGTTCACACATGATCTCTTAATGGTAACTTACCGGTAATTTACCAGTAAAGACTGTAACTTATGTGTGAAAGGGGCTAAACTCTTCCTCTGCATATGCTGTGAATATGAATTGCTTAACGTTCATCTGGAAAGACAGTATTCATTATCTCACTAGATTTGTAATGTAAATCATTAAACCTTAAAGGAGAATACATCAACCTATGTCTAAATATGCCATGTATTGTACATCAAGATTTCAAAATAAAAGTTTCTAAGTTTGCATGTGGCCAAATATTAAAATTAAATTGATTTTAACATCGTTTAATCACGCTGTAAAGTGAAACGTCACCAGGCTGTTGGCGCCCTCTGCAGCTATTTGTTATAATACATTATGTACTTAAGTTGGTTATGTTAATATTATGTATAGGCATATTACATTATGTATTTTAACAGAGTTGTTCAATAAAACCATGTAATTACTTGGTTTTTATATTTTATTTGAGCCAATTATTATTGCCTCATCGTTAGTTTATATACAAATAGTCATACTAAAGCCTGGTTTTAACTTGGGTCTATTTGTGTTACTAAAAATTTAAGATTACTCAATTGTCAAAATAATTAGTAGATTACTTGATTACCAAAATAATCATTAGTTACAGCCCTAGATTAGTTAAAATATTTCAAAATACAACTGCATTGTTTTACATTTTATAATTAAAAGACAAATATTTTGTCATTGAAAATTTCTTAAAAATAGTATTAAAATATTGTCTTGTTCTGGTGAACCAAGTTCATCTCTTGAGCTAAGTGTATTGTCACACCCTAGTGTTGATAAGCGGTGATATAGCTCATAATTTTCCAGTTGTATGATACAGCGTTCATTCTTCAGGTCAACCATGTATTCATATTTGAATAAGGAAAGCAATAACTTTGCCATAGTATCCTTTCAAATGTTAAAGTTGCCACAGTCATTGCATGCTTTGCATGTGCTGCTCCCGCAAAAAAAGTTCAGGCTCAGGATTTTTTGTTCTTGCTTTAACCCCTGATTATAATAACAATAAATTATGCATAATTACATGCAAGTAACCCTAAGACATATCCCTAATCCTAACCCTAACCATATAGTAAGTACATTAATATTAAAATTAATATTACTCAGACACCTTAAAATAAAGTGTAACCCAATTTTCTTTTCATGTGTACATTAATTATTTTTATAGTGCCCCTTGTGGCGGTACTGACAATGCAACAAATATTTGCATTACTGCATGATGGCGGTCCAATCCTATTTATGTGGAGCCATTTTCCATAGATAACGGCATAGCTTGATATGTTTGTCAAGGTTTCTTTGTTTTTGAAACATTCTTACTTTGTTCCAGCTTGACTGTGATAAATTCCACTCCAGCAGAATTCCATTCCACTCAATTTCACATGCAAATCAGATGATTCTACAAAAAAAAAGCTGCATGGGGGGATTTTCACAGCAAGATTGTTTTGAAAGAACTGGAACATATGGAACCATCTTCATACAAAGCTTTTGCTTGTTTGCAGATCAAAATTGTAATTTGTGCCTTTGTTATACAATAAAGCAGAACCTTGTCATCTCTCTGAACATAAAGCCAGCTGTTTGCTCTGTGATTTACATGTGTTTTTCTGATTCTCAGGTGGTCTGCAAAAATCTTAATTTTAATACTGGCGTATCAGACAAACAGCTGTTGAATGGTATCTCTCAAGCCGCAAGGGTGTACTACAATTACACGGGAGATGCAGTCTGTCTCAACACCTCACAAACCGCTACTGGGAATCTGGGCTTCCTTGGTTGGTTCTACCAGGTAAAATATTAAAATGTTTGCTAGTTTGACTTGGTATGGCCACATTTATTAAGTCAAGTCAAGTCACCTTTATTTATATAGCGCTTTTAACAATACAGATTGTGTCAAAGCACTTAACAGTATCAAATTGGAGGATAGAATGTCAGTAATGTATAATAATAAGATTATTAACATAGGTCATTGCATTCTGTTTTATTTTGATTTACATGTTGTTGAAGAATTATGATGTTTTTTTCAATACATAGAAATTAATTATGGAAGGAAGCAGTGGAACTCCAAAAATGACAAAAAGCACTATGAAAAGGTTTTTGCGCTGTATTCCAAAATTTAAATGTCAAATTGGCCGAGTAGTGCACAACACAACGAAATCTCCACAACACAACCCATAGGACTAATTTCATTGTGTTGTGCTAATTTCGCTGTGTTGTGGCTTGTTTCCATTGTGTTGTGCTAATTTTGTTGTTTTGTGGCTTGTTTTCATTGTTGCGGCTTGCTTCTGTTGTGTTGTTCTAATTTAGTTGTGTTGTGGTTTGTTTCCGTTGTGTTGTGCTAATTTCATTGTGTTGCACCTTGTTTCTGTTGTGTTGTGGAGATTTTGTTGTGTTGTGCACTACTGGGCCACCGTAGCTATGACTTAAGAACAGACCAAAATTGAAATTGTTATTGACAGAAAATTGCTTGGAGGTCTTTGCTCTGTTAGGTCACACTTGGTCTGTTTTTCTCACAAAGCTATTGTAGGACAACTTTATGATACCTTTGTGGTGCCTTTGTCGTTTTCTGTGTATTATTATTTATGTTAGAAGGCTAAAAAACTACTTTGTGGGTATTACTATCATGTTGTTGAACACCCCATTATGTGCTGTAATATTTGCAGAGCTGTACAGAGATGGTAATGCCAATGTGCACAGACGGCGTCGCTGACATGTTTGAGCCACAGCCATGGAACTTCCAGGCCTTCTCCGATGAGTGCTACAACCAGTTTGGAGTGCGGCCACGGGAAGACTGGGCAGAAATTGTGTACGGTGGGAGAAACATAAGTGCTCACAGCAACATTATCTTCAGGTAGGACCTCTTGTTTTTGTATAAAACTTGTTTTTGTATCTTGCTGCAATGCACATTCTGGCATGGCCTTCTCATTAAAGCATAGCCTACATGAGATGCTGCCCAAAAAGTTGGGCATCAGAAGGTATTTTAGAGCTTTAAAGGCATTCTAAATTTTCAGCTGACTAGGTTTTAGAACAGAGCTAACAAAGATTTTTATACTATAATTGAAACATTTCAGTTATATGTTCTAGTTGTGGTATATATGCTATATTTGGTGATACTATGAGACCTAAAGATGTGTCTTCTTTTTCAGTAATGGAAATCTTGATCCATGGATGAGCGGTGGAGTGACCAGAAGTCTTTCAGAATCTCTGGTTGCCATTATGATCGATGGAGGTGCTCACCACCTCGATCTGCGCTACAACAGCGAGTTTGATCCAGAGTCAGTTATCGAAACACGGGCGCTAGAAGTACACTACTTCAAGCAGTGGATCAAACAGGCAGCAACTACCCAATGATATGGAATCAAGATCATTGAAATGAAACAAAGACAGTAAGAAACACAAAATGGAATATTTCTGTTTGCTATGTGCTAAAGTTAGTGGTTTATTCCTTGGTACTTAACTGAAAATGTTGTGTGGAACGTTAGAATGTTCAGTAGGTTTTTTGGAGAAAATTGAGGAACTGAAAGTGTCAGAAAACACCAAATGCAAAACCACTCAGGGGAAGTGTCCTTTGCCAAAGTCTCAATGTTTAATTGCAGCTATATAAATCATACGTTCACAGCTATGGTTTTTAACTAAAGTATGCTACATTTTAAAGGGATAGTTCACCAGAAATTAAAATTCTCTCATTTATTTACCCTCATTTCCTTTTAAACTCACTTATTTTTTTTCTTCCAAGAAAAAAAGGCCATATGACTCATGTACCATATTTGCTGTTCTGCATTTTTCTAACGTTATGTGTTGTGATTGGTTACTAGACATGCAAGAACCAAACTTAGCATTTGAAAACCACAGTAAAGCGGTAAAGTTTTCATTTTTTTTCCAAAGTAGATTTTTTTTTTTTTTTTTTTTTTTTTTTTTACTATTCCTTTTATTCAGTTGAAACACATTTTAGAAATAATTTCTACTATTTAGAACTCAACCAGTTTGAAATTGTCACTGAAATTAGCTGGATGTCTTCTGTTTTCTGAACAAACTGTGTACACTTCTGGTCGTACTATTTTTATTTTCTTAATTTTGCAGTATTTTTTTAATGGAAATGATGCATGAATAACAGAATAAATGCACATGAATGGAAGTTAACTGTACATGTCCCATTTCCTGTTACTCCTCCATTGCTGCTCCTGTGTGATTTAATGAAAACCTAAAGACAGACAACGAGCAATAAAGTTGCTAGCGGGAGGCACGATGTGTAAAACACAGAGATTGTGCTCCATGCGGGGACCTGCAGGACTCCACCAGACCTGCATTCACTTACTGGCAGCTCCTGCTTCTCTAAATTGTGGTACGTAGACATCATCTGCTCTGTGCTGAGCTGCCTCCTGCTAATATTATTATTAATATCACAGCCAGAGTGCAGAGCAGGTTGTTTTGTGGGGTTGGGGAAGGTCAGGAGGAGGAATGGATGAGTGTGAGGTAATGGATGATGATTTTCACTTATAAATGAGCATTTCAGTGTTTTGTGTTCATTTGCTGTTTTCTGGTTATTTTCAATGTAGCCTGAATGTATCTTTAAAGGTAAAGTGTGTTATTTCTGTGCCGCTATTGTTATTGAACAGAATTGGCAAAAAGAGTGATTGTTTTCTAACATATTTCTCAAAAACTCCTCTCATCTGCCATTGGTCAGATAAATAGATTGTCCTGCCCCAAACTTACCCCACTGGCTGAACCACTGTTGCTATGTCAGTCTAGTCAGGAGGCTTAAACAATGAAAAGTTTTAAGAGTGCTACAAAGCCAGTATTTACACTTTTGGGGGGATTCAACGGCTTACTTGCCGTATCGTTATATTATGCTGAGTTAGGAAAAATTATTTTAATCCTGAAGCTATTAAGGCCTTGATATACTAACAGCAATACTCACAAAGTTGTTATTAATTCTTCGTTTATGGACAAAAAGAAGTTAGCAGAGCTACAGTATACTGTTTTTGAAGATTACAACGATGCCCACCTCGTGTTTACATGGGTGTTTTAATATGTGATGTGACGATCTCAATAACAGGAATTCCAAGCCATTTCTTAACTTTTAAAGTTATTATTAACCAGATATTACAGCCAAATGTTTCTCTCTCTCTCTCTTTTTTTTTTTTTTTTGTTTTTGCTAGGAAGCTGCATAGAACCACCAAAACAAACTTCATAAAACATAGTTTTTCCAGGTTTTCTTTGAAATGATTTCACACCAGTTTTCAATTTCACTGGGTTTGATTTCATTGCAACCGGTCCTATAACTTCCTGTGTCAAGGGCCACACATAAGTACATGTTGCATTCTCTGTGTTGGGGGGGGCCTCCTTCTATGGTCAGTTTTCTCTTTTAGGTTAACTATGTGATACCAGAGAATAGAGAATTTAAAGAGAATCAAGTTACTTCAATTGAGCAAGTTAGTTCAATTGTGTTTATACGCTCTTAAAAATAAAGGTGCTTCACGATGCCATAGAAGAACTTTTTTGTCTAAATGGTTCCATAAAGAACTTTTAACATCTGAAGAACCTTTCTGTTTCACAAAAGGTTCTTTGTGGGTGAAAGAAGGTTCTTTAGATTATAAAAAGGTTCTTTAAAGAACCTTTGACTGAATGATTCTTTGTGGAACCAAAAATGGTCCTTCTATAGCATCGCTGTGAAGAACCTTTTAAGCACCTTTATTTTTTTAAGAGTGTAGCTAACTTGATTAAATATATTTATAGCTGCCTACCTGAATAATAACATATCCAGTTTAATGTGCACAAGGAAACTCTATCACCCCCTTGAGTTCTGATGTTTGTTATTGCCACAGTAACACAAAAATACAGTTTTCCTTGTGATTCATGAATAAGGTCCACAACACAAGGGTTTGGTTTGGACATCTGACATGTAAAGTATCCCAAGATGACTGGATTCTTTGTCAAAAGTGGGATATTTAAACTAAATTTTTCCACCTATGGATTTGTTTGGAAAGCAACAAGAGTATCTGTGCTTGCAATGCATTGGCCGAGTTGCATGTTTCTGGAATAATAGCCTCAGTCCCAGTAAATGCTTATATAGATTACAATTACAAGTTTTCTCAAAGTTGAAACAACCTCTTTAGTTTCCATTCTGAATAGCTTCTGATTAATTCCAAAATACAAATGCAGACAGACATCAAGGGTAATTGGTGGGGGGTTTCAACACTATTGGACATTTCTCAGGACAATGTTGTTGCCATTAATTTAACATCCTTTCTTCTCACCTGACTGTTTCATCAATCAAATATGTTAGTAGTATTTCGCTGACTGAGAGTCTTTAGTGCTGCATTTGTTGATGGTTACACTGGGACCACACACCAATGGGAAAAGATGTGTGTGTGTGTAACCCAGTACTATTCTGGAGAGCATGGAAAGGGTGTCTGGGGGGCAGGGACTCCAAGGAAAATGGGGTATAAAAAAGTGTGGGTGCTGAGTTTGTAAATTCCCTGGGAGGAGGGCAGGGTGCTCTGTGTGTAACGATAACCAAACAATACTCACTTTCAGTGGTCCGTTTGCTTAAGCAGCTTTCCATGGACGTGAATCGAAAGCGGAAAGATGAATGTTGTTCCCTCGGCCGTCTCATTTGTTCTTCCCCCTGCTGAGTTTGTTCAACTTAGTTTGACCTTGTGGATTGCTTTTTCTTCTTTATAATTTGTTTTCCCCAAGTGTTTTCTCCTGGAAATTAAAATTTCTACTCATGCAAGGACCAAATCATCTTATGCTGTAGGCAAATATGTATTTGGGGACAATGACAAATTAAAGTTGTCCAAGATGATAAAAAGAAAAGCTATTTTTTAAAATATCATTTAAGTTAGATATTGTTTAATGTAAAATTTTTCCTTGATTTTGGAAAAAAAAAACAAACAAAAAAAAAAAAAAAAACTTGTTGATACCTTTTCAGAAAAGACTTTCATTTCATAATGTTAAAAATGTCAGTTGGTGTAACGATCAAGAAAGCTGGATTATATTTTACTTATATCTTGGCTACATGTTCCTATCTTAATATTCTTAATTTACATAATCTTAACTAACAATATCTTAATTTATATGTACATATCTTGGATAGTTTGCCCAGAAATACATAATTCTGTCATTATTTCTCACCCTTGTCTCATTCAATAACACTGATCATGGGTTGTCAATCTCCAAAAAGGAGAAAAAAGCACAATAAAAATTCCAAAAATGTAGTCCACACAAATGGTATGTTTTTTGAAACCGTATGATAGCTTTCTGAACAAAGTAAACCAGTACTAGCACAAGTTATAAATAGTTAAAAAAAAAACAAACAAAACAAAACAAAACAAACAAACAAACAAACAAAAAACTTTACTACATATTCTGGATTCCACAGATACTGGCAATCTCCTTTTATAATTTCATGTGCAAAAATAGTGTTAAAAATATACTTTCAACCTCATGGGTTGGACTGACCAGTATAACTTGCACTTTTGCAAGTGTTTAGGTATCACCCAGTCTATTTTCTTTAATGTCACGCAATTCTTTTTTCTTTATTTGGTGTCAGTATTGTACTCCTCACCCTCTTTGATCCTCTCAGCCATTATGTGGCCATAGAAACTTGTTTCCGGAATTAGTGCGTCAAGCCCTTAAACGTGAATGACTAGCATGTACAAAAGCTCTGTGCGGGAAGAGAAGAAAATATCAGCCATTAGTCTGGTGATGTCACTGTGCCAAAATTAGACTCCAGAAGAAAGAGGGGAGGGGGTGCTTGTTGAAAAAGAAAATGAAAGGGCCGAGTATATACCCCAGGGACTTGATGCTGAATGTTATGATATTGCATTTTATATATATATAATTTTATATATATATAATTTTTTTTATTTATTTTTTTTTTTTTTTTACAAAGTACAGACTGACTTTGTATTAACTCACAAAAGTGGAAATTAATCCATTTATTACACAGTTCTCTGGAATACTTGATTCTAACAGTTCAAAGTGGCAGTCTGCTAGAAAAAAAAAAAAAAAAAAAAAAACCTATAATTTATCATCCCAGGTACCCGATTTCCTAGCTGGACTAGTTTTTAACTGAAGTTTTAAGCCTATAAAAATGTTAATAATAATTAAAATAATAATAATAATTAAAAGAATAATAATAAAATCTCATTATGAAATCATTATTTAATGTCAAGGAAATATATGATTTTTAAAAATGCAAATATTTTGCATTTTTCTAAATTTTATATTCATAAAAGTAACAGCTTTTATTTTTCATAACAAATTATGTTTTCAGCATAACAATGACAGCGGGTCATCAACATGTGGTCTCTGACTTTTTGTGCTAATGCTAATTATAATTAATAATATCATATTGGTCACTTTTATTCTGAGGGGAATGTACATCAGTGTGATTTAAAATAGCCTTAACTTTGGAAACATGGAGCCGAATCCTGTAAAAAAAAAAAAAAAAAAGCCTGTTTTTACACTGTTGCTATTTTTCTATTGTGGTACAACAGTTTATTGTGAGAGCATGGCAGCTTCTCTGGGACCCCCATTCAGGACCAGGGCTTGAGCCGGGCTACAGATAATTAGATCACTGCTATCAGTTTCACTGTCTCTTTTCTTCATCACAATTTACATGATAATAACACTCTCGATGGTCCCCCTCTCTCAAAAGCACTTAGACTTTCTCTTTTTTCCCCTTTCCAACATCCAAATGATTCACTGTCTCACCTTAAAATGCACTTATGGGGTGGGAATAAAAAAATCCCTGGGAAAACCTCTCAAAGTGAAAGAGGCTGTGGCAGAAACTGTCCATTGGCACGTGATTTCACAACATGCAAAGTGCAATGAATGTGATAAAAAAAGAAATGTTGTTAGGGCCACTATAAACATGTTTAATGTCTGGGAAAGTACAGTTTAGTGGACTGAATTGGAATCAGATCAGATTAAGGACATCTTAACTGACTTAACATTAGTCTGCTTAGTGAGCTCTCAAAAGAAAGATAAGGACAAAAAACTATACATGGGTTTTTGACGGAATAGTTTCATCCTTTTCTTAAATTTCAAAGCTTTGGGCCAAAAATATTCTTTATAAATGAACAAAAATCCTTGCTTCTGGGCTATTGTATTGATATAAACACAAAATCAAGCATTATCCTTGTTATACTGAATTGATTGGAAATCTCTCCATATTCAAACACTTCCTCCATCCTCAAGTGTTTTCTTTTAAGCCCACCATGCTCCAAACCAGAGCCATATCCTTTAAGTGCTTTCACTGAAATCAGTATCCGATCGGACCCCTACGAAAGTCCCAGTCTTGGATCCCTCCTCAGTATTCACTGCTGGCCAAGAAACTTCCTGCAAATGCTGAATTGTTTACAGCGGCTATTTCGCTCATACCCAGGATTTCTTAAGGTCAACATTTCTTCTGGCACACTGGGCTTGAACTGCACTTTATTCCCCTTTAATTTAACAGCTCCGGCAGCTTTTCTAGTTAAATCGACTGTTCATTATTGAGCCTCATTTTACGAAGGGGCTGTGAGGTGCAGTTTAATGAATCTCTGGCACAAAGATCCCTTTCACTGCCCAAGGAAGAATAGAAGCTATTTAGACCATGTAGGGCTGTATGTCAAAGGCAGCCTATAATAGTTGTCAGGCAGAGGCTAAAATTCCCACTGGTGCGGGAATGCACGAGAAATCAACTTCCACTGCGAACAGATTGGGATAGTTGTAGGAAGTTAGAAGAACATGTAGAAAAACCTGTCCCAAAGGATGTATCTCCAATTAAGCATTCACCTTAATTCAGGACCTAATGCATATGTTGTGAAGGTTTGGTCAAGTTTGTACAATATATGCATACAAATTCAAGAGGTGGATTTTGTGAGACGTGGACAAGTTTTTAAAATGTAGATCACACTGCATGAAACTTGAATTCTTCAGGGAAATAAAATAACACAATGCCTAATGTCCAGTATAATTCAGTCCAGCTTAAAACTAAATATTTTTTAAAATCTCCCATCAAGTTTTATGTCAGATAAATTTTCTTAACATTCATTTAAAGATCTCCACAGGTGGTTCTGAGTTACATAAAGTATTTGTAGATTACACTCTTTAGGCTAACCTTGAACAATGTATAAATTGCATTGTTGTGTCTGGAAACATTTGTTATTTCTTCATGTTTTAACATTTTGAGTCAAATATTTAAGTAAACAAATAACATAATAATGATATAAGTAAAACTTTATCTTTCATTTAACAAGCAATTCAGATTTCATAGCAAAACAAATGTGTATATACACATGTACAAGAAGACTTGACCAGGACAGATTAACCCAAAACTATTGTCTTTTTACTCTGTGGGATGCCTCAGACAAATCCCTCTTAGTTGCAGGTGGTCAGGCGTGAGCAAAGAGTTAAGTCCTCATGTCCCTCGGCCCCTCCCCTTTGATGTCCTGACATCATTGGCCCTGCCCCCTAAAATAATCCTCCCTTCCCCCAAATTCAAGCTTTCGGCAGAGTGCAGAGGAACTGTAAGGGTGTCCTGCACAGGACCTAGGGTTAGCAAACCACCCTGGAAATGCAGATAAGAAATATGCTTTAGGGTCTCTCGAAGACAATTGCATATATTCACCGCAAAGGTGTTGCGTTTGTGGCAGAGAGAGATGGCTGTTCAGGCTGCCATCATGAACTCGCAGTTCTTAAACTTCTGTTTTCCTGGCTCGGTCATGGATTATGAGGTGGAAAAAGGTCTGGAAGGGGGTCTCCTGGGTGAGGTGGACTGCGGGGGTGACTTCAAGGAGACCACTAAAGACCTGCTTAGCTTCATCGACTCGGCTTCCAGCAACATCAAACTTGCACTGGACAAACCTGTCAAGTCCAAGAGGAAAGTCAACCACCGAAAGTACCTGCAGAAGCAGATTAAGAGATGCACGGGAATCATCTCGCCAGGGACCACACCGGTTCAGGAGCCATGTAAGAGGCAAGGCTCGCCCCAAATCCCAACAAGCAACCTCTCCAGCAAAATGCCACCCAAGAAGGATGGGATGCAGGCCAGCCTGCAAAGCAAGAGTCTGGCTGCCCTCTTCAACTCGGCGAAGGATGTACGAGGAGAGAGGGCCAAGAAGCCCCCGCTGCGGCATCGAAACCTTCCTCCATCCTTCTTCACGGAGCCGGCCAACAGCTCCAGAGTTACATCTACTTCTGGCATGTCGCTCAAAGACCTGGAGCGAGGGACTCCAGAAGCAGCAGAGTTCTTGGAGCTTCTTGGACCCGACTACAGCAACATGGTCTCAGAGCAGGATCTATTCCACACCGCACCTATCAGGATTCAACAGGAGGTGACCGTGGGCCCCGAGCCATATGACTCCCACCATTTTGTAAGTGGTGGGTTCTTGTACACTGAACCTTGGGGCACTTGTGGCAGCACCTCCAAAAAGTCAGGAGACATGCGGACAGTACCAGTACAGCCAAATCTTTATACCCACACAGACCTTTCTGGCAGCGTGCCTGTGGAACAGAGCTCGCCATGTGCACTTACCTTTTCAAACTTCTTCACAGACTGCTCCGCACCTCCAGTCTCCTACGATCTGGTGAACGGATACAACAGAGGGAGCTTTTCTTCTCTTTAAGCCAGAGATTTTACCTTGGAACAAAAAGACTTTTCAGTATGGTATTGACAAAGGACGCTACCTACATGTAATTGCCCTTTTAGTCCTAAAATATTTGACTCAAAACCAGCTAAGGGTTTCTTGCTTGATGGGATAACATGTATGCAGTAGCAACCTGTAAGAGGTTTACAATCTTAAGATGGCCTTTACATCTAAGGATGAACTTTTCTCCAATTATTTAATGAAAACAAAATGCATTTTACACATTTCTAATCATAAATTAACAAAATTATGCTTCAGAAATTTATTTTATTGTTCCCTGTAAATAAAACAACAAAAACACGTTGGACCTCTTATCCTTTATCATGCATTGTTTGATTTATAATATTACGAATTTGAAGCAACAATTTGTTACAGAGCTGATCTCAGGGGGTTCTGCTTATTTGTTTAACTATATCACAGACTAAATTGTCAAAAATATACAGTGACCCCATTAAGTATTTGAACGCTTAAGCCACACTTAAGCTGTACGAGTTTATTTCCATGAGATAACAAAAATATCAAATCAAGTGGTGTCTGAAAAAAAAAAAAATACACCATTTTTTTTTTTTCCTCTCTCTCATAGCTAACTTCACTCTGGTCATTTTTGCAGTCAATTCTAATCACAGAGCTGTCCTAACAGAGTAACAGTTGTAGTTCATCTATAAACATGATCCACTATGATTTAACAACCATGTTTAAAGTCTTCACTTTAAACAGTATATTGGTCGTTTTATAATTTAAAACCAAACAACCTTTTTTTTTTTTGATCAAATGTATTGTGCGCACGCTATCTTCCTTAAAAAATAAAAGCCACTTGGACTGATATTTTATATTTAATACCATGACAAATATATTTTAAGTGTCTTTTAAGTGCAAAAAAAAAAAAATAAATAAATAAAAATAAAATAAATAAATAAATAAATAAATAAATACAAAATAAAATAAAATAAAATAAAAAAAAACCTACAAAAACATGTAACATTTTGTAATAGTGGCAATCAAGACAATCTGTCTACATTTAAATTTTTATCACTGTTAATCCATAGCTTATTGTTTGTTGACTGCTTAACATGTTTGCACATCTAAAACAATGACTTACAGTTCCCTGAAGGCAAATGTCTGAATTAATTCTTTAGATATACATAACAGAAAAAGTTCTAGGTCTGGATTTTGGAGTTTCTTGGTATACTGAAAGACATGGAAAACTGTGAGTGTGTAAAACAAGGGTGTACAGAGGAGAAGGATGAGGTTAAATTGTGTAAGCTATAATATGAATTGATAATGTGTTATATTTGCAATACACCAATAATCATGTTCATCAAAAAGGAGGCACAACATGAAAGCAGGAACTTTACAACATTGTTTTGTAACACTATTGGTTTGATTAGAATTCAATTAGGAATCAGACATTTCCAATTGCACTGGGAATCAACCTTTAAAAAAAGATGATTCTAATGAATTCTTTTTTATTTAGTTGTAGTTTTAAATTAATTTTTATGTGGGAAGCATCAGCCAAGAGTAAAAAATCATGTTTGTAATTTATTATGCTGAAACTAGTGCTTATACTCTTCACATTGTTTGCAGTACAGAATCAAAAACACTCACTTTGTCTGACATGTACATTTTCAAGAAATGTCTGTTGACTAGTAATGAGTTGCACACCTAAATCTATGAACTTACAGGGGCACTGATGAAAGTTTTCTTTGGTCATAAAGTAATAGGACAAAATAAAGCTGGTCTTTACGTCTATTAAAGAAACACTCTCTTTATTTATTATTATTATTTTTATCATAGCAAACATAAAGGTGTAGTGATTAAACTCGAAACAATAAAAAGACAGGTTTATCTTTATGTTCAGGTATGAACATTTCGTTCGAATTTGTAGGGTTTTTAAATGGCAAACAAAAGGATGTAACACTTCTCAAGTTATGGCACCCTCTGTTGGCCAAAAGAGGTCTTTATGCTCATTTGATGAGCTCAGAGTCATTGTGTTTCCTTGGAAATTAACTACAACTAGTTAAGTACATATTTGTATGTTGGAAGGGTATGGTAAACTTTTTTTTAATTCAAATTTAATTCTCATCACGATCAAACTCATTTAATGATCAAATGGTCAAAATCATTTAATCATGTATCATAATGTTTAGATCTGTTACAAAATGATGGTCAGAAAAGCACAATGTAGAATCTGTTCTTCTGGCAATGATAACTATTTGATACAATGTAATGCATTAATACTGAACAGAAAGATGGTTCCATATGTCAGTAAAATATTAATATTGCTTTGATTAATCAAAATAGAATGAGTAATAGTAATAATAAATAATAAATAATAATAGTAAATAATAATAATGTTCCATTATGAACCCCTGGTTGAGAAACTCTGCTCTACATCTTTCAGATTCAAAATTACAAAGGAATTGTGAGTTTTAACACTGTTTGCATGTGCACACACTCACACACACACACACACACACACACACACACTCACTCACTCACTCACTCACTCACTCTCACAGCTATAGTATATTTAAGAAATAAATATAACCAACTGCATTTTAAAATGTCAGGTTAAAACACTGGTGCTGCAGTTAAAAAATTAAATATAGACAAATTAGATTTTCTATAGGTGCATGCTTTATTTTTACTGTGCAACCTTATTTGCTAAAATCCTTAATGGATCCTGCAAAGCAATCTCAGCATATTCCAGTCCACGTGGTATTGTAAGAACTTCTTCAAATGCAATAGGCTATATATTCCACTCATTAGGTCCATTAAACAGTAATGTTTAATATGTGTAAAACAGCAATGTTTAATATGTCTCTCACCTCAGGTTTAAGATATTAGTATGCTTTAACAACCTGCATAACTTAAATCATGGTGTGAAATGCTTTACAACATCATACACACCTCACACATGCATCACATGACATGATTATGTTGCACAATTAGTCATTGTTTCTCTCATTTACACAAGATGGCAGTATTGGTGCTTTGAGCAAGTCCTTCTACAGCAGCAGGACGTACTATTGATATCTACAGTATATTTAAAATAAGATTTTTTTTTATTTTTTTTTTTGTAGTTTATTTCCTCTATCTGATGTTTCATATCTTTATTTCACATAAGAGAAAATGTATAAAGTGTAGGATATATGAAGGAACGATATACGAAGCATTTGACTAAATTCAAAGAACAGGTAATAGCCTACATTTTTTTCTTTATAATTCTGTTATGAGAACGGGCTGCTACTTACTGATTATCTTAAAGTTCTACAAATAACAAATGTGATTGTTTTATTGGTCATACATAATTGCAATTTAACAGCATCTGTTTCACTGGCCGAGGCCCACCTGTTGTGCCTTCTCATGTTTAATAAGATGCATCTTGAAGTTTTCTCACCAGATGCATTCAAGTATTTCATCATTGCTTCTTGGATAAAGAGTATTTGTCCTAAAGAATATAAAAGAAGGGAGATATTTTGCGTCTTTAGAAGAAAATGCCCATTTTACTCATGGTTGCTTCAGGCAATATTCTTGAGGTAGTGTTTTTTTTTTTTTTTTTTTTTTTTTTTCTGCCTGCAACATTAAAAACGCAGTGCGCATGCGCTATAATTTTCTTTAGAATAGCCTATTGTTTAGTTTAGAGTACTGCTGTCAAACGATTAATCGCAATTAATCGCATCCAAAATAAAAGTTTTTGTTTGCACAATATATGTGTGTGTACTGTGTATATTTATTATATAAATACAAAAACATGCATGCATATATTTAAGAAAAATATGTTATGTTTATATATTAAATATATCTATATATAATATAAAATATAATAATATAAATATATAAATGTATATACATGTAAATATTTTCAAAATATGTACTGTATGTGTGTGTATTTATATACATAACAAATAAACACAGTACACCTACATATATTATGTCAACAAAAACTGAATTAATAAAAAAAAGCCATCTACACATTTTCATTTCACACAAGTATTCATTTCACTCTTCCATCTGTGGAAATGTTTATCATATAAACATGACAGAAACTTGATGCTGCTCTTCAGATATTTCCCCTGAGAGAAAAGAAAATCACATAAACATCCACAGGTGAGCTGTTTAACACCACAATCTATTCTGATATCAATACTTTTCTACTGATAAGTGACAATTATAGTGACAATCTTCACACTTCACCTTCTCTTGACCCACGGTGTTTGTATTTTGTGGTTTTCTGAAACTGTAATGTGTCTTACAGCATGCAATTCATAGGTTTTTCACTTGTCAGTTCACATCTGATATTGCCTATGGTTCTCTATTCCGACAAACATTACATTCAACATATTGGAATCTGGAATTGGAATCTGGTTATTATATATATATATATATATATATTTTTTTTTAATTAATTAATTTATTTTTTTAAATATTTAACATGTTTTTATCAGTAGCCTATTATTTGGTAGTGATGTTAGGTTGATTTTTAGGCAGTTCTGAAAGTATGGAGCCTCTATGGGGACATGGTGGGAAAAAATATGAGATGAGAGGAAAAAATATATTTCAATGCTTTTGCGTTCTCTTGCAAACTTTTGCGTTTTTCCTGAGAAACCCCCCTCATGTCCCTTTAGGGGATCTGTACTGAAGTGTTGTAGGTAGTTGTTAAAAAATTGCTAAGTCATTTTGCTATGGATATTATGTTGTTTCTGGGTGATAGTGCGTTATTAGCGGGTTGTTAGGCCTTCTAGGTTGTTACTAAGGTTCTGTGTGATTGCTAGGCATTTGCTAAAGTATTAAAGATGGTCACTACTAAGTACTGCTAAGTGGTTGTTAGGCCGTTCATAGTGTTGTTGTTAGGATTTTCCAATTGGTTGCTGGGGCTTAGCTAACTTTCTTCGGATGCTCACTTCGATGTGTTTTTCAGTTGCTGCACTGATCTGGATCATACTTAAAGCATTGCTAAGATGTTCTTAGGAATTCTATGTTGTTGCTAGTACATTTTTCTAGATATATTTTGGGTTCTTCCTTCAATGCAAGTCAATAGGACCATTTTGCCCGTTTTACCATCTGCCAGGTGAAAAGTCTAATTGCTTAATAACAACTTTTCTCAACAAGTGTGACCAGGGCTTGACATTAACTTTTTTGATCACTGGCCACTGTGGCTAGTGGTTTTCCAAATTTACTAGCCATTCAGCATTTTGACTGGCCACAATTTTGTTGTTGGGAAATTACATTTTATATGACTTAATATTGCATACAAAAATGTATTTAAATTGATTTCCATTTTTGACCTATTTAAAGGGCATTTTTCCCTAATCGTATTAAATGCATGCATCATCTTTCATATCAAATTCTTACATTTTATTAATAATTTCACTTAATATAATAAGATAATATAGGGCTGTTACCAATCATATGAAATACAAAATCGATCTTTCCACCCCAGAAGAAACTGGAGAGGCATTCAGATGCATTTACACAGACAGATCAATGTAGCTGAAATATAGCACAAATGTATTTACACTGCATGCAAAATTATAACAGCATAAATAATGTTGTGAGCTCGGTGTTTTAAAATATACAGTACTGTGCAAAAGTCTTAGGCCGCTAGTATTTTCACCAATAGAAAAATGGCTTTAAGTCAGTTCTATCTTTTGCTGTAGTGTGTCCGTAGGAAATATCAGCTTACATTTCCAAACATTATTTTTGCCATAAATTGTAATAATACAGTGAGATTTTTGTCTGACAACAGCCAGTGCTCCACACAGAGATCTGATCTCATCATCATCCAGTCTGTCTGGAATGACATGAAGAAACAGAACAAACTGAGACAGACTAAATCCAGAAGAACTGTGGCAACGTCTCCAAGACGCTTGAAGAAAAAACCTTCCTGTAAAGCTACCTGAAAAATTATGTGTAAGTGTACCTCAGACAAAAGCTGTTTTAAACTCAAAGTGTGGTCACTTTTAATAGTACTGTAGCTTGTACTGACGTTGCCACAGTTCTTCTAGATTTAGTCTGTCTCAGTTTGTTCTGTTTCTTCATGTCATTCCAGACAGACTGGATGATGATGAGATCAGATCTCTGTGTGGAGCACTGGCTGTTGTCAGACTCCTTGTGCAAACAAAAATCTCACTGTATTATTACAATTAATGGCAAAAATAATGTTTGGAAATGTAAACTGATATTTCCACCTGACATGCTACAGCAAAAGATAGAGATAACTGACTTAAAACCATTTTTTTTGTTGGTGAAAATACTAGTGGCCTAAGACTTTTGCACAGTACTATATATATATATATATTTTTTTTAATATACAAATATGAAATGTTGGAAAAAATGCAAAGATAGGCTACTATGAAAGTAAACCGCCAGTAGGTGGCAGCAAGTGAGTCATTGAAGAATGCCTTCAAACGATTCATTCAAGAATGAATAAAGTGCATGAGCAAGTGCCTGTCCGTATGAATGGACCACTGAATCATTGACTCAAATGATTCAAAATTCAAAAACGCGAAACATTAAAACTGTGTGCTGTATGCTGCTCAGACATGCGTGACTGTTTTGCTGTGATCTTTGTTTGGAACTAGTTTCATTAACCAAATGGAGCAAAACAGTCAACATTGACAATATATCCTTTCAATAAATTCAAATTCAAATTCAAATATTGAACTAAAATGTATATTAATTATTCGTCGTGGTTTTCAGGGAACTCCCCTCTCTTGGTCGTGCCATGTTGCTTAACTAGGCTGTATGTTATAAATATAAAAACTAAGTTACATTTTTATGTTTCTTCTGTGTGCAGTTGCGTTCATTTGTTTTGATTTCTCCATGAGATTCTCTCACATAGACAGGCCACGTGAGCCTCAACTGGTACGACCTTGTTGTTACTGATTATCCATTATCAATATCACCGTTTACACCGAATGTAATAAAAACAGAACCATTCTCGCCGAAATTTCGGTGCAATGAGATGTTTTAATCAGATTAGTTGTCCAGTCGTGCAAGTAAAATTCTCTTCTTTTACTTGCCCCTTCAAAAAATCTACTTGTCCCAGACAAGCATTAATGTCGAGCTCTGTTACTGTATATAAAATACAACCCGCCAGAGTGGCTAGTGGGAGTGACTGTGTTACCCGCCACAGCTGAAATCCACCCGCATTTGGCGGGTTGGCGGGTGTTAATGTTAAGCCTTGAGTGTGACTTGTGATATTGTTTTTGTCCAAACAAATTGCATAGTACACACCAAAGTGTAATGCTAATACTTTCTAATAAATCCTTAAGTATGAGCAACAGTCTAGCATCACTAGCAAGTTAGCAACCACCACTAATAAGGCTTTGATTGCATGTTTAAACGGTGTAGGACTGCATTTTTACATGTTGTGACAATTTTGTCTCAATCAAAGTAAAATGTTGCTAAACAGCAGGAATTGCAAATCCCCTTTAAACTGACTGGCACAAACCTTCAGGCTAAATCACACTAATAAATCTTTCTCTAAATACTTCTTCCTGTCTAGCTGCCAGATTTCTTTTCTTACCCTAAAGCATAAAGAAATAAGAGAAGATAGATAGAGGAAACTCTGTTTCATTCTTACCCATGCGTAACGCTGCTCTGTGAGAGATTTGGTCTTATAGCAGTGAAATAGTTTTTTGCATTCACACCATTTGGAGCCCTCTCATTCATCATTGGACCGCTAAAATTTCACAAAAATATGTTCCTACGTGGTTGGATCAGATTTTTAAGACAGTAGAAAACCCATGCATTGTCTCCCAATTCTATTTCGAGTTCTCTGCATTGTTATAAACAATCTACTGCATATGTCTTTCTGTCTAATTTGCAGAGGAGTGAAAGTAATTGTAACAAGCTGCCTGTTTGCTGTTAACGACTGGCAGTGGATTCAGATGACACCTTTAATGAACGCCGAATTTCTGCCCAGATGCTGGAAGGTCACGGTGTAAGCTAAATGTCAAGGATATCATTATGTGAGAGCAGCAGAAATGAGAAATGTATTTCTCCAGTGTGTATAAATGAGAGTTTGTGCTTCAAATCATCATTTACTACCTGTATCACTGTACCATATAACCACTGTAGAGTAGGAAAATGATAGGAATTACGTTCTCTGACAATTTTAGGAAATAAATCTGATGGATTATTTACACTGAAATGAGAGAACATTGATTGCATGTGCATCTTGAAAGTTCACAGTTGAAGTTCAACATGAAATCCAAATTTATTTCTTAATGCATATTCCTGGTCTAATTGTGAACAATTCGGTGCACATCATTCCAAGTAATCCAATCACCCAATTTTGCAAAATATCTTTGTAATCTTTAATCCAAACGTAATAACTTGCTCTTCCTCTGAAATTACTTTCTGTCTTTTAAAGGAGTATTCTGGTTTCAATACAAGCACAAGTAAAAGAGATTTATAGCATAATGTTGATTACCATAAAATTTTGACTTATGTTGAGGCATTAATAAGCAAAGGGGCAATTTTTGGAATATTTAAAAGCAGAATTGTGAAACTTATTTTATAAAGGCCCTTGCATAAATTCTTCTATTAAAATTTGTTAGTTGAGCTGTAAAGTTGTTCTTGTAGTTTCATCTGTTGTGTTGTAATGGCAACAAAGTTGCAAAATAGGATATAACTTTGGAAAGTAAAGCTTAGTAAACCATTTTAATACATATACCTGGTATAATTTTAAGTAATTCTGTGCATGTTCATTCCAAATAATCCATATTTCCTAATATTCCAAATTATTTCGTAATATTTTTTATTATCGAAATGTAATAACTTGCTCTTCCTCTGAAAGAACTTTCTGTTGAGATCACTTAAAGGGATATTCCAGGTTGACTGCAAGTTTGATAGATTTGAACATTTACTGTATTGCATAACAGTGATTACTACAAAAAACTAAAACAAAAACAAAAACATAAAATCAAGGTTACAGTGAGGCATTTACAATGGAAGTGACGAGGCAAATATGTGAAGCTAATACTTTTCTAAAAGCACTTGCATTAATTCTTCTATATAGGTAGAATTTGTGTATATTAGTTGAGCTGTACTGTTGTTCTTGTCAGTTTTGCAACCATTTTGGGGTTTTAGCTGTTGTGTTGTAATGTCGATAAAGCTGTAAAATTTGATTTAACTACCAGAAAATTATTAATGTATAATTTTAACACATATGTTGTTTATGTCTTGTGGTTATATTATTTATACTATGAGTTTTTAATGTTTGTGGAATGTCTCAGTTCTATTCTCACTTCTATTGTGTCTGACTTTATTTCAGATTCTTGCTTTTTTTGGCTTTTTCATTTATTTTTGTGGTAATCAATATTATGTCATAATATATGGTTTTAACAAAAGATGCATTCGTGTCTCGATTTTGTTGATGAATCCACTTTTACCACCCAGTAAATTCTTAAAAAAAAGCTGGCCTCATATTTATTCTCAATGAATGTCCTGTTTCACTTGAAAATGTCACATTAAAGAAGTAAAATCAGTTGCGAATAGAGATTCACATTGACTTTTAGTTTTTTTGATTCTGTGTTGGCTCTTATGCGTCACAAAGTGTCCATATCCACCTTGTAGTCGGGCTACATGCTGAAATTGAGATCCAATCTGAAATTGCAAACGATGTCCTGATCTCCTCTAAAAAAGGGGCTTAATAACCCTGAAGAGTCCTTAGAGAGGAGTAAGATCTTATAAAAGTGCAGAAAATTCCATTCCCCATCATAGACCTCTCCTTTGTAATTACCAGATCTGCCCCTTCTAAAAGGTGAAGGACGCTTTCTTCTGAACACTCCACGATGTGGGCCAGTTAAGTTTCAGCTAGACTATTTTATGGCCATTCTGTATGTATTAATAATCTTTAATGACTAATTGGATTAATTCAGTCCATCTTAGCAAGAACACTAAACTAAAAAGATGATTAAAAGGGGAACTTGATAAAAAAGATGTAATTTGAAAAGTAGCAATGGTCAAGCAGTTGTAATTATTACTTCACCTCTCACTTCTCACAGTCATAGTTAATTTTTAATTATAAGAATAGATTTGTTTCTGGCTCTGTAACATGACTTGGTATATCATGTTTGAAGTCATTGAACATAACCTGTACTTGACCGCTGTGACATGATGTAAAAACAACCAAAATAGCAGCAGCAAGCTGTTAAAGATAATTAAATAACAACATCAACACATCCAGATATGCACTTATGTTTGTTCTTTAATAATGTGTGAGTAAATGGATCAAAGGGCATGATCGTGAAATAAAGTTCATTGCAATTTATCAGAATGATAAATTAGATTGATTTGAATTGATTTCATTATGAAAATCTCTGGATCTCTAGGGCAATGATATGTGATTGCTAAGGTGTTCTGAAGGATTTTTAGGATGTTACTAATGTTTTGTGGGTGGTTGTTTAAAAGGGTCATGACATGAGAAACCAAATTTCCCTTGATCATTTGAAACAGAAGTCTTTGTATGCTTTATACATCCTGCAAGTTTCATAACTTAAAATGTCCTCGTCATCAATAAAAAGCATTTATGTAATGCGGCTCATTTTGGATCTGAGGGACAAGTTGACATCACAGTCGTCTGCATAAACACTGCTTCCAGAGCAACACATTGACATAGGCCCCACCCACTGGCGTTAAGCTGCCTAACAGCTGGCACCTGATCGCACTGAATGCGAGTGTTGCAACGCGTCAAAAGCAAATAGAAATTACAATCACTGCAGCTATTTTGTCTACACTGGATGCAGTATACAGATGCGCGTTCACTTTCTGACACAGTCCATGCACTCGAGTCTGTCGTCAATTAGGACAAATGGAGTAAAAGAACTTTCGCTTTGATGTGTTTGGTTTAAACAGCTCGTTCACGTCTTTGTACAGATATCAGAAGGATCCCAGCGTAAAGAATAAGTGGATAGTTTATTTTTAATGGCATCCTGGATCATGTCAGAGGATTGTTCAGAGGATTTTGTTTTGTAAATGAGGCACAGTGTCATGTAGAGTTCACAAAGAAGCATTTGTTGAGAGATGAAACATTACTAGATCTGACTGCAGCTGCATCACAATCCGTAAAAATGAGTTCAGAATGCTTTGAACTCATTGGGGCTCAAACGGTCATTTCCAGCAGAATGCTGGAAATGACCGTTTTATTTTGATTATGTTGTCAAAACACTCACAATACACTTACAATAGTGTTGATACTGTTTCTTATGCAATGACTTTAGCCAATCATGACAGTGGCCAATTACTGACAAGCCTTAAATGACCCGCCCCTTAAAAACAGGATGTTTCAGAGAGAGGTTCAGAATGAGGGTTGAAAATAATTATTTTTCCACATATTTATTTATTTATTTATTTTTTTTTTGCAAAAAAACTTTATTAACATTATAAGTAAACCTCAAGGAACATATTAAAATAATAATAATAATAAAAAAAATCAATGTCATGACCTCTTTAATAATTTAAGTAAAGAGAGCTCAATCACCATCTCTCTCTCTCTCTCTCTCTCTCTCTCTCTCTCTCTCTCTCTCTCTCTCTCTCTCTTTCTTTATTGTGCATCAGGTGAAAACCATAATTGTTTGCACAACTGCACGTCTCCTCAATAGGTTGTGTCATTAATCTAGTTGAATATTATTTTAAATTGTAAAATTTAATATCTGTTTATCACAGCTCATGCTCTTACATTCTATTGCTGCACCATAAAACATTGCATTAAATAGCTGAAAAAGCTATGCTTTAGTAGTAGTAATTATGGAGTGGCTTATAACAAAAAAGATTTATGGCTTTGACCTTTTGACCTTTCCCACTCCCCCACACGGCTCACCCACGTCGCGACCACTCACGTCGTGTTGACCCCGTGACCTGTTAATGAGATCCAGATGTTGAAATAGGCATGCATAATGTTTTTTGGAGATTTTATGAGCATCCGGGAGGTTTGCCCATCTGTGGACCACGTGTCCGGTTGCATTCCAAGGCTCTCTGTATGGGTGATGTATGAAAAAGATATTGCATTTAAGGACAATAACATAATAAATAAATAATTTTAAAAGATCATGAGACCATATTGCAATATGCGTACCCACAATATAATCTGATGACTGTATAAAAAGGATTTAAACAAAATGGGTAACATGACTAATAATGAAATGGGAATAAAACAAAGAAATAAATAAAATCCTCTTACATTTTTCTCAAGAGAAAAAGATTTCCACCATGTGCAAAGACGACCATTCTTCGAATGAGTGGTTTAAGTTGGAAAGAAGAAATCTTTCTTTGAGCTCTCTTTCTCCACCCTCACCCTCGCCCTCTCTCTCACACGCAAGCGTGTGCATTCAATCATCCCTACTATTATTCTCTTCTATTAAATGAAAATAAATAAATAAATTATGCAATTACACACAATATAAAACAATGCAAAACATTTACACTAGTTTTAGGTAACAAAAATTTTGTAATGAGGAACCGGTGACGTCGAAATAAGAAAAGGGGAAAACAATATATATTTTAATAGGCCAAACGATAAGGGCTATTGTGGCCCCCGACACGTCCGGACATGTCAAATTTCTATGTTTTATGGATGTAAACATAATAGACAATTCAATTCAATTTACATTTATTTGTATAGCTTTTCACAAAACAAATTGCTGCAAAGTAGTTTCTACATTATATTTAGAACCTTTAATATTTATATTTACATTATATTAATGAATTTTATACAGTATCATCCACTAAACCAACCCACTGCAGTAAACTTTCTTCATTTTTTAAATATTTTCATAAACATCATTTAGTATAATTTAATTTAAAAAAGCTAATTTATTTTAATTTTTTTTATTTAATTTTTAAAAAGTTATGCTCATGGGTACAATCATTTGGAGTATTACTACACTCCACAGACACTCCATGGACAAAATGATATTTTACTGTACACCTACCAAAATTCTGCATACAACCATTTTTTAATGAAATATGGTTTTTAAGCGATCTGAACTATGAGGACTCAAGAAGTTTCATCATAAACCACATTGTCATAGTGTAATACCTATGGCATTATACAATTTTGTATCATGATAAGTCATATAAACAAACACGCACATAAACATTTCAAGCTAAAGAGAGACTTATCTCTATTTTAAAGAATATGGAAATATACAATTATATATGACAGCATGTTACTACCATGTTACTAAAGCAAATCATTTATCATTCATTTTAAACAAGTATTCAACATTTAAGTTTATTGAACTTATAAAACACATAGTAACACATAGTTACTAAAGCAAAGCAAATCTTTTATCGTACATTTTAATCATGTATTCAATTCATTTATTTATTCATTCTCTTCATTTAAAGAATATGGTAATAAACAAAATATATAATTATATATGTCATAGTAACAAACATATTACTAAAGCAAAACATTTATCATACATTTTTAAAAAAGTATTCAACATTTATTTAAGTTTATTGAACTTATAAAACACAATTCTCTTCTTTTAAAGAAGGTGGTAAATATATAACATACTGTATAAAAATAAAACACTTTACATTATTCTGGGGGCATTGATGTTCATACCTTGAATGAAATGTTTACAAAATGTACCTAAATTGGGAAATTAAGTCCTGCTTTGAGCTCTTCTCACTCACAAGAGTGAAATGTCAGTTGGCGAGCTGATACACACACACACACACACACACACACACACGTTGTTTTTTATGTTTTCTGGGGTCATTCCATAGTCGTAATGATTTTGTACTGTACAAATCGTACACCTACCCATCACGCAAAAATTCTGCAAACCTCCATTTTTAATAAATATTGTTTGTAAGTGATCTTAATTATGATTACTCAAGAAATATCCTCATAAATCACATTTACGTTCTTATATCAGTGTAATACCTATGTCATTATACAATTTTGTATAATGATAATTCACATAAACAAGCACGCGCAAACATTTCAAGCTAAAGAGAGACTTGTCTCTATTTGAAAGCATATGGTAATAAAATATATAATTATATATGACAGCATAGTAACGTTACTGAAGCAAATCATTTATCATACATTTTAAACATGTATTCAACATTTATTTATTGACCTTATAAAACACACCATTCTCTTCTTTTATAGATGATGGTAGCAAATAAAACTGTGATTATATATAACACTCTGTATAAAATAAACATTTACTTTAGTTTTAGATGACAATATAAAAACGCCTTACATTTTTCAGAGTGCTTAGAGGTAGGCTAGATCTTTACACAATGACGTCCATTAAAAATTCTATAAAATAGATAAATATGAAAATAAAACAAAAATGTTTAAGTTGAAATATAAACAAAGTGTGCGTCTTCATCTTAAAAATGTATTATTATTATTAAAGTATAATCTTAAGAGTGTAAATAAGATCTTTCAAAATTAAAAGATTGTTTAGACAAAATCTTAAAGGTTTTAAATAAAATATTTTACTTATCTGTTTGCAAATTTAACCTAAATTATGATTTTTATTCAACTGTACCTGTTCAAATCTTAGTTTATCATTTTAAAGAAAACTTGTGCTTAGTTTATTTTATCAGACTTTTCTGAACCGACCTTTATCAGCGTGATAAATATCATATACTATAAATATACTATTGGTTATCTATACTGAAAAACATATGTAGAAAATTACAATATATGATGTATCCACTTGGATGCTGGTCTTTGAAGAGAGAGTTTATGACTTTAGCAGACACCAACCCTTTCCCCCATAATGTTCCGGCTCATTTAAAATGTTTGTTTAAGTCAACTACAGACATTTGAAAAGACTTTTTGAAAACGTCCATGTCACCATGACGCACATTCTTCGGATACCTGCTGAGTTGTAATAGTAGCATCTTCAGTCGATCAATGGGTCTCCTGAGAATATTTAATTGTGCTTAAAAAAGCACAGAACAAGCTAAATGAAAAAGCGTACACCACACCAGACTCCCGGTGTCCTGCGTTAGAAAATACCTACACCGTTAAAACCTATATACAATATGCACTAAACAGATGTTTTGTTGTTAAGATTGCTTATTAATAGTGGTAATGCTTTTGTTAGGTTGTAAGGGTTCACAAGTCTCATAGATCTATATTATTCTCATTTATTTATTTATTTATTTTCTTATTTTTACAAAGATTTAAATTCAATTCCTAGTAAATATAAGGCCAAAACATGATATTACAAAAGAGATCATGTTGACAAATGTTTTTAAAAATAGGGAATGCCAACTCCAAACAGATCCTCACACCCACACCCACACACACAATGATGTCATTCAACATATGTAAGCTAGTTTTCAAACTTTTTCCCAAAATCTTCATTTAATTTTATATATATATATATATATTTTTTTTTTTTAAATTTTTAGTATTATTTTTGCACAAGCAGCATGGTTTCCGTGTCTTTCTAATACTTTTTCTAATGCATCAGAAAACCATTCAACATGAAATCAAAGAGATGTATCAGCCGAGCTTGTTTCAACTGTTTATTATTATTATTATTATAATTATTATTATTATTATTATTATTATTATTAGTATGTACTCACATAGATATAGAGTAGATATAGAATAAACCTTATTGCCCATGCTTTCCCCCTATACAGACCCAAAGATAATATCCAAACAAGTTCTATAGGGCGCAGTTGTAAATTCCTAGAGGTATATCATCATTTAAGAAAAGGGTCATAATGCATACATAATACAGAAAACCCTCTCTCGATCTACTGTGACTGTCATTTAGCTTTGTCAGACGATCAGGATTATGGATGACACTGTACACATTTTGTTTGTTGGACTGTATATGTCATTAGGGGAGGCCTTCTCTCTAAGAGCTGTCAGCATTCAGCGTTTATAGAAATAAATTAAAATTAAGAAAATTTCTACTTGAGAGCGTTTGATTAAGTCAGTATTTCTTTTTAGGACAATTATCCATCTCCATATCCATAGGATGAACCGTCAACACAAAAATAAGTCTTGCTGTTTTACACTTACAACTGAAACATATCTAACCATTGCTCTGAAAGCCACACATTCAATAAAGTTGATGTTGTACGCCCTCTTGAAAAGGTTATAGACACAAAATATCAAGGAATTTTTTTGCGCACCCTATGTAACTCAAGAGACACAGTTTCTAAGAAAATTACCATATGAATACGGAAAATTCCGCTTGGGATATTTGGGTATATTTTTGTAAATGTTGTTTTAAATTACTTTTTTCCTTACACCACTACATCTAGACATCTTATTCATATAGCTGATGACGATGTTCACATTTTATTTGTCGTACTCGTTTCTTTCAACATTTCCGCTTGAGATTAAAATGCCTGCCTGTACTCCCCATGGGTCATAAGCATCTACCGAGTGCTAAGATTTTTCTGTTTTGTCCACTTTTGGCAGATTTGCTAGCGGGACAATGTCGCCTTGTTGTAATGTGATCACAATTAAGAACCATAACATTATACTACATCCCCTTTAAAAAGGTTATAGACATAGTCGTTTATACAGGAAACATGTTTGCACAACAGAAATATGTATCGGTATAACACATACCTAATACTGAAATCCTCTCTTCTAAATATATTTAATGTTTTTAGTTTTAGTGTTGATTTTGATGGCATACCTAGCTGTATGTACAAAACTTTATAGAGACAATAATAACAAAATGGTCTAACAACACAAACACAAATGCTTGTTCTAACTCTTTCACACACCAGAAAGAGTTAGTACTATGTTACACATAGTACTGAGACTGCTCTCATTAGAGTTACAAATGACCTGCTTCTGTCATCTGATCATGGTTGTATCGCTTTATTAGTTCTACTGGATCTTAGCGCTGCGTTCGACACTATCGACCACAACATTCTTTTGAATAGACTAGAAAACTTAGTTGGCATTAGTGGAAGTGCCTTAGCATGGTTCAAATCGTACTTATCTGACCGCCATCAGTTCGTAGCAGTAAATGAAGAGGTATCATATCGATCACAAGTGCAGTATGGAGTACCTCAAGGCTCAGTACTAGGGCTGTTACTTTTCACGCTTTACATGTTACCCTTGGGAGATATTATCAGGAGACATGGTGTTAGCTTTCACTGTTATGCTGATGATACTCAGCTCTATATTTCTTCACGGCCCGGTGAAACACACCAAATTGAGAAACTAACGGAATGTATAGTCGATATAAAAAACTGGATGACGAGTAACTTCTTACTGCTAAATTCTGAAAAAACAGAGGTGTTAATTATCGGACCTAAAAACCCCACATGTAATAACCTAGAACACTATCTAACACTTGACGGCTGCTCTGTCAATTCTTCTTCATCAGTTAGGAAACTAGGTGTGCTGTTTGATAGCAATCTTTCATTTGAAAGCCATGTTTCTAGTATCTGTAAAACTGCGTTTTTCCATCTCAAAAACATATCTAAATTGCGACCTATGCTCTCAACGTCAAATGCAGAAATGCTAATTCATGCGTTTATGACCTCAAGGTTAGACTTTTGTAATGCTTTACTGGGTGGTTGTTCTTCACGCTTGATCAATAAACTACAGTTGGTCCAAAATGCAGCAGCTAGAGTCCTTACTAGAACCAGGAAGTATGACCATATTAGCCCGGTTCTGTCAACACTGCACTGGCTCCCTATCAAACATCGGATAGATTTTAAAATCTTGTTAATTACTTATAAAGCCCTGAATGGCTTAGCTCCTCAGTACTTGAGCGAGCTCTTATCACATTATAGTCCTCCACGTCTGCTGCGGTCTCAAAACTCTGGCCATTTGATAATACCTAGAATATCAAAATCGACTGCGGGCGGCAGATCCTTTTCCTATTTAGCGCCCAAACTCTGGAACAATCTACCTAACACTGTTCGGGAGGCAGACACACTCTGTCAGTTTAAATCTAGATTAAAGACACATTTCTTTAACCTGGCTTACACATAACACACTAATACACTTCTATTATTCAAATCCGTTAAAGGATTGTTAGGCTGCATTAATTAGATCAACCGGAACCGGGAACACTCCTCATAACACACGATGTACTCGTTACATCGTAAGAAGAATGGCATCTACGCTAATATTTGTCTGTTTCTTTATTATTCTATTTTCTCAGTCCGTGTCCGAATCAGATGGCGCCGGGAGATGATGTCTGCGACCCTGACCGTCGGCGGAGGCCGGACACCTGGATGAGCCCCGGGGACATATCCCCAGTGAAGACCTTGACTTAAATACAATAAAACTTAAAATTAAACAAAATAACTATAATATAATAAAATACCTCACTACATAATACTATTATTGTTAGAAATTGCAACAATATAAAAATAGAAATATAATACATTTATACATTTAAAATTTAATTAAAACAATAAGTAAAAAAATAAATAATAATATCCTGGCCAGAGGAGAACTGGCCCCCGACTGAGCCTGGTTTCTCCCAAGGTTTTTTTTTTCACCATTCTGTCACAGAGGGAGTTTTGGTTCCTTGCCGCTGTCGCCTCTGGCTTGCTCAGTTGGGGACACTTAATTTCTAACTATTATCATCAATTTGATTTCATAGATACTATTTAAACTAAACTGAGCTAGACAATGACATCTCTGAATTCAATAATGAAATGCCTTTAACTGAAAATTGAGTGTTTAATCTTATTATTATACATTACTGACACTCTATCCTCCAATTTGATACTGTTAAGTGCTTTGACACAATCTGTATTGTTAAAAGCGCTATATAAATAAAGGTGACTTGACTTGACTTGACTTGACCAGACTGGTCCCTGCTAACTACACCTAAAACTGTTAGATATCTTGAAGTTATCTGTGTATTTAATGGTGCTAGGCCTTGTTACACCGTTGTTAGATATAAACCGCAAAGTTTTTCATAGGGTTACACTTTGAAACCAGAACAATTCCATGACTTTGTGCATTTTTTTCTGTTTGAATTTGTTTACTGCAGTTTCACCACTCTTGTTGTCTTTTTGCATCTAATGGTAATTGTTAGGCCTTACGCTTTGTTTCCTAGTTTTTGCTGCGGTGTTAATGGGCTCTTCGTCCATATACATCAATATTTCTGTTAATTTGGCTGATTTAATAAAATATTGCTTTAATCCGTCGTCTTCGCCTCGAGACATCTACGTTATATTATCAACACTATCCTAGTTTAGATTTATGATACGAGATCGTTTCTTGATAATTATTTCCATCTACGCTCGTACATTCTATGCCATCTGTTTTCTTTTTAGAGAATGGAAATGAAAAATATATTTATAAAATTGTTAATTTGTAAGTCGCTTTGAATAAAAGCGTATACAAAATCCAAAAAAAATCTAACTCGGAGAAAAGGATAACGAGTGATTTTATTTTTATCAGTATATTGTTGGATATACATTCATACATTGAAGTAGTGAAGAAAACTATCAAATTGCCGTTACAAACAAACAATAGTAATGACCTTACAGGCGGTCTAGCCAGAAAAGAAAATCTCTGCAAACTAACATGTTTTGCTGTAATAGAAAATCAACCAACGATTTGACAATTTCACATATCGCGGATTCATAATTTTTTGAAACCAGCAACACACATAGATATGTTACACACATACACAGACACAAGACTGTTTGCCTGTTGCATGGCGTAAATGGATGTTTAACATTTTTTATTTTATTTTATTTTTTTACAACATACAACAACAGCTGAGGAATCTCGACCTAACCAAATTAAAGTTAGATGAAGATGCCGATGCTTGATGACTCCAGACCCGGACAATCTCATAAAGGTGATCCGCATATCAGGAAAAGGAACATTTACATCCAAATGTAATTTAATGCACACAGAACAAAACCTAGAAATAGATTTCAGAATATAAAGTACTTAATCGGCCATTTTCAGTAAGATTTTTCAGTAAGATTTAACGTTACAAAATATGTTTGCAAATTGTGTGCCTGCTTTTGTGTCCCCAACAGACATCTGTTTTAAAGCTGTGGGTAATTTACTTGTTGATGTGCTTAAAGTCTACTTTGCGATTCTGTTGACAAACATGCTTATAGTGCATTCTATTTGATGTGTTTATTGCTAGCGTAGCAAAAATAGACAGCGCAGCCTTTACAAGTAAATCACGTGCAATGTATCTGGTTGCCATGACAACCTCACGTGCTTGCTGCTGCTCTATGTAATCATAGTAAAAATGGTACACGGAGTGTGAATTTGTATGTTTACTACAGAAATGCTAAAATGTATTTAAAAGTTTGACTGATCAGATCGACTGGCTTGGTTTGGCCCCCCCCCAAGCTCAAATGTCAAGCTATGCCTATGGTTTTAACGGTGTAGGTATTTTATAACGCAGGACACCGGGAGTCTGGTGTGGTGTACGCTTTTTCATTTAGCTTGTTCTGTGCTTTTTTATGCGCAATTAAATATTCAATCACCCATTGATCCACAGAAGATGATACTATCACAACTCAGCAGGTATCCGAAGAATGTGCGTCATGGTGACATGGACGTTTTCGGAAAGTCTTTTCACATGTCTGTAGTTGACTTAAACAAACATTTTAAATGAGCCGGAACATTATGGGGGAAAGGGATGGTGTCCGCTAAAGTCATAAACTCTCTCTTCAAAGACCAGGATCCAAGCAGATACATCATATATTGTAATTTTCTACATATATTTTCAGTATAGATAACCAATAGTATATTGATAGTATATGCTATTTATCATGCTGATAAAGGTCGGTTCAGAAAAGTCTGATAAAATAAACTAAGCACAAGTTTTCTTTAAAATGATAAACTAAGATTTGAACAGGTAATGTTGAATAAAAATCATAATTTAGGTTAAATTTGCAAACAGATAAGTAAAATATTTTATTTAAAACCTTTAAGATTTCGTCTAAACAATCTTTTAATTTTGAAAGATCTTATTTACACTCTTAAGATTATACTTTAATAATAATAATATATTTTTAAGATGAAGACGCACACTCTGGAAAAGGGGTAACAGACTAACTTGACACATGAGCTGTTATGCACCGCAGACTCCTCCCCATCTCTGAGTGGGCCTTGAAGCATTCAGTCCATTTCACTATGATGTTCAGCCCTGGGATGATCTGTGAGTTTTGTTTATATTTCAACTAGGGGTGTCCCCGACTAAGAATTTTCATAGTCGAATCGGATTTTTCGAATCTTGCCGATAGTCGACTGATAGTCGAATCATATGTTTGGGGGCGGGGGGGAAATACATTACCAAGAATCAAGTCAGATATTCGACAGTCATTATTACTGACTTTAACACACAGGGAAAATGTGTAACGGAGGCCTCGCAGATACAAAAATAGTGTTTTATGTTTTGATTAAAAGATAGTTAACATTAAACGTCAGTGAAACCCTAAGAATTCACAACACTTTTTTTTACAATAGTGCTCTCATTATAACGTTATGTATATGACAGTAGTTATTAATGTTCTGCATTTTTGTTTTGAGTTGCGCACGCTGAAGATGACCAGTAGAATGAAGCATTTGATAGCAGGTTTTTAATCAATGGGATTTAACTTATCATTTATCTCATATAGAATACACTTCATTATTTATACAACATAATGTTCATATTACGACTTATAGGCTATCTACACAAAATGCCCCGAATGCATGAACATGTCTGCGCGGCTCTGAATGAACTCCTTTTGTGGACACATTCTTCACGCAACAACGTGCAGAAACACGGCAACCAAACTCTAAAAATTCACAGCGTTTTATTATAATAGTGATCTCGTTATAATGTTATGTATATGACAGTCCCAGTCATAGTTATTAATATTCTGCATCGTTGTTTGTGCTGCTCGCGCTGCGCACTGAAGAGTTAATCAATGTAGTACTACAATGAAGCGCTTTACCGCAACTCAACCAAATGCATCTTATACGAGATAAATAATACTATATACATGATATATACAAACTGGCTGAAATGTTTTGAAATCACTTGTACCCTGCCTGATCGAAAAAATTCAGTCTTTCACTATGCCTGTGTCAGTTTGAGTCTTGTTAAAGATTTAAATCCCTGCCGCCAAGATCCTCCTCTGTCGATCACGGATCATGGAACGTGAAACTTAAATCTATAGGGGTGGTTGGATTTATTCACGCATGCTAAAATATTTGTCTAAAGCTTATTTCTTTTCAGATTCTTATTTACAGCATTATCTTAATAGGCTGTATATTAACTTATTGGGATTGGGAGATTGGGAGTCAAATCAGGCTCCTCCTATCGAAGCATCGAATCGTCGACTATTCGGGGTCACCCCTAATTTCAACTTAAACCTTTTTGTTTTATTTTTATATTTATCTGTTTTATTGGAAACATTTCATTCGCGGACTGGACGCCATTGCGTAAAGATCTAGCCTACCTCCAAGCACTCTGAAAAATGTAAGGCGCTTTTATATTGTCATCTATAACTATATTAAATGTTTATTTTATACAGAGTGTTATATATAATCACAGTTATATTTGCTACCATCATCTCTAAAAGAAGAGAATGGTGTGTTTTATAAGGTCAATAAATAAATGTCGAATATTTGTTTAAAATGTATGATAAATGATTTGCTTCAGTAACATGTTACTATGCTGTCATATATAATTATATATTTTATTACCATATTCTTTAAAATAGAGACAAGTCTCTCTTTAGCTTGAAATGTTTATGTATGCGCGTGCTTGTTTATGTGACTTATCATGATACAAAATTGTATAATGACATAGGTATTACACTGATATAAGAATGTAAATGTGATTTATGAGGATATTTCTCGAGTAATCATAATTAAGATCACATACAAACAATATTTATTAAAAATGGAAGTTTGCAGAATTTTCGCGTGATGGGTAGGTGTATGATTTGTACAGTACAAAATCATTACGACTATGGAACGACCCCAGAAAACATAAAAACCAACGTGCACGTGTGTGTGTATGTGTATCAGCTCGCCAACTGACATTTCACTCTTGTGAGTGAGAAGAGCTCAAAGCAGGACTTAATTTCCCAACTTAGGTACATTTTGTAAACATTTCATTCGAGGTATGAACATCATTGCCCCCAGAATAATGTAAAGCGTTTTATTTTTATACATTATGTTATATATAATCACAGTTTTTACCACCTTCTTTAAAAGAAGAGAATTATCTCTTTTATAAGTTCAATAAACTTAAATAAATATTGAATACTTTTTTTAAAAAAATGTATGATAAATGTTTTGCTTTAGTAATATGTTTGTTACTGTAACGGGGCTGACAAGATGTGAGACGTGCAGATCCATATGCAAGCTTTTATTAAACAGATACATGGTCTAAACACAGGCAGGGTCGAACAAATGGCAAACAGGTATCTTGAGGGCAAGACAGATGAGTACTCAAATAAACAGGCATGGTCTTTGATCGGCGAACAATATCCAGAGGGCTTGACAATAGGGGTAATCCATAAACATGAGCAATAGTCCAGGCGAGGCATAAACAGAGTCCGAACGGTGAGACAGGGGTAAATCCAGGGAACACAGACTAGAAAATGAGAAACAGGTTCCGTATCGCAGCTAACACTAGGGGAGTGAAAAATGCAGGACAATACTGGAACTGAACAGAAACACGGAATGGCACGGTAAGGCAGCTAGCGCTTGAAGAGAGCTATACACAGATCAGTACTCGGCGATCTGACTTAGGAAGTCCATGGCTTAAGTAAGGGGTGTAATGGAAATCAGCTGTGTGATCAGTCTTAGGTGTGAGCGTGTGATTAGTGAAATGGCTGCTGGGAAATGTAGTCTGGGGGTGACGTGCAACAGTTAGTGTAGTGCAAGAGCCAATGTGGTGAGCAAGTGACCTCTGGTGGAGAGTGAACGGAAGTTCATAGGCCGGATTTGTGACAATTACTATGACATATATAATTATATTACCATATTCTTTAAATGAAGAGAATGAAGTGTTAAATAAATGTTGAATACATGATTAAAATGTACGATAAAAGATTTGATTTGCTTTAGTAACATGTTTGTTACTATGACATATATAATTATATATTTTGCTTATTACCATATTCTTTAAATGAAGAGAATGAAGTGTTAAATAAATGTTGAATACTTGTTTAAAATTAATGATGAATGATTTGCTTTAGTAACATGGTAGTAACATGCTGTCATATATAATTATATATTTCCATATTCTTTAAAATAGAGATAAGTCTCTCTTTAGCTTGAAATGTTTATGTGCGTGCTTGTTTATATGACTAATCATGATACAAAATTGTATAATGACATAGATATTACACTGATATGACAATGTGGTTTATGATGAAACTTCTTCAATGCTTATAAGTCAGATCGCTTAAAAACAATTTTTATTAAAAATGGTTGTATGCAGAATTTTAGTAGGTGTACAGTAAAAATAATTTTGTCTATGGAGTGTCATGGAGTGTCTGTGGAGTGTAGTAATACTCCAAATGATTGTACCCACGAACATAACTTTTTTAAATTAAATAAAAAAAATAAAATAAATTAGCTTTTTTAAATTAAATTATACTAAATGATGTTTATGAAAATATAAAAAAAAATTAAAAAAGTTTATTGCGATGGGTAGGTTTAAGGGATGATACTGTATAAAATTCATTAATATAATGTAAATATAAATATTAAAGGTTCTAAATATAATGTAGAAACTGCTTTGCAACAATTTGTTTTGTGAAAAGCTATACAAATAAATGTGAATTGAGTTGAATTATGTCTATGGAAAGCATCCATAAAACATAGAAATTTGACATGTCCGGACATGACGGGGGCCACAATATCCCTTATCGTTTGGCCTATTAAAATATGTATTGTTTTCTCCTTTTCTTATTTCGACGTCACCGGTTCCTCATTACAAAATTTTTGTTACCTAAAACTAGTGTAAATGTTTTGCATTGTTTTATATTGTGTGTAATCGCATAATTTATTTATTTATTTTCATTTAATAGAAGAGAATAAGACTCGGGACGACGTGCGTGTGAGAGAGAGGGCGAGGGTGAGGGTGGAGAAAGAGAGCTCAAAGAAAGATTTCTTCTTTCCAACTTAAACCACTCATTTGAAGAATGGTCGTCTTTGCACAAGGTTGAAGTCTTTTTCTCTTGGGAAAAAATGTAAGAGGATTTTATTTATTTATTTATTGTTTTATTCCCGTTTCATTATTAGTCATGTTACCCATTTTATTTAAATCCTTTTTATACAGTCATCAGAGTATATTGTGGGTACGCATATTGCAATATGGTCTCATGATCTTTTAAAATTGTTTATTTTTTTTTGTTATTGTCTTTAAATCCAATATCTTTTTCATACATCACCCATACAGAGAGTCTTGGAATGCAACCGGACACGTGGTCCACAGATGGGCAAACCCCTGGATGCTCATAAAATCTCCAAAAAAAATTACTTGATAGATCTTTTTATCTCCTGTCACTGGACGGACATGTACAAACACTTGTACAAACAACATATCTTATCCCCAGATGACATCGGAATTTCACGCATACCTATTCCAACATCTGGATCTCATTAATGGGTCACGGGGTCAACATGACGTGGGTGGTCGCGACGTAAGTGGGCCGTGTGGGGGAGGGGGAAAGGTCAAAAGGTCAAAGCCATAAATCTTTTTTGGCATAAGCCACTCCATAATTACTACTTTTAGTTATTCATGAGAAAGTGCTGTGAATCTCAAGCTTTAAAGCATAAATTTGCTGCATTTTTCACATCACTCTGCTTGATCGTACTGATGTTCAAAAGAATGGTTCCTATTAGATGGGAGTACCTGTTTGTGGCATTATTTCTGCATTTCCTGTCAGGGGTATTGAACCACCTCGTGTTTGTAGATTGGGGACAACCTCCACTTTTAATGAATTGTTTACCAAGCGCGCCTTGTTGCACATCGCTTTTGATGTTTGCTGAAAGCTGACAGAGAAAGCTGAAAGCTGCCTGCTTTGTTTCATTCCAGGTTTCTTGTAATCGTGAACATAAAACAGAAACAGTGAAACCAAGATGAGATATGTGATGAATTGGATATCTCTGATGACTTTTTAGCTAAATATTTAAAACACTTGGAGATGTTGCCAGCTTTTCTTCACTAAATGTTTGGATCTCCTGCCAGCTGATGACACCTGTGTTTTGACATATTGTGGAAACAATTTCACAGTGGCTTTATGTAGTCACATAACTTTAACCTTGTAAAATCTAATTTTCTGATAAAAATCTAATAATAGAAATATAATTCAGAAAAAAAATCGAAAAAAACTAATTTTATGAAATGAAACTGTCTATTGAATCTTTAGACAAAATATCTCTAATATGTCTATTAAAAAATCTTTATAATATTTGATACATCAGACTTTAAGGTAATTATTAATCGTAACAGCAATGTATTTTTATTGAATTTGAGATCTTTGAAGCATTTTTGTATATTTATATTCATTTGTTTATTTCTATTCCCCGAATTTTGTTTCAATGCCAATAAAGGAAGAAAGCAGATTTTTAATGAATATATTAAAATTAATATAAATATATAAATATAGGATAAAATGTACTAGTCACATACAATTTACTCCATTTACTATAGTAAATAAAATGAAAAGTGTTACCAATACTTTATTGACCTAATTAAGAAAATTGGTCTTGAGCCCAAATACATATTTAAAATATATAAAATAAGCATAACAAAAACTTTATTATAAAAAATACAAATAAAAAATCATAGAAATATGAGTTCCTATGCTCTTAATCTTAGTAAAATTATAATTTAATTTGAATTAATTTAGTTTATTGATTAAATTATTTGAGCATTTTATTGTGGTGGCCATGATACATCATAAAGCCATGTAGTAGATTTTACACATATACAGATGAGGTAATGATCATGTTAATGGCCTTGTCAAATGATACATGTGGCTTTACAGGGTTAAAAATATAATTCTGAGAATTCTGTTAGTATTTATTCACCATCATGTCATTCCAAAAGTTTTGAATCACTTTTATGTTGCTCATTTGTCATATTTAGAGCTGAGTTGCTCATTATGAACTTTCATTGTATAAAATAGAGCTGCATGAAGATTCTTCTAAAATCCTCCCCTTGTATTCCATGGGAAAAAACTGCATACACACTGTAAAACATTTCAAGTTGGTTAAATTTACAAATGAAAGTTCACCTGCTGCCTTAAAAATGTGAGTTAACTCAACTTAAAGATACTCTTTGTTTCAACTCAAGAAGTTATGTTTTACAGTTTATTAAACTAATGGTCATTTGTTGTTTCAACTTGATGCTCTGAGTTAAAACAACTTACTATATTACATTATCAGCAGAGGTGTAAAGTCCAGGGGTCAGAAAGTAAAAGTCCTGCCATATGTTTATTCCACCCATGAACTCAGCAGCTGATTTCACCAGAGGAGAAACCAAGTCATTCCTTTCAAGTCACAAGCAAGTCTCAAGTCAAATCCCAAGTCCTCAAAGAGCTAAAGTTAATGAGATAATTAAGTGACTAATTAAATGATGATTGTGCATTAGTGATGAACACTTGCTCTTAACAAGCGGCATCATTGAAGAAAAGAGAAACACAAGAACTACAACTGACTTTCAGCCTCAGCCTTGGATGGAATCAACTGGAAAAACAAACAAATAAAAAACACGTTGCCACCATAATTGTGGTCAGTGTTTGCTTTAGTTGGGCTCTTGAGCCTTTTAGTAATTCAAAGTAATTAACTTGTAAGCAATTGCAATATTGTTTCACAGCAAGCATTTGTGCTTTGCTGAATCAAACCTTGTTTGAATGAACATCATGAAGCAGTCTCTCTCTTTGGTTTATTGATTGACATTCAGCTATTACAAAACTACAAAACAAAAGCCACCGTAATGCTTCAATATTAAAAAAAAAAAAACTGTATTAGCTCAGACTTTTAGACATGAACACTTATCATACAATCCTCAACAGTGGTGACAATAATTATTCATACTGCAGTGCATGATGGGAGGATTTACTATGGTGTTACCCAGCATGCATTGCAGCATGAAGCATTTTATTGATAGTCACCATTGTTGAGATTCATATGCTGGTTCTTGATGTCTGTGTGAGTGTAAATAGTACAGGAGTTTAAATTTTTTATATACATTACATAGATTTAAAATTAATTTACTATGACTGTTAGAGCAACACTTTGTTTTTTATGCTGTAGTTTCACAGGGTTGGTTATGTAAAACCTAAACATATAAATGAAAAAAGCAAAAGAAAAAAAAAAGTTATTTTGAATATAATCAGGACAGCTCACAATGACTAACTCCTCAAATAAAAACAGCTAATAGCTGCTCACTGTATAGCACTGATCTCTCTGCTTTACAACACCACATGCATTACTACAGAGAGAGATCGAACACAGGAAGTCAAGGGTCAAGCAAACACTGAAGCAAACACTGATCTCCATGATGGTGACATCATTTTAACCAATAAAACCAACATCTGATTCTTTGTAATTCTCAGTAACAGCAGGTGTTCATCACTAATGCACAATCATCATTTAATTAGTAACCTAATTAGCTCATTAACTTTAACTCTTTGAGGGCTTGTGATTTGACTTGAGACTTGCTTGTGACTTGAAAGAAATGACTTGGTTCCTCCTCTGGTGAAATCAGCTGCTGAGTTCATGGGTGGAATATGGCAATGGCAGGACTTTTATTTTCTAACCCCTGGACTTTCCACCTCTGAGAAACTTTGATGTTTTGATGAAATGGATGTTTAAGCACTTGTGTTCTTAAATGGCTTTTTAAAACCTATTTTCTTAACAAGAATTTGTATTCTCAAACCAGTGTTAAAGCTTGTACAACATTGCTTGAACTTATTTCAATAAAATTTTTATATTTTTTGAGCAAACCAGTTAAAAGTCTTATTATGATCTGATTTGAGTTTTCTTGAACTGATAATGTAATATAGTAAGTTATTTTAACATCAGAGCATTAAGTTGAAACAACAAATGACCATTAGTTTAATAAATTGTAAAACATAACTTCTTGAGTTGAAACAAAGAGTATCTTTAAGTTGAGTTAACTCACATTTTTAAGGCAGCAGGTGAAATGTTTTACAGTGCAAGTTTGGAACGGCATGGAGATGAGTAAATGACAGAATTTTTACTTTTGGGTGAACTATTTCTTTAAACCTGTGTGAGCCTTCCTTAATTCAAAGACACAGATTTTCAGCTCTCATCCCGACGGCTGGCACATATCATATGGCTGCCATCATCTGCCTCAGATATTTAGCCAGTATTCATTTTGAAGGAAAGAATGTCACAGACCGCAATGGATTTACCTTTGCGTCATTCCACTAACATGACATTCAGAAAAGTGGAAAGCATTTAATTCGCTCCCAGTTCATTTTTTTTTTCATAATGCTCTGGCACGTTATGTGTGCAATCGTCTGAAACAGATTAATTTCCCCGGGTGCAACCTCTGGATGTCGGTTTGTCTGCTCAAAGTAATCCTTCCAAGATGTTGATACTGAATAGTGTAATTCTTCCTCATTAGCACATGCATTGCTATACCTTTTTTGTAATGAAATATGGAAAGATGCCTATGAATAACGAGACATTGCAGCAGGTTAAACCATGACATTGCAAATGATTAGTCACTTCAGGTGGGTGAGTTGGCCATGAATAGATTGCTGGGATTGACAATAATAGAAAGCAGTGATGTTCAATTTGAAACACTTTTTCAGTCTATTTTCAGTGAATCTGAATCATTCTGAGTGGTTCTCAAATCAGCAGCTCTCTGACTTACTGAATCAGAAAGAGAATAGGACAGCAGCTACAGACATTTGACATCTTTGGTACAAAAAATAACCTCATTTAAAGCTTTTTCCATAGTGATGACCTTTTAGCATAGTGTTGAATAAAAAAAATGATTTCTAGAAGTTTGATATCTTCTCTGAGACTGCAAGTACCACATTTGTTCATTTCTGAAATGAAAAGACCTACTTTTTTTCTAAAAGGTGAACTACACAGCAAAGAGTAGCTCATTGTACGCTTGTCTCATCATCTGCGTAATCAGTCTAGAGTCTTGTGAACTTGCTGTTCTTGTTTCTTAGGGAACAGAAGCATTAATATATGTCATTATGCAAAATAACACTGTAATTAAAGTTCTGATGGATAAGTTTTTATTCTGAACATATAAACTTATCACAAAAAATTAAAAAAAAAGTTCAAAAAGACTTGATAATATTATACTAACAAACAACACGTCTATTTAACAAGATATATGTTATTTGATAAAAAGCTTACTGTAGATATGTCCTCAGTGCAACAACTGGAAAAAATCAGGCATGACTATACCCACTTGACAGTAGGTGCGTAATTTCTTAATAACTTGGAAATTATAAATAGTCCATTTTAATAAGCAGTGACATTAAAGGGAGATTTATTCTCGTGGGAAGAGCTACACTGAAGTGGAAAATGATCTCAGATTGGCATTTAGATTTCATTCTAATCAGGTTAGACACCACAGAGGCTTGTAAACTAAAGCCGAGTGTAAATGAAGGTGGTAAAACTTTATAACAAAGTGACCTCATCTTGTAAACTCTGTTTTTGAGGACAGTTACAAGACACAGCTGCATAGAAACTGGGAGGAAAATCACAGCCGTCAACTGACACAGTCATGCATGGTAACTAGCATAACACTGACAACTTGATTAGTCTTCGGTACAAACAATATCTGTCCTTAAATTGCATATTAAACACTGGCATTAGTTGTCAGATGGGGAAGCTGTTATATCTTAGTATTAGATTTTGAGTCAAAGGTCAAGTCACAAAGTCATTTTATACTGTATGTTGATTTCAAACAACTAGAACAAAATCTTCATAAAATCATAAAATGAGGCTTGTGTGTGTATAGGCTAGTGTAACGATTTTAACAATTTTTCGAATTTTAACTTTTTATTTTTTAAAAATGTAAAATTGGATCAAGTTATGTTTTATATAAATTAACTTGACATAATTCATTAATTGCAGTTTCTCTTATGTAAACTTTGGTTTTATAATGTTATGTTTGTGTTATCTTTTGCTTTTCCATTTATTGATTTTTGCTGTTTCATGAATTGACTTTTGCTGAAATATTGTGGAGGTATTTTTATATTTTATTATGAAAAAAAAATCACTTTAGGAGCAGTTATTATGTTCATATTTTATTTTTCCTTTATATCATATGTTCATATATCAATTTCAAAGACCAAGACTTCCAAAGACTTTCATCACTCTGAGGGTAATTTTTACTCCTCAAGTGATTGAACTGAAATACATTGCTGTGGTGAACACACAATACCTTTTTATGTCCTTGCTAGTTTTTCAAAGATGCAAATTTATGGAAATTCTTCCTACATTTGCATTTTCATCTCTGAGGATATGCCCGCATACATAATGGTAAATTTAATGTTAATGATAGATTATATCTAAAACAGAAAAACAAACATTTTATGCATTTGCGGCATAAAGTCTGTGCTAAGATTCATCCTTTATTGTAACAAAACAATACACCCTCACATTGCTCATAAAGACAGAAACTTTTTACTTTCCATAAAGCAAAGGCAAGAACACCATCTGAATTGTTTTGCTTGTAAAATCAATCAAGGCTGGATCTATTTGCCCTCAAAAGAATCTCAAACCAATATGCACCAGTACACAGCAAATCCTCTGAATGTATTTCATCATATTCACCATGCCTGGCGATATGCACATTCTGGACCAGAGATAACATGCAGAAAGAAACAATATTGACAATGCAGAGGGAAGCGTATTAATCAAATAGAGATAAATTCATCCATTCAGAACCGGCACAATGGGAGACGGACAGCAAGTGGAGTGCTCAAGCGCCGTAGACCCCATAGTGTGGCCGAGAGTGGGGCAAGGACAAAGGGAAGGTGAGCGGTGTTCAATTCATTATGTATCTGTCATAATGTATCTGGAGAGAAAAGAGTTCTCAGCACCAGTCCTCGAAATGTTAAAAATTTTGCAGTTGCAGTTTTTACTTGCCATTGCACCATTATTACTGCTTGTGCTGTGGATATGAAAGATGAAAAGAGGTGAGGTGTACTTTTACTTTACTAAACATTCAAAAAAATCCCAATTTTCGTATGTTAGACATAAAAAGGGCCCTTATACTAACATTGAAAAGGGGTCATACAATATATGAGAACTTGACTATTACAGAATATCAGTTATATATATATGAAATGCTATAGCTGCATATATTATAACAATGTAATTAAATTATAATTAAATTGTAGTTACAAAGTTTTTTCTGTACAGTAGTTATTTAAACAAAATGTTTAAAAAGTTTTAATTTTTCATCTTTAGAAGAAAATTCCGCCAGCCACGTTCTGCAGCACAACAACAGATGTGCTTAATAAGTGAGATCCTCTGGAGCAGCTGTATGTTGAATACTGGTTCATTGACCATATGAAGACAAATGGCTAACAGCTGGTTTCCCCCACTGCAGTCCCACCTCTCGAAAAAAAGAAGAAGAAAGAAACCTGTTTCTTAAGTTCATCGCTCAGTGAGTCCCAGGCTGTGGTAATGCGATTCAGCTGAGAAGCTTCAGATGGACTATGAAACATTGCAGCTTTTAGGTGAAGTCCACATGTAAACAATTTAACGCTGTTATTACCATAACATTGTACATCATGTAATGTACTATAATAAAATAAATCAGTCTAAAATCAGTGCAAATAAAACAGGTTCCCATTGTGACAACATACCCCCAAAAGAAAGGGTTCACTGAACTGAATCTTTTCCCCCCTATAATAACGGTGGCAAAGTTCAACAGATTTTTGTTGTAAAGACTTTAAAAGGATACTCCACCCCAAAATGAAAATTTTGTCATTAATCACTTACCCTCATGTCGTTCCAAACCCGTAAAAGCTTCGGTCGTCTTTGGAACACAATTTAAGATATTTTAAATGAAAACCGGGAGGCTTGTGACTGTCCCATTGACTGCCAAGTAAATTACACTGTCAAGGTCCAGAAAAGTATGAAAAACATTGTCAGAATACTCCATCTGCCATCAGTGGTTCAACCGTTATGTTATGAAGCGACGAGAATACTTTTTACATGGAAATAAAATAAAAATAACAACTTTATTCAACAATTCGGCACCGTAACGTCAACGTAGCGTCACCGTAGCGTCACCGTAGCACTATTTTGGAAATTATCGCTGCACGCAAAATGCATACACTCTTCTGTGTCAGCCGCGACACAAGGACACATTTTCTATGTGGATTTACGCATTGATTTGAACGCAAACAGCGCATCCCTATGTCGCAACTGACACGGAAGAGCATATGAATTGTGGGGAAGTCGTGGCCTGACGGTTAGGGAGTCGGGCTTGTAACCTGAAGGTTGCCGGTTCGATTCTCGCACCGGCAGGAATTAAAGGTGGGGCTTGTGAGCAAACAGCACTGTCTCTGCCTTCGATACCATGACTGAGGTGCCCTTGAGCAAGGCACCGAACCCCCAGTTGCTCCCCGGGCGCTGGAGCAATGGCTGCCCACTGCTCCGGGTGTGTGTTCACGGTGTGTGTGTGCGTGTTTGTTCACTATTCACTGCTGTGTGTGTGCACTTGGATGGGTTAAATGCAGAGCACCAATTTCGAGTATGGGTCACCATACTTGACAATACGTCATGACTTTCATTTTGTGTGCAGCGACAATTTCCAAAATGGCGCCACAGTGATGTTATGGTGCTGAATTGTTGAATAAAGTTGTTATTTTTGTTTTATTTCCGTACAAAAAGTATTCTCGTCGCTTCATAACATTACGGTTGAACCACTGATGGCAGATGGAGTATTCTGACGATGTTTTTTTTATACTTTTCTGGATCTTAACAGTGTAATTTACTTGACAGTCACAAGCCTCCTGGATTCCATCTAAAATATCTTAAATTGTGTACCGAAGACGAACAAAGCTTTTACAGGTTTGGAACGACATGGATTAATGTATCCCTTTAAGGCATGGGTTTATACAGAAATTCAGTTTAATAAATAACCACACCCTGGGAAATATTTACTGAATTGAAAAGTGTCTCTTGATATTATCAGTGTCATCCTGCTTTTGTGGCCGGGATTAGAGGAACATGAGGAAATAAATAGTTCATAATTACTGATCAGTGTGTGATTAATTATTGATTAGCACTATTATAGCTATTTATTTTGCACAAAGGCAGCTTTGTCTGGTATGCCCATATATTTACATTTATAATTAAGTGAATACTGTCGAATCAATAATCTTGTACTAAATGTACCATGAGCTAAAACAAAGAAGTAGGCCTACTCTGTCACTACAAACAGGCTCATAGTTGGGGATATGCATATATTACATTTATCAACAGCCTCTTCAAAATCAACCTATGCGATATAATTCCATGCATTGTTTCCATAACAAAGACTTTTATGACTATGCTTAAATAGACTTCTCTGTATTCAAATTGCAGTGAATTACAATGTTTTTGTTTTGCCACTGGTGTAAAATGAACCCTTTATGAATGAAACACAGTGTATGTCTTTTGAAAAACAGCCATTAAAGAATTCAAAGCCTGTGATTAAATTTTTGTGCATAGAATTTGTTGCATCCTGCAAATAGGCACACTTTACGAAGGTCATTTTAAAGCCTATTTTAGTGTAATTTTTACTACAGTACATTTAAATATTCCAGTAAAATATCAGATTGCAATAGTTACCATACATAAATGGCAGACTTTATATAAATAGAACTATGGCATGCAAAAAGTCCTAACTGTTCAAATTGCATTCAGCACAGATTTTATGCATGTTTGCATAATTCCTGTAGTGAATCAGGTACTAATGCAATGCAGACTATCAGTGCTATCAGTGAATGCAATCCATTCTCAGTGAATCCCCCCATGTGTTTTATCCTGAGCTGCATTGAATGTAAGGTGGAATTGAGATGTCGCAGTGCCACAGATTGTAGAGCTGACAGGTCATTTAGTCTTGGAGTCACTGGGCTGTGAGATGTCGAGCTTCGAAGCGTCTTTTGTGTCAAGAGTCACAAGACTTTCTGCCAGTGACCAGGAAGCCTCCTCGAATGTCATGCCATAGCTGTTTACTGACTATTTATATGCCGTAATATGGAGCAGGAATACCAACTGGTGAGAGTGTACAGCTCAGCCTGTGCATTACACATGTATCATTATCACTTAAGAGGTTTAGTGTTAAATCTGAAGTGTGTTTGCCTATCCCAATTTAATATGTAGAGCTACAGTATTAGTAAGAACACAGTGGTAGGCTGATTTTGCCAAGTGTAAACACACACATGCCGCAACAAATTTTTACCTTTTGATTAACCTGGTTTTTTTTTTTTTTTTTTTTTTGATTTGTTTTGTTTTCCAGTAAAAAAAAAAATATCTAAAAGTCCATTAAACAAGATGAATTTAAAGCAACTTAGTTATTAAGATTTTTTTTTTTCTTTTGCAGTGCAGAAACATTGGCTTAACCAGTGGTGTGAGTTTTGGGTGAGAAAATCTGTTACTCTGACTATTATTTTTAATATCATATGCATATCATGTATAATATCATATTGTCATTATTGTCATTGCTTATTATAGGTTATTATTATTCTATCTAGCTCTTGTGGTGCAGAAATTTCACACTTTTGCTGTGAAGAAATAGCTGTACAGTTCATCCGAAAATTACAATTTTGTCATCATTCATCATTCATCATAAAATGTCAAGTCCTTGTGAAAAGAAGTACATTTTTTAAATTCATTTTTATATAAGTACATACGTACTTATAGAAAACAGTACTTATAAAAACTTTAAAAAATTATATACTTTTTTTTTTTTTTTTTTTTTTGCTAATTGAGTGTAATGCTTATAAACACTTAATTGCATGTTAATTGCAACTAAATGCAAATGTAGGTTACACTTTATTTTAAGGTGTCCTTGTTACAGTGTAATTATCCTTTTAAGTACTGAGAAATATTAATGAACTACATGTACTTGCTATATGGTTAAGTTTAGGATTAGGGTTTGGTTTAGGGTTACTTGCATGTAATTATGCATAATTAATTGTTAGGCAGAGAGAGTGCTGTTCATTTTTAATTGTTATTATGTTAGCAAGTACAACCCGAATACCGGAAATGTTGGGATGTTTTTTTTTACATTTGAATAATATGAAAACTAAAAGACTTTCAAATCACATGAGCCAATATTTTATTCACAATAGAACATAAAGAACATAACAAATGTTTAAATTGAGAAATTTTACACTTTTATCCACTAAATGAGCTCATTTCAAATTTGATGCCTACTACAAGTCTCAAAAAAGTTGGCACGGGGGCAACAAAGGGCTGAAAAAGCAAGACATTTTGAAAAGATTCAGCTGGAAGAACACCTAGCAACTAATTAAGTTAATTGACATCAGGTCTGTAACATGATTAGCTATAAAAGGAATGTCTTAGAGTGGCAGAGTCTCTCAGAAGTAAAGATGGGCAGAGGCTCTCCAATCTGTGAAAGATTGCGTAAAATGATTGTGGAATACTTTAAAAACAACATTTCTCAACGTCAAATTGCAAAGGCTTTGGAAATCTCATAATCTACAGTGCATAACATCATCAAAAGATTCAGAGAAATTGGAGAAATCTCTGTGCATAAGGGAAAAGGCCGAAGACCTTTGTTTGATGCCCCGTGGTCTTCGGGCCCTCAGACGACACTGCCTCACTCATCGGCATGATTCTGTCATTGACATTACTAAATGAGCCCAGGAATACTTCCAGAAACCACTGTCAGTAAACACAATCCGCCGTGCCGTCTGCAAATGCCAACTAAAGCTGTATCATGCAAAAAGGAAGCCATATGTGAACATGGTCCAGAAGCGCCACCGTGTCCTGGTGGGCCAAGGCTCATTTAAAATGGACTGTTTCAAAGTGGAAAAGTGTTCTATGGTCAGACGAGTCCAAATTTTACATTCTTGTTGGAAATCACGGACGCTGTGTCCTCCGGACAAAAGAGGAGGGAGACCTTCCAGCGTTCAGTTCAAAACCCATAATTTCTGATGGTATGGGGGTGCATAAATGCATACGGTATGGGCAGCTTGCATGTTTTAGAAGGCACTATGAATGCTGAAAGATATATAAAGGTTTTAGAGCAACATATGCTCCCCTCCAAACAAAGTGTATTTCAGCAGGACAATGCAAAACCACATACTACAGCTATTACAACAGCATGGCTTCGTAGTAGAAGAGTCCAGGTGCTGAATTGGCCTGCCTGCAGTCCAGATCTTTCACCTATAGAGAACATTTGGTGCATCATTAAACGAAAAATACGTCAAAGACGACTACGAACTCTTCAGCAGCTGGAAACCTATATCAGGCAAGAATGGGACCAAATTCCATCACAAAAACTCCAGAAACTCATAACCTCGATGCCCAGTTGTCTTCAAACATTTTGAAAAGAAAAGGAGATGCTACACCATGGTAAACATGCCCCTGTCCCAACTTTTTTGAGACCTGTAATAGGCATCAAATTTGAAGCTCGTTTTGTGCATAAAATTGTAAAATTTCTCAGTTTAAACATTTTTTATGTTATCTTTGTTCTATTGTGAATAAAATATTGGCTCATGTGATTTGAAATTCTTTTAGTTTTAATTTTATTCAAATTTAAAAAGACGTCCTAAAAAAACATTTAACGTGTTTTACATGTAACGTGTAACAAGGATACCTTACAATAAAGTGTTACCGAAATGTATTCAATTTATTTTAAATGTGATTTTGACCCTTTTAAATAGGATATAAATATAACATGATTTAAAAATATGGTTAAAGTGTACTGAAAGTTAAAGTGAAAGTCGTGACGTATTGTCAAGTATGGTGACCCATACTCGAAATTGGTGCTCTGCATTTAACCCATCCAAGTGCACACACACAGCAGTGAATAGTGAACAAACACACACACACCGTGAACACACACCCGGAGCAGTGGGCAGCCATTGCTCCAGCTCAAGGGCACCTCAGTCATGGTATCGAAGGCAGAGAGAGTGCTGTTCATTCACAATCCCCACCTTCAATTCCTGCCGGTGCGAGAATCGAACCGGCAACCTTCAGGTTACTAGCCCAACTCTCTAACCATTAGGCCACGACTTCCCCCAAATGTACTGATATTTAAATATATTTGTAGTTACATATTTGATGTGTAATTAATGAAGTTGCAATTTAGTTATTTAAATTTAAAATAATTAACTTTAATAGTAATATCAAATAACTGTTAAAATGATAATACTTATAAAGTACTATACATGAGCTTTAGTCAACACATCACAATGTGTACTTCTTTAAAGCATGACATGATTATTGAAACATTGATTTAAAATGTACTGTTTTAGAAGTAAAACTTAATTTGACATTATTACAAAGTGCACTATTCAAGTAGTGATGAAAGTGTTCTCTCTTTACATACAGGTGCATCTCAATGAATTAGAATGTCATGGAAAAGTTAATTTATTTCAGTAATTCAACTCAAATTGTGAAACTCGTGTATTAAATAAATTCAGTGCACACAGACTGAAGTAGTTTAAGTCTTTGGTTCTTTTAATTGTGATGATTTTGGCTCACATTTAACAAAATCCCACCAATTCACTATGTCAACAAATTAGAATACTTCATAAGACCAATAAAAAAAAAAAACATTTTTAGTGAATTGTTGGCCTTCTGGAAAGTATGTTCATTTACTGTATATGTACTCAATACTTGGTAGGGGCTCCTTTTGCTTTAATTACTGCCTCAATTCGGCGTGGCATGGAGGTGATCAGTTTGTGGCACTGCTGAGGTGGTATGGAAGCCCAGGTTTCTTTGACAGTGGCCTTCAGCTCATCTGCATTGTTGGGTCTGGTGTCTCTCATCTTCCTCTTGACAATACCCCGTAGATTCTCTATGACGTTCAGGTCTGGTGAGTTTGCTGGCCAGTCAAGCACACCAACACCATGGTCATTTAACCAACTTTTGGTGTTTTTGGCAGTGTGGGCAGGTGCCAAGTCCTGCTGAAAAATGAAATCAGCATCTCCATAAAGCTTGTCAGCAGAAGGAAGCATGAAGTGCTCTAAAATGTCCTGGTAGATGGCTGCGTTGACTGTGGACTTCAAAAAACACAATGGACCAACACCTGCAGATGAAATGGCAGCCCAATTCATCACTGACTGTGGAAACTTCACACTGGGCTTCAAGCAGCTTGGATTCTGTGCCTCTCCACTCTTCCTCCAGACTCTGGGACCTTGATTTCCAAATGAAATGCAAAATTTACTTTTATCTGAAAAGAGGACTTTTCAGATAAAAGGCATATGCACCAGTCCAGTTTTTTTCTTCTTAGCCCAGGTAAGATGCTTCTGACATTGTTTCTGTTTCAGAAGTGGCTTAGTAGCCCTTTTCCTGAAGACGTCTGAGTGTGGTGACTCTTGATCACTGACTCCAGCTTCAGTCCACTCCTTGTGATGCTCTCCCAAGTGTTTGAATCAGCTTTGTTTGACAGTATTCTCAAGCTTGTGGTCATCCCTGTTGCTCGTGCACCTTTTCCTACCCCATTTCTTCCTTCCAGTCAACTTTTCACTTAATATGCTTTGATACAGCACTCTGTGAACAGCCAACCATTCAGTAATGACCTTCTGTAACTTACCCTCTTTGTGGAGGGTGTCAATGATTGTCTTCTGGACAACTGTCAGATCAGCAGTCTTCCCCATGATTGTATAGGCTATTGTGTAACCATTTTGAAGGTTCAGGACAACTTTGCAGGTGTTTTGAGTTGATTAGCTGATTGGCATGTCACCATATTCTAATTTGTTGAGAATTGGTGGGTTTTGTTAAATGTGAGCCAAAATCATCACAATTAAAAGAACCAAAGACTTAAACTACTTCAGTCTGTGTGCATTGAATTGATTTAATACACGAGTTTCACAATTTGAGTTGAATTACTGAAATAAATGAACTTTTCCACGACATTCTAATTCATTGAGATGCACCTGTACACTTACAGCAAGCAGCAAGTGGCTTTTTATTTCATTAATATTTTAAGTACTGTTTTTTATTAAATATACTTTTAAGATTGGAAGTACACTACAGGTGAACATTCAATATAATTAAGCACACTTCTTTTTCACAAGGGGTATTTTATGAATTATATATTTCCTTTACTGAGTTAACTATTTCTTTAAGAAACATATCAATAATGTATTGCAAAGCAGTGTTGAAGCAGGGATTCAGTTGTCAAAATAGGTAACAGTACAAGGTTGTTTTGAATTTCATTTTATGCAGAAAAACGGTGATGGCACTCACAGGTCATTGGCTCAAGGGCAAGCATGTGGAGTGTTTTATTACCTCGAAACCTTTTGATACCAAATTGCTGACACTGATTGTACAAACACAGGGCAGAGTTTGTACAAAACCTCTGGCTGAACTCACTGTTACCCTCGCTCGTTTCCACAGTCTGCATCCTAATAAGTCAGCAGCAAGGACGTTACTGCTGCGGGAATAGAGGAGCTAAAGTAGACACTGGCCTAAAATGCATTAATTTATGCTAATAGCTCCACTGCAGAACAGCCGAAGGTTTGACCTCCCACCTACCTTTGCAGACACTTTATTCCAGTCAGGCCACACTAAACTCCAAAAGAAGTTGCTTCTGACCCCATTAATTGATTTCAGCGGGAGTTCTCAAGGCTCCTAAAACACCTAAACTGCAACAGCTGTGTATAAGAGGCTGCAGTAAGGATACTGGTATGATAATATAGATTTTAAGGCCAGCAAGATGAATTTGAATTCTGTTCAAGAAACACAGAGGCCTGCCCTGACCCCTTATTACCTGACCTTATCGCATCGACAAGGATCAGAGGAAATGCTACCTAGGTTGAACTGTGCAGAGTCCTCCAACTCAGGGAGAACTTAAAATACAATTTATCACAGCTGCAGATTCACAGAGTACCTATATTCAGATATTCAGGTAACAGCCCATTTAAACAAGAAAGAAAAAAGGTCACGACAAAGTGAGTTTGTTTTGTTTGATGTACAGATTTTTATTTTTTTATTTTTTCTTAAACTAGGCCAACAGATATATTTTTTTTTGGTTTTTGGAATAATGTTATCTGCAAAATCAATATTTTTGATTTGTATTCTCTCTCTCATATATTTCAAGTTTTTAATACTCTAATCAACATGGGCATGGACAAATATGGATGCTTTATGCAAATGTATGTTTAGTATTATTGAAACCATAGTCAACATAGAGCATGAAGTGTAGACATGTTTCAAAGGTCATAGATGTTTTTCAAATAACTTGTTCATGTCTATTAGACACATGAAAAAAGAAATTCCAGGTTCCCATTACTTCTCTTTCTTTGCACTGAGCAATTTACTTACACAAACCTGTTTACATTTTTGCAAGACAGGGCAGCTCACTTCTACTGAAAATGCAAAATGTACATTTATTATTTATTATTAGATTTGTTTGCCTCTCTGTGCCCACATGGTGTATTTTGATGCAGCTAAATTCTCAATAAAACTGATTTCATTGATATATTTTACTGTTTCTGTTGTCAAACAATGGACTGAAACGCGACCCTTTAAGACTAGGCTACATAAACAGCTCTCCCTTCCAAGATCCTGATAATCGAGCCGTCGTCTGATAAAATCAAATACACATAAGATAATGACAATAGCTGTGCTGTGATTTCGGCTATACTTGCATGGAAAATTAGAGAAGCAACATAATATCTGTGTTTAACTGAAAGTCGCTAAAGGGGTCTGCA